>OX382343.1:5327301-5927285 GCA_947507615.1 Hemithea aestivaria
GCCAACATTAATCTCATTGAATGATGGTGATTTCTAACAATTACCAGTTACGTTCGCATCTTATGCATTATTTATGTGTGGACGGTGTCTGCGCTCATCTGTTTTCTAAAGTGCTTATTTTAGTTACAAAGACTGATTTTTGCAGTTTTTGTTTTGAGATTTGTTGGCGTTATGTGTCTATTGTAAGTAGGTATAATTCTTATATACTATTTCTACGGTACCTATAGCAAGTAGCTATAGTGTTGTCGGTAATAATGGTCAGTTTTGGAATAGAATAGAATAATACTTTATTGCATACCTACCAAATTATTACAAATAATCTTTGAACTTGCTCAGTAGCAGGATATTTGAAACAATCGGCGGTTTTATCGCACTAGGCAATTTCTAGGTTTTTTTTTAGGTTTAAGTCAGTTTTTCCGACATGCCACAAATACGTCAAAGAAAATATGACAAGATCAACAAGTATAATTTCCACTATTTACCCGCTAACCTACATCTAGTTTCACCTTGTCATTCCGCCGCTTGGCTGCGGTTATCGCGTTTTTGCCCGCATGTGTGGTACGTGCTGTTTCCGCCTCGCTTGCCGATCGGTATGACACGTCCGTAGTGAGATTACTATATCAGTGTAACTAGTGGTTAGTTCAGGGGAGGAATATCTTTGTTTTGGCTTATGATTTGTGATTAATCTCGGTTATAGAGAGCTTGAAGTTAATGTAGCGTCCGTGGGCTAGTGGTCGTACGTCCGGCTTGTATTCCGGAGGCTCTGGGTTCAAATTTCAGTGTGCCTGGACACTACCGTGTTTCTAAATTTGTTTTCTAAAAAAAAGTGTCCTCGCTCTCAAGTCTGCCCTCCTCAAGGAAAGGGATATTCTAAGTTCAAAATATCGCAGGGCGCCATGTTTTCCTCTAAAAAGTTTGAGTGGTGCATGTCTGAACTCTGTGGTCTGTATGTGTGCCGTATGAAATTTAAAAATAGAATGATATTATGCTCCTATCTTTCCGAACGTTGAAGTGGGAATGTGTTCTTGCTGATACAATTTGGTAGGCGCGTTAATAATTTTATCTCACACAATACACAATCCGTCGAATGAAATCTCTTGATATGAATGAAATAGCATAACAATTAGCAAACTATTGGCCACAGCTAGCTTTTTAATATACTAGGTACTAATACAGAGAGGGATTTACCTCGCCTTCTAGGTTTAATTTGCTACCATCTACCTACACCCGCGTCGTCGCGTAACATAACAAGAGATAGTGGTCAAAGGCAAAATAATTATTATAAAAAAATGCTACGTAATAATCACACCAATCTTACTTCTTACTAATATTATAAACGTGAAAGTTTGTAAGAATGGATGTCTGGATGTCCGGATGTGTGTTTGTTACTCTTTCACGCCTAAATGGGTGGACCGATTGAGCTGAAATTTGGTATAGAGATAGCTTAGACTCTGGAATTACACATAGGCTATAAGACAGCGGGTAAAACCGCTGGGCACAGCTAGTATTATAATAAATGTTATTATATCTAATTAATGGATATTTTTGACCTCTAAATAATAAAAAAAAATGTTTTCTTATCTGCTAGAGTTTTGTAAAGTTTTAAGAAGGAAGAAACACGTTTTATCTCAAAAATTGAAGCTAAATGAGTTTCAGTTCTGTATTTGTAGATAATGCACGAAACTTCAGTACTCACATGTTTCGAGGAGATACGGACCACACTATTGCTATAAAAGCAGACAACGTGCACCAAAAACCAAACTGAAGTCAAAAGCAATCAATACCATTAGCTAAAATAGTATTCGTAAAAACTAAAAGGCTGTGTTTAAAACGTTTCTTTTATTAGCTCTGATTGGACAAACATTTGTAAAGGTATATCTTCCTCTTATTTTTTTTAATCATCATTAACAGCAGCTTCAATTGCCCACTAATGGATATCGCACTCCCTTTTCTTATAGTAAACAAAAAAATTAAAATAAAAGAAGTGTTTTTTTTATAAGTTGTACGCTGCTTTCGTATTATAGAGTTCCGCATTTAAACAGAGCAGCAGCAACAACATCATTATTTTCTGTTTAAATACGATATTTCTTAGATACTAACTGGAATTAATTAATGATAACTCTTTATTGTACACCCCAAAAAAAGCTAAGAACTACGACAAAGTTAATACATTACTCTACGTATAACAATGGACGTCCTTAATCCTTAACCCTTAAACTTCCGAGCGGCTCTATCGGGCCGCACCCGCCCCATTTGAATTTAGACTTTAATTTAAGAATGCTGGAAACTAATTCAATGGAATCCTTGCTAAAAAACAATTGAAGTGCTAGTACCTGAGGAGTTAATACAGTTTTTAAAGCGCGGTACCTGCCATTATTACTACAGTATGTGACATGTACTTGGCACGGTCAAGGCGCACATAACTCGACGACTAGGGATTACTGCAAATGTTGTTTATTCTTATAAAATGATTATAAACAAACGGGAAATTCAATGAATGTCCAACTAATTGTGCATTTACGTAAATCCGTAGCTGAAAGATACAAAATATAAACATTCTCGAAATATTCTAAGACTACGTACATACGTTTGTTAGATTCATACAAATTGGCATAGATAATATTATTATGTACATTTAGTGTTAAGTATAACTACAGTAGTGCACAATTTTTCTTAAAGAACAAAAAAAACTCGTGCACGTCCGACGTCCAATCTAGGAACCGTTTTATGTAAACCCTTAGGTTTTCACAGTAAAGACCTGAATACAATAATTTTATTAGCATTTGGTGTCACATTCTCACAAAAGTGCCCACACATAGGTACTATTAGATATTCTGCGCCATAACGCTAAAAGCATTTTCTCGTTAAACTGCGATGGAAATTGCATCTTTGTTTAAATCCAATGGAGTATTGCAATACTTTACTATCTAGGTAATTTATAATTTAACTTAAATCCTATTTTGTTCTTCTCGCTAAATATAGGTGTCTGTATGATTGACTGAATAAATTACCACCACACAGGTCAAAAGGCGCTGATAAACTTGAGCATTCACTTGTACTTGTGATGAGCAATTTTGCTAATGTTACATTACAGAAATATAAACGAGAGCTTTTTAACGAGCATTTTATTGAGCGTTCTGGCGAGCTTGCGAATAAACAGTAAATTTTCTACGAGCTTTTTGCCCTGAAGCCGAATTTCTGTCATTGTTCTATGAGCATTGACTAGAGCGCTCACTAGAATGCTTATGAAAATGTTCGTAGCGATGTTTGGCTCTATTCTTGTTCGTGGTTCAGTTTGATAAATTTAAAAACGGCGAATTCTCGATGTTCTGTTACAAGTGAATGAATATAATAGAAAACTCTTAACTGCAGGGCTATGGAAACGATAGGAAACCGAATCGACAGCCGAATTGTCAAAAATGTATGAAATTACGTATTACGTCGTATCGATTTAATAATACGTCATTTCATACATTTTTGACAATTCAGTCTACGGTTCGGTTTCCTGACAGATAAGTGAATAGCCCTGAATACCATAAAAACAATAGAATAAGTTTCAAAAAGAGTTTTCAAGTCTCAGCAATATGAAGTCAAGCTGTTAAAAATCATACAATCTTAAAAGCTGTCTGATTAGTAATAAGATGTTATTTTGTTACAGGAGGAGCTGGAGACCTTACGAGCTAAACTGGATAAGGTGGACGGTGAGCGGTCACACTACAAGAATGAGGCGGAAAGACTTGAGACTAAGGTACGTGAACTCTTTATTTCCATATAATTTAGAGATCTAAAGTTTTTTTCCAACGGGATATAATATAACTCTCTTGTTAACTGTACTGACTAGAGGTAGGCTTGCTTTCGACAGTACCCTACTGTTAAGTGAAAAGTGCTAATAGCAATATGTATTTGGGATAAAGTGTACTTGCCCAAGTATGGCTCACCCCACATTGGGTGATAGCGACACTCGAGCACACGAAAGTCGTCGGAGAGGCGCTGGCAATAACATCGCGATGTTGATACTAGCAACATATTAAAGTTAATAAATAGATTGTCTGGACCACGGCGAACTTTTCATCTCATTTAAATTTCAACCACGATTTCTATATAATTAAAAGGATCTCACACAGGGATCTCTCAAGATGCTCATCTAGGGCTAAAGTATCGTCCTTGTTCATCCCTTACAAGGCAAGGTTACAACTTACAACTAGTACAAAAACATCTGCCTCCCTTCTATATAAAGTGTTCCCACGACTCACAAAAAATCAATAACATTACTAAATTATCGGCGACAAAACTACATAAGAAGTAATCATCATTTAATGTCACTGCTGACTAAAAACAGTCCGAATTAAAGTCATCATTATGAGAGAGACTAGTTTTTGTTGTAAAGGCGTGTTCTCAAGAGGCGATTTTATGATCGATCAATTTAGGTTTTCAATAATGATAAATAAAGTTTTAAATGGTTAAGATATACTAAAGTTCATCACATATTGAATGACTTACTTAAATGTGCGGAAGTTAAAGAAAAATTGCTGAAGAAAGGTAGGATTTCAATGTTTTTGCTGAAATTTGACAGCGAGCGATTAAAAGGTGCTTTGGCATGTCAAAGTATGACAATTAAATGTGGGGTAAACCAAAATCTTTCCATTGTTCGAATGCACCCTGTTAAACATAAAGCGGACGCGATACAGATCATAATATCTCTAGTATATGGGACGCGATAAGGAACAAAACTTGCGGCACCCATACTTAGTAGCGCTACCTACGAGCGATACAACATGCGCATCTTCAGGGCACGAGTGCATAGGTACCTTTGTAGGCAACGTCGTCCTCATGAGCACTTTCAGGTGCCCTACGTTAAAAAACTTTTTTTTTAAACTTGCGTATGTGTAGCGTCAGCTTTATAGATCAAGCCCCAAGCGGTACAGACCACATCGCCCAACGATCCCGGCACATTTGATATTAAACAAAAACATAATGCAAACTGACCGGACCTGTTCTGATGTTAGAGTAATGACTGCGCGCTGTGGGAAGAACGGACATCTGTTTTACATTGTTATATGTATTATTATAACCACTTTTTGTTTGCATCATTAAGTGCGCTCGTCTTTTGTTATGATGCTGGACGTACGGGATTGTATTTGTGAAAATGAAATATTCTCGAAACTAAATCATGTAGAATACTATAGAGGTAGTGGTGAGAGGTCATTGAAAGAAAAGGGTGGTTTTAAAGACTTGGACGAATAGCGTGAAAGAGACTTATATGAAAAAAATGAAAATATTGTGGTGAAGAAATGCTGCATGATAGAAATAGAATGGATGAAAACATACTAAACGTCTTCCAAACTACAAAATATGCCCATTCCAAAAGAATTTATTTACTTTCAGTATGAACGTTGAAATACTTATTTGTAGGTACAGTGCGAACCCGAACCTTTGAATAAATTAACAGTTCTAAAGCCTTCCCTCCTAACTCTGACCCACTTCCCGTAACAATAATATAATAATTATACTTAAAATAATTATTAACGAATGCTGATATTTTATGGGTAACATTAGGCAAAAATTAATATTTCAAATGCTTGATACAAAATATGTACAAATAAGGGGAAAAAACGCAGCCACTAGGAGTATCTAATCGACCAAGCAGCCAAGAACGTAATAATATTAATTATTTTCCAGTCAACTCGAACTCTGTATGACAGTAACTTTTGAATACTTCCGAATACGAAAACAATGCCGATCGCAATCGAGACATTTCAATCGATTGTCGATACCATCGGAACAATACAATTGCAATGGCGTAAACCAAGTGCATTGGTGAGGAACGGACCCACCTACCGTGCAAGAAGGTTGAACGCAACATGATCTCCTTGGAACGAAGGATATTCATAAACCGTATGCCACTGGCAGTTTATTTTGTGACACTGGCTGGATATGGCGAGTTTAGAAAAAGAAAAAAAATTGAGATGTAGAGTCCTTTTCACGAAAGAGCTCTCGCGAAATTTAGCAGAACAAATTTTAATTTTATCGAATATAATTACTGGACTTCATATCCTAAAAAAAGAATATTTTTAAATAAAATAAATACCTATTTAATTAAGAAATTAAACATGATTAAAATTATGATGAGTTAAAATGTTACAGATATTTTAACTTTTAAAATGTGCGATAGTGGCACCCCGCAAAAAGGACTCCTTTCGTGAAAAGCACTCCATGTAATTGTAAATACAGATAATGTTTAGTGAATTGTGATTAAAATCAAATAAATGCATGTAAGTACACTATTGAACAGGCACTTACAATATTTGATCCATTCAAATTCCGTAAAATAAATAAAATTGGAGTTTGAACTCCATAGAAAAAAGTGATGTAAATTATACTAAACTACTATATTATTTTATTATACTACTATCAACTCAAAACTAAGGGTCGTGTAGCCAACCTATATGCTAGACTTTCAGGCCTGCATGATTACTACAAGGCCTATAATATATCTTATAGACGAGAACCGGGATTCGAAAGTTTACTTTGTCTTCCAAAACACAGCGGTAGCGCCCAGATGAGAAAAGTGCCACTAAGGATTTGAACTCAGTAATTCATTGCCAAGACACTGAAATCAGCGAATTTCAGTGTCTTGACAATGAATTACTGAGTTACTGAGTAGCTCAGTCACTAAGATTTTAGACAGCCCGTGTACATACGTAGTAATAGTGAACTTTAGTTTTTTTAGTTTTACGTAGTATTCTTTAATGTGAATATACACACGACAAAACAAAAGCATTTCACGTAAACCCACCTGACCTAGAGCCGAGATACAGATACCCACTTCTCGGTTCCTTGACCGCTACAGAAATACATCAGTAGGTAGGTATTAGGTATATATATAGGTACCTATGACAATGTTTACGTAACGTTATTACAGCTACGGTTTTGCTATTTTTTTTAATGTGACTCATTCGTTTCTTGTTGAAGTGAGGAACTTTCATTACATGTACATATGTGTCTTTTTTGCACTGCGTGTTCGATTCATTGAACTTATTGAACATCGGAAGTTTGGTGTGAATTGTGAATAGGTGTTAATATCGCTATAGGAAGTCGACAAGGAATAGATTCGCTTTTGTATTTCATCGTTGGATTTACCAGTTAATTTATTCCTATTACTAAAACAACAAAAACGGCACAACTTGCGTCTAATATTGTCGATAATATCATCTCAACCACGGTTTCGGACAATTACGTTGTCCTTCATTTATTAGTTGTGTGCCGTTTTTGTTGTTTTAGTTATAGAGAACACTCGCGATAGTTTTAAAAATCGCAATTTCTTCCATACCACCGTGTATGATCTTTTTCTAATTGAACTGTTTTGTGAACCCAAAATGAGCTTTATACCTCTAATATATTCAGGCTCCTATACCTCCACCTGTTCCCATCCTATTTGTGGTCGTACGTCCGGTTTGTAATTCGGTGGCCCAAGGTTCACATCTGAACGTGTGGCAAAATTTTCGCTTGACGATTAGCGCTTGGCTAGAATATAAATTTCTATTATTTTTAATTAGTAATTTGTGTTTTCTATGCATTAAATCCTAATTGGTAATGGTATGAGTGTAGTTACTCTGATAATTATTTTACAGTGCACTTCTTAAAAAAAATTACCAACATAGAATAGAATAGAAATCTCTTTATTGAACATAACATAAGCAAATTTGAAATGAAATCCAATATTTTCCTTCCTACTTCCCTCTACGAATATAGAACTTGCATATACTTATAGCTAGCTATGTATAGCTAATAACAGCTGCTGAACATGATGAGCCGACGTGGGCGTGTATTTATGTGTAAACAATTTTTAAATGGATTTCCCTAATTATAATATTTTCAAAACATTTAGGTCAGTACATTGACACCAATAAATTTAAAGAATTTCAGTAAAAGATATCATAAAATACAATTATTATGTACTAACAAATATATTACATTAGTAGGCATATAATCTAATTTTACTTTGCAACATAGTAACTAAAATTTTAATGAAGTTTACAAAAAAAGTGTGTGAAAAATGTATACAGTTCAACAGCAAACTTACGAAACCGATTGGGCTAAAATTTTTAAGATTGCTCAGTTAAGGTTCGTTTTTAAATATTCTTATAATAATAAAACCGTGGATTGATATTATAATTTGAAATGTTTGGCGCCTATTTTTCGTTAACATTTAAAATTCATGTCGTTACGCTAACCATTAAAATTATTTTGTTTGGGTGCCAGATTTAATTTAAAAGTGGCTGAACTCTGTATACAAATTTAGTTAACGTCCAAAATAGCACATAGGGCTTTTAATTTGTAGATCCGCAATACGTACAAATTAACCATAATATTAAAATTAATTCTGTAAACAACTTCCTATAATAATTTCAAGATGATGAGGCACCTTAACAATTTTACGCTACAAAATATTGTGTTGCGTTTAAACGTTAAAACCACGATATAAATGAGGAAGTGGAACGGCCACGATAGTTCCCACACGAGCAAACCAAAGTTTAATTAAGCTGAGCTGATACCCTTTTGTGTCAAGTAGTCAGGTCATAAATTCTGTCACATGTTTAATATAAAATTATTGGAACAAGTTTATTTATTATGTAACCATTTATATACCAAAATGAACTTAACAAAACATAAATTCGTTTGACAATAAAGTTTATTCAAAATGACCTCCGTGATTTCGAATACAGGCCTTCAATCTGCGCGGCCAGTCGTCTATCGCAGCACGAACGAGGTCCATGTCAATATCGGCTGCTGCCTTAATCAAGGATGTCTTGAGTGACTCCAAATTGGGATGAGGCTTTAAGCACGCCTTTTCCTCCAAGTGTTGCCATATCTTGTAATCTAACGGACTCAAATCTGGACTGGAGGAGGGCCAGTCTTCGTGCCGGATGAAGTCGATTTCACGCGCCGCCAGCCAGTCTTGTGTGCTCTTCGCTCTATGAGCTGGCGCCGAATCTTGTTGGAATACCCAGTGCCTGTTATTGAACATGGTATGAGAAACAGGTTCCACAAGGTTCGTCAGGACTGTATTTTGATACACAACTGCATTCGTTTTTACACCTTTCTCACAAAAATGTACCTCTGTTAAGCCCCAATAAGAAACTCCCAACCATACCATGAGCGAGGATGGAAAATGACCTCGTTGGACACGCGGAATACGGTTGCTCGCTTCTTCACTACTGTGTGCGTACACCTTATCATTTTGTTTGTTGTAGCTCTCTTCTACGGTAAAAATTTTTTCATCCGAAAAAAGAATTTCTCGATATTTTTTTCTCGCGTACCGCTTCAACAAAGCGCGGCATCTCTTCAGTCTCAGGTCCATTAGACGAGCATTTAAACGATGTCCTGTTTTTCTTTGATATGCCCGAAGCCCTAAGTCTTCATTTAATACCCTTTTCACCGTGGTTCTGCTTAACCCCATCTGAAGGGACAACAGTTTCTGCTTACGTTTGGGATTTCTTTGAATTCGCGCCTTCACAGCTTTTATCACTGCTGGAGTCCTAACAGACCGAGGGCGACCACTTCTTGACCTGTCATCTACACTAGAGTCTTCATTGTATCGTTTGATGGTACGATAAACGAATCTTTTGGTTATATTCAAATTTTTCAGTATGTCAAAAATTTGAATTGGCGCGTAACCGCAACGATGCAACGCAATAACTGCAACACGGTCTTCTTTAAGCGTCCACTCCATATTTAAAAATGAGTAAAATTCTAAAAAGTATACATTTTTATTTTCATGAACAATTCGAAATTCGAATTCAATAAACTTTTTTGTGGCCAGCATTCTAAAAGAAAAGTTTTTACTGTGTGACAATACTTATGTCCTGACTAGGTATATTATAATAGTAGTTAAATATATATTATGATGTTTTTAGTTTCGTCTGTTTTGGCGCAAAAAAAAATCTTTTCTTTATTTCTTTCAATCACGCACACATTAGCGTTGTCTCTGTCGCTTGTTTATGTTCTCTGTCTCTATTTACTCAGGTCACAGGCTCTTAAAACCTTATGTTGACCATCATCATCTTCCTGCCCTTATTCCTTATATTCCTTACTAAGTCAGCACGCCTCCGCCTATGTTTTCTCTTCTATTGGTTTTTTTCTTTATAATAATAAAGAAAAAAACAAAAAAACTCCTTCCACTTTCCATGATATATCATATCAGTATTCACTCTAAATTCACGCATTTTCTACATCACTTAGTCACACACCTTTTTACGTGAGGTTTTTGTTTTTACCTTTTAAATCTGTTCCATTTTTTTCGTACGTTGGCCGATCTTATTGTAATTAAATCCATGGTTGAACTGCGTCAGAAAGTCGCGCGTCTGACGCCGGCCTAATTTCGACGATATACATGTCCAGATGACATAAAGTTGCTCGCTCCAGTTAGATCTAATAGAATTCTAGTTAAAGCTCGTGAAAATAGGATTTTATTAGCGCAATTTGTCAGTAACTAGAATACATTTTGCAGCTTTTTACAAGCTTTATATTACTTTCACCTGTCTGTTGTCTGTCTGTCTGTAATCAAATCTTGCAAGTTTAATTTGACCCACTTCCCGGTTTCCAATTGAGCTGAAAATTTGCATGCGTGTGTAAATCGGATGACAATGCAATATTTTTATGACATCGAGCTGATCTGATGATGGAGCTGGAAGGTGGCCAAAGGAACTCTGTCATAAAACAACGCAACCCCATCGAGTTTGGGCTCATTTGATTCGTCTTGACGAGTACTTTATGATGCAAGATGATAACAATAATTAAAGCTTGTTTTTAAAAAGTATTTTTTAAATTTCACTTGTTTGCTGTTGTTGAGTAGAATACTACTTAACCATAGAACGATTTTTCACCGTCCTACGCTAATCATGAAATGCACAATAAACAATGTTTTTTTTTAAATCCACATAGAATAACTTCGACCTGTAATATCTTAAATTTAATATTATAAGATGTCAAAAAGACCGCTCCGGGTAGTTCCCGATGGAAAGGTGCCCATAACACTTGCTGCGTTTCCGCGTTGTATGGTGATGGACATTCTTTGCATCAGGAACGACCCTAAGCGACCTAATTAAAGATTTCAAAAAAGAAGACTTTTTGAAGGAAATCCAATAGCATTTAAGTTTACTGATGATATTCTGTTCGGCGCTACAAAGTGCGCGCGGGTTACATTAGTTTTACATATATTATGTTATGTGTGTAGTTAGCAGATATATGTTAAAATGTCCCCATTGTCAGTAGCTGGTGTGTATTAATAGGCCGATAGTTAGCAGTAACTGTTGGTATTGCATCAACCGGACGCATTGGCAGACTCGTACCGTGGTTATTTATTTCTACTATAGATCCGTTTCATCTGGGTTCGGTTGAGAGATGTGTTTTGTCAACGTTTTCGCTGAAATTTCAAGCAATTTAGCAGTACTTTTACTGTCAACTGCAATTTGTTACAACGATAGTTTTGCTTAACAATTTGAAATTAAGCAACTTTTAACCGTTCTTTATAGCAAATGCTTTTTTATTATTACCTAAAGAACGCACTAAGACCGAAGATCTATCAATCCCGATGTAAAAAAATATATACTTAATAATTTATTTACTTTTTGCCCTTTAATTATTATGCTTTGCATTCCACTCTCAACGGTTACTGGAATTTTGTTATGATTATTTTAAGGAGATGACACAATTAAAAAAAAAATTATACCTGTATAATTATTGGACTACGTGTTCGTTAATGATTTTGTGTACATAAGTAGACAGTTTTTATTTTATTCTATCCACCTGCTTATTTTCAATAGCATATGTACTATGCTCACACTGCTTATTCGTATAGCATATTTTTCGTTGACGCAGTCGAGTCTATTTGGAGCCCTTTTGAAAACGTTTTATGCGTTTTGATTATCGACTAGAAGTGTATTGATGATCGGGTCAGTGGGCCAGTCCGTCTGTGATTTTCATTTCGACATATCGCTTTTTTCATTTCGACATATCGCTTAGCGATCACGCTTTAGGATCAGTATTAGAAAAAAAAAGATTACACAAGTCACTATTGATCCCTGGAAATGCAAAGCTTCATCATTCATCATCATCAGCCCACTTTCGTCCGCTGTTGGACGTAGGGGTGATTAAAATTTTGTTATTATATAGGTTTAGTAAGTTTCTTAATGGACGAACTCGTCTGGGTTAGTTATCTCGACCTCATCCAATATTCTGGCGTAATTTGCTTTGGTTGGAAGGGCCACAATAGGCCAGAGAAACTTAACCTCAGCAAGCAGCTCTCATTTTTTAAATGCAAAATAAATAATAAATAGTAAAATTTATTTTTAAATTCTTAGACAAGAACTTAGCTTGTTAACGAGATTCGTCCCTCCCCTAAAATAAATTGTCTCGAGCTCTTCAAAGGAATTATCCTGAATCTGAGGAAAAATACTGAATCGGCCACTGCTTTTTCTACTTCGAGGACAATAATTTTTTAACAGTTTTATTTTGTTTATAATAGAACTTTGCAGGACCTACCGATACCGATACCGGGGGTAGACTTCCTTGCAAGAGGTCGACTAGGTGGGTACCCCAACAGTGTCAGTTATTCTACCGCCTGAGCAGTGATGTGCAAACCTTACTGTGCTTCAGTTGGAGGGCACTGTAGCTAGTGAACTGGGTTGAAGAGTCTTAACATCTTATGACTCTCAAGTAAGAAGCGTTGGCGCAGTACACCCAGGTAGCACTGTACTAATTATGGGCAGCGTTATCTCTTACCATCAGGAGAGCGTCTGGCTCGCCTTCTTACTTCGTTGTATAAAAAAAATCTAGGGTTAGTTGATTTTCAGTCAGTCATTGATGCTTTAGATTTTGCAGCCATGAAAATTTAGATTCAGATTATAATTGATGTTTAAAATTACCAATCTGCTTCTTCTCGTAGCTTCTCAAGAGCAATCAACAAGTATGATATGATTTTGCTATTTCCGCAATATTTTATACATTTCAGTGTATTTTAGGTCTGAGCGCCTAATAAATTATAATGTTTCCATCATGGACGTCATGAAATTGAACTTTATTCCAGCGTGGGCAGGCGTGAAATGAACGCTAGATCTTATCGAGGCTAGACTTATTACTTTTTTAACTAGTGAAAACTTCTTTAGCGGCGCTGAGCACTTTTTTTTGTATGGGTAAAAACTTTCAAACTCGCGTCAGGGTCACGTGATGCTGATCGAAAAAGCGTAAGATCGAGGGGAAGGGAGAGGAACTAGTATCTCCCACTCTTTCTACCGTGCCTGAGTGTGCTGCTCTGTTTAGGCGGCACAGGGGGCTTAGACAAGCGCGCGCCCGATATATTTTTTTTATATTTTATATTTTTTTTTATAGACACTTAAATAGGTTCGAATCAAAACTGTTTGTTTCTTACTTCAGTTATCATAAACCAATTGTATCAGATGTAAAAATTTGCGATGATGATTCTGATAATAACGTTGGTGTAAAAGTCGTCGAAATTATGGATGGAAGTTGATTTTTCTGAGAGATAAAATTTAATGTTATATATAAATAACGATATAATATTATAAATAACAACATATAAATTGTCATATTTGTGTACGATAGCGCAATAAATAAACATTGTATTCTACTTCATAAATGATAGTATTTTTATACTTATAATTAAACACAACGTTAATATTGAAGTTTTCACTTCTGCCGGCACTCCCGGAGTGCTACCTTTTTTTTTAATGTGACTCATTCGTTTCTTGTTGAAGTGAGGAACTTTCATTATGTAATGTGTCTTTTTTGCACTGCGTGTTCGATTCATTGAACTTATTGAACATCGGAAGTTTGGTGTGAATTGTGTATATGTTTATATCGCTATAGGAAGTCAACAAGGAATAGATTCGCTTTTGTATTTCATCGTTGGATTTACCAGTTAATTTATTCTTCTTACTAAAACAACAAAAACGGCACAACTCACGTCTAATATTGACGAGAATATCTGAACCTTGGTTTCGGACAATTGACAATTACGATGTCCTTCAACTTGTTCACCGGACCTAATCCTGTCCTTTAATATTATTATTTGTGTTTATTAGTCGAAGTTGTGCCGTTTTTGTTGTTTAAGTTATGGAGAACACTCGCGATAGTTTTAAAATCGCAATTTCTTCCAGACCACCGTGTATGATCTATTTTCTAACTAATTGAACTGTTTTGTGAACCCAAAATGAGCTTTATACCTTTAATATATTCAGGCTCCCATACCTCCATCTGTTCCCATCCTATTTGTGGTCGTACGTCCGGTTTGTAATTCGGAGGCCCAAGGTTCAAATCTGAGCGTGTGGCAAAATTTTCGCCAGCTACAAACGTTTGGTGCTTAGCTAGAGGGGCTGTTGTAATATATAAACTTCTATTATTTTTATTATTATATATTTAAAGCTTGTCCTAATTGGTAATGGAATGTGTGTAATTACTCTGATAATTAATTTACAGTGCACTTTTTTAAAAAAAAATTACCAACATCGAATAGAATAGAAAAAAACTCTATTGAACATAACATACGCACTTAAATAAATATGCAAATTTGAAATGAAATCCAATATTTTCCTTCCTACTTCCCTCTACCAATATAGAACTTGCATATAGCTAGCTATGTATAGCTAATAACAGCTGCTGAACATGATGAGCCGACGTGGGCGTGTATTTATGTGTAAACAATTTTTAAATGGATTTCCCTAATTATAATATTTTCAAAACATTTAGGTCAGTACATTGACACCAATAAATTTAAAATTCAAAGCACTTCAGTAATAGATATCATAAAATAAAATTATTTTGTACCTACTGGCAAATGTATTAGGAATTAGGAGGCACATCATTTAACTTTACAACTTACAACATAGTAACTGAAAATTTAATGACGTTTACAAAAAAATGTGTGAATGATTTTTACGGCTCAATGGGCTTAACAGTAAAATAACTAAATCGATTGGGCTGAAATTTTTAAGATTGCTCTGTTAGGGTTCGTTTTTAAATTCACTCTTAAAATAATAAAACCGTGGATTGATATTATAATTTTGAATGTTAGGCGCCTATATTTTCGTTAACATTTAAAATTCATGTCGTTACGCTAACCATTAAAATATTTTGCATTGATGACAGGCTCAATTTTAAAATGGCTGAACTCTGGATACTAATTCAGTTTTAAAGTCCAGTTACAATGTAGATCTGCAAGACGGACAAATTAACCATAAGATCCAGAATCAGAATTAATTCTGTAAACAACTTCCTATAATAATTTCAAGATGATGAGACACCTTAACAATTTTACGCTACAAAATATTGTGTTGCGTTTAAACGTTAAAACCACGATATAAATGAGGAAGTGGAACGGCCATGATAGTTCCCACACGAGCAAACCAAAGTTTAATTAAGCTGAGCTGATACCCTTTTGTGTCAAACTATATTATAATAGTAGTTAAATATATATTACGATGTTTTTAGTTTCGTCTGTTTTGGCGCAAATAAAATCTTTTCTTTATTTCTTTCAATCACGCACACATTAGCGTTGTCTCTGTCGCTTGTTTATGTTCTCTGTCTCTATTTACTCAGGTCACAGGCTCTTAAAACCTTATGTTGACCATCATCATCTTCCTGCCCTTATTCCTTAGATTCCTTACTAAGTCAGCACACCTCCGCCTATGTTTTCTCTTCTTTTGGTTTTTTTCTTTATAATAATAAAGAAAAAAACAAAAAAACTCCTTCCACTTTCAATGATATATCATATTATCATTATTCACTCTAAATTCACGCATTTTCTAAATCACTTAGTTCTCCACACCTTTTTACGTGAGGGTTTTGTTTTTACCTTTTAAATCTGTTCCTTTTTTTTTTTCGTACGTTGGCCGATCTTATTGTAATTGAATCCGTGGTTGAACTGTGTCGGAAAGTCGCGCGTCTGACGCCGGCCTAATTTCAACGATATACATGTCCAGATGACATAAAGTTGCTCGCTCCAGTTAGATCTAATAGAATTCTAGTTAAAGCTCGTGAAAATAGGATTTTATTAGCGCAATTTGTCAGTAACTAGAATACATTTTGCAACTTTTTTGCTGTTGTTGAGTAGAATACTACTCACCCACACCCATAGAACGATTTTTCACCGTCCTACCGGAATCATGAAATGTACAATAAACAATGTTTTTAAATTATTTTTTTAAATCCACATAGAATAACTTCCGATCTGGAATATCTTATATTTAATATTATAAGATGTCAAAAAGACTGAGCGACCTAATTAAAAGATTTCAAACGAGAGGACTTTTATAAGCATAGCCTCGCTTAATTTAAGTTTACTGATGATATTCTGTTCGGCGCTACAAAGTGCGCGCGGGTCCATTAGTTTTACATATACATATTATGTTATGTATTTAGTTAGCAGATATATGTTAAAATGTCCCCATTGTCAGTAGCTGGTGTGTATTTATAGGCCGATAGTTAGCAGTAACTGTTGGTATTGCATCAACCGGACGCATTGGCAGACTCGTACCGTGGTTATTTATTTCTACTATCGATCCGTTTCATCTGGGTTTGGTTGAGAGATGTGTTTTGTCAACGTTTTATGTTTGAATTTTAAGCAATTTAGCAGTACTTTCACTGTCAACTGCTATTTGTTACAACGATAGTTTTGCTTAACAATTTGAAAATAAAGCAACTTTTAACCGTTCTTTATAGCAAATGCTTTTTAATTATTACCTAAAGAACGCACTAAGACCGAAGATCTATCAATCCCGATGTAAAAAAATATATACTTAATAATTTATTTACTTTTTGCCCTTTAATTATTATGCTTTGCATTCCACTCTCAACGGTTACTGGAATTTTGTTATGATTATTTTAAAGAGATGACACAATTAAAAAAAAAATTATACCTGTATAATTATTGGACTACGTGTTCGTTAATGATTTTGTGTACATAAGTAGACAGTTTTTATTTTATTCTATCCACCTGCTTATTTTCAATAGCATATGTACTATGCTCACACTGCTTATTCGTATAGCATATTTTTCGTTGACGCAGTCGAGTCTATTTGGAGCCCTTTTGAAAACGTTTTATGCGTTTTGATTATCGACTAGAAGTGTATTGATGATCGGGTCAGTGGGCCAGTCCGTCTGTGATTTTCATTTCGACATATCGCTTTTTTCATTTCGACATATCGCTTAGCGATCACGCTTTAGGATCAGTATTAGAAAAAAAAAGATTACACAAGTCACTATTGATCCCTGGAAATGCAAAGCTTCATCATTCATCATCATCAGCCCACTTTCGTCCGCTGTTGGACGTAGGGGTGATTAAAATTTTGTTATTATATAGGTTTAGTAAGTTTCTTAATGGACGAACTCGTCTGGGTTAGTTATCTCGACCTCATCCAATATTCTGGCGTAATTTGCTTTGGTTGGAAGGGCCACAATAGGCCAGAGAAACTTAACCTCAGCAAGCAGCTCTCATTTTTTAAATGCAAAATAAATAATAAATAGTAAAATTTATTTTTAAATTCTTAGACAAGAACTTAGCTTGTTAACGAGATTCGTCCCTCCCCTAAAATAAATTGTCTCGAGCTCTTCAAAGGAATTATCCTGAATCTGAGGAAAAATACTGAATCGGCCACTGCTTTTTCTACTTCGAGGACAATAATTTTTTAACAGTTTTATTTGGTTTATAATAGAACTTTGCAGGACCTACCGATACCGATACCGGGGGTAGACTTCCTTGCAAGAGGTCGACTAGGTGGGTACCCCAACAGTGTCAGTTATTCTACCGCCTGAGCAGTGATGTGCAAACATTACTGTGCTTCAGTAGGAGGGCACTGTAGCTAGTGAACTGGGTTGAAGAGTCTTAACATCTTATGACTCTCAAGTAAGAAGCGTTGGCGCAGTACACCCAGGTAGCACTGTACTAATTATGGGCAGCGTTATCTCTTACCATCAGGAGAGCGTCTGGCTCGCCTTCTTACTTCGTTGTATAAAAAAAAATCTAGGGTTAGTTGATTTTCAGTCAATCATTGATGCTTTAGATTTTGCAGGCATGAAAATTTAGATTCAGATTATAATTGATGTTTAAAATTACCAATCCGCTTCTTCTCGTAGCTTCTCAAAAGCAATCAACAAGTATGATATGATTTTGCTATTTCCGCAATATTTCATACATTTCAGCGTATTTTAGGTCTCAGCGCCTAATAAATTATAATGTTTCCATCATGGACGTCATGAAATTGAACTTTATTCCAGCGTGGGCAGGCGTAAAATGAACGCTAGATCTTATCGAGGCTAGACTTATTATTTCTTTAATTCTGGTAATATTCAAATTTGAGCTAAACTCTAAAGAATTGGGGTTTATACTCCAACAGAACATATTACTCTTCTTACAGTGTCAGAGTTAAATTACAATTTATAGGTTGTATGGCCAACCTATGTGTTGCAGTTTCAGATGGCCGATATTACTACAAGGCCTGCAACATGATCTAATGACTGCCTCCTACATATCTTATAGGAAACAGCCGGGACCTACAGTTTTACGTGCCTTCCAAATCACGGTAGCGTCCAGAGTAAAATACATATATTATGTCCATTGTCCATCTTCACAAAAGCTTGAATCTAAAGTCTTGTAAAGGTTATAAAATAAAAATTATGCTGTTAAATTTTTAACGGTGATTTAGAAAGTACTTAAACCTACTATTACTATAATATTTCAACACTTAAGTCTGTTAGTACTTTGTACCACTTCTAGTATTTAAGTCATATTGAAAGCTTTTGGTGACTCAAAAGTTTTTATGTGGAATGTGGACTAAGTAGGTAGGTACGTACAACTTGCCATGGCTGTTATAGAAAGAATTAGGGTATGCCTTACGGGAATAAATATCTATAGGTAAAGAAATTCTATAAGAATGTATTTTTGCACATTTTTGAACATTTTCTTTTATTTTTGTTTATATCAGTTTGTAATGTTCTAAGATAACCTCCGACGAAGGAATCTCGCATGTCACTGTTTTTGCCAAAAGTCGCCGAATTTGCTCGGCATTAACCAACGTTTATGTTGTTTATTAGTAATATTTCCCTGCCAAGACACTCTATGCTCGCCAATGGATTCCGAAATCGGGTAATATGGATGTAAATTTATTTGCGGCATTTAAACTGAACCGTTGGACGACTACGAATTACTTGTTATAATATGTGAAACTGCGTATTTTTTAAATTTGCAATACCGATATCCTATATATTACGCTTATGTATTAGTACAATTGTTTTCCGCCCATCTTCGACGGGGTGTTCAGATACCGTCCGCCGGCGCAGGGTGACGATGCGTATTTTTCTTGGATAAAGTCTACATCATAAAACCACAGATGGTACACAGACAGTTCCAAATTTCAACCCAATCAGTTCAGGGGTTTGGGCTCTGCGTTATGGATCAGTCAGTCAGTCACTCTTTTCTTTAACCTAAACCCAATAAAAAACCCAATTTCTAAATATATATTTAGAAATTGGGTTTTAAAGTGTTTTCTGTTTTTTTCCTTTCAGTAAAAGCCTATTATTGGTTACTATTCTTGGCTCACATTCGCATCAGCATCAGCCATTAATATTAAAGTTGCACAAACAATCTACGTAGTCCAGCTCGTAACTAGTAACCTTCAGAGCTTCCGTCCGAGCGGACCGCCTGAACCCGTCATAATGATCTATTGCCGCGAATATCGATCGACCTAATTGATTTCTTATTTTCGAACTCTCTCAAGTGTGCAATGTTGTCATCGGCTCCAACGTTCCGATCGGCGAAGGTCCGCCGCTTGTCAGTCGCCCGTGCACTTCGACATCTAAGTAAACTTAAAATAGTTTAACGCGTCGGCGACGGCCCGGCGACCGAGATAGCCGGCGCAGTGCGTCCGCGGAGCCCTCTCGCGCCGGTTCTATTTATTCCAACCGATGTCCCGCCGCATCCCGCAGCGCTCGCGACAATAATACTGCATCGGACGGTGAAATGGCACTGGACTTTCACCGCGGCGGCCACTTCCGCTATAGGAAACGCAAGCGACTGACGGCCTAACATGCCGCACCTCAACAACGGCCTTCCCGTCAACGGGACCGGCTCACTCCTCAAACTCCAGATCCCAGAAGAAAACAACAACTATGGCACTCTGTCACCTCCGATCATCATCGACCACTACAATGGCTCCAACGGCACTCTGTCCCCTCCCGCTACTGATTCTACGCCGAAAAAGCCGCCTAAAGCTCCTCTGGCCCGACCCATATTGCCCATAAAGAAAGCAAAGACCCTTCCTATAAACTTTGAAGAGAAGGTTCCAGCCAAACCTCCGACTACTTTGATCAATGGTAAAAAACTCTTTGTAACTAAACCTTTGAATGAAGTGCACACGATACAAAATATACCAGAAAATGGTAGCTATATCACGAATCGATCGGCAAGTCCGATGTATAGACGAAGCAATTCGTTGGCTCCAGTAGAGACAGGGTCTATAGCTGAGCTCGCCCGGAGACATGGCCCCAGTGCCAGTTTGATCTCGCGGTCACCGAGTCCGTTGTCCTACAGCAGCAGAAGAAGTTCTCTCAGTAATTACTCCACATGCAGCAGCAATGGCACGTATGTTCCTCTATCTCGATCTACGAGCATCAACTCAACACTATACAACAGAACTCCAACGCCTAGGAGAATGTACCCACAAAGCTGTGATTCGTCTGTGAAGGTAGATTTGCAAGAGCTTAAATCCAAAGAACATGCTCCTGTTGTATTTGATGCCAATTTATCTTTTGTCCTCGGCTGCAATAAACAACCACTAAGACAGAAGTTCAAGCCTGTGGCAGCACATCTGGAAGAAGGAACTTCTTCAAACTATTTAAGCAGCAAAATTGACAACTTTTTGAGGAGAACTGACCATGTTATGGACGAATGGCGAAGAATGGGACACAAGGATGAACCGGATTTAGATTCGTATTATGGTGACAGAAAAAGTAGACTCAGTAGATCTAAATCGGCGACAAACATTATGATCAAAGGGTTCACGTTGTTCAGTAGAAGTGGGAGCAGAGCGAGTAGCATCTGTAGATCTAGTCGAGGAATATCCGAAGATCGAACAACAGTATCCGAACTAGAAGAGGTTTGTGAATACACAGTTGTTATTTAACAGCAAATACTAACAGTTTTAGCTTCAGTCATAAAAATAATACACCCATGATAAATAACGATCGTCGGACGATGCTTGAACCGGCGCCGCTTGCGACACCATCGCTACGAAACGGTTGCCAAAAGTTTTTTCTCATTGTTGACTTCTGTTACATGCGTGAGATTCTCGACGTTGTCACTCAAATAACACGGGAAACTTATGTTTTTTTCGTCCTTGGCCTTTCTTTTTTGCGTGTTTGTTGGCAAATACTGGTATCGCGAATTTGGATCGTCATTATGCATCGGTCAGCCCTACGTCAGTGCGTCCAAATTTAACTTGTGTCTGAAATATTACCGTCTAGTTAATGTGAAGCGTGGTGCGCAGTAACGTTATGATACATAAACACAAGCCAATTACCCGTTATTAAAGCGCATTGCCGTTCATGCGGAACTAATCCTAAGATCTTAGTTATCAAAATAATTGCGGTTATAGGCGCAGGTCTGTTATGGTGTGATAATCACAGCCGTCGTTAGCTCACAGGCGTATTAACTGTGCATTATACACGCTGTGTAACCAGGAAGATTGCAATTACCCACTTTCTAGTTTATTTGATTATATTTTCATCGCAATCGCACCTGATTTCATAGGTCTGATTGAACCTTGGTTACTTTCGCTCGTAAATATTATAATTCCTCTTATTTACGTACAAGGCGTTATAAATATGTGTAATAATAAATAATTAATTACAATGATTTTGTACGAGTATGTAGCTTTATTATGTAGCTTCCGTTCAAAATTCCTCGTGAAAATCAAAAGACTAGCGAAGAAATTTACTGGAGTTAATCGACTATTAAGTAGTTTATAATTAACATTCACTTCCATAGATACAAACGATAAAGTTGATGATATTAGTAGGATACATAAGAGTTTCGAATTGTTTAATTAGAAATTACTTTTAAAGTCTCCTTCAGCCTTTTGCGATATTCAAACTCTAATAAATATATAATTAGAGCAAAGTTTGTCTTGTATGTTAGAAATTCGTCGCTTTCCTTAATCTTGTGTAGTAGTATCCGTTTTCGTGCATCAATGCAAGAAATTTCTAGCTAATTGCCAGTAACGATACTCTGCACGTAAATTCAAACGAACGCATTATCATATAACGTTAGTCAAGGTGAAAACTGAAGTGATGTTTAATAGTAAACAAAAATATATCTACAAAACATTTGTTGATAAGGTTTTTTTTTTTAAGTGATGAAGCAGAAGACGAGCAAGACGCTCTCCTGATGTTAAGAGATAACGCTGCCCATAATCAGTACAGTGCTTCTTAGGATTTCACAATGATGTGAAATTCTAGGAGCACTGCACCAAAGCTTCTTACTCAAGAGTCATAAGATGTTAAGACTCTTTAGCCCAGTAATATCACTAGCTACAGTGCCCTCCTACCGGAACACAGTAATGTTTGCACATCACTGCTCAGGCGGTAGAATGCAGGCACTGTTGGGGTACCCACCTAGAAGACCTCCTGCAAAGGAAGTCTACCCTAGGTAGGTTAGTGGAGCTCAGTGTTTTTTTGCACTGAAATTACATTTTGTGTACCAATTTTCAGCACTTTTAAACTTTGGTCCTTGTAGAGACAATATTAATGAGACTAACTGATTTCAAATGTGTGGGTGTGTGCACGGATTACAGAATGTAGTCCTTTTTCTGTGTGTGTTTATTTATTACCTCGTCACGCCCAAGACGCATAATATTATGTATACCCTTTAAACACATTGAATATTTATCTGCGTGTAAAACCGCTATGCACAGCTAGTCAAAGACTTGACTTTACATAAGGCATAATTTAGAGCATTTAATATTATAATGCTATCTTGTGTATCCCGTAGTATCCACTGTCCCTCTAATTTCTGTTTTTCCTTTCCTTGGTTGGTTGTCTGGAATAATCGCTATTAGCGATAAGACCGCCAATTGTAACACTTTTTCTCTAATTGTTTTTTTTTCTATTGTATTTGTTGTGTTCAATAAAGAGTTTTCTATTCTATTCTGTTATATTCTAGAACATCTCCGGTCACCATTCTGCACCACTAAGTAGTAATAGATGCGTAGTTTATCCCTGTTTATTCTAACCTATAATGTCCTTGTTCATAGCTATCAGAGGTCGGCGGTGAGCTGGCAGAAGAACGAGCGGCGGCATCCCACGCCACCGAGAGATCTGATGCTGAAGCTGCGGAGAGGCTGCGCGTTGAGAAGGAAAACAGAGACCTGTTGGCTAACAACCAGAGATTGCAACAGGTAAACTTTTTTTTATTTTTGAGAAAGGAAAAATTTTGTGCATTTTTGTGCAGGGGCGGGCCCTAGACAAGCGCCAATCGTTTGTCGCTATCGATAACAAAATGTACTGAGGTGACAGTCGTTTTCGTTTGCTTTTCCATAGCGACTATTTTTATTTATTTATTTAAATAGAGTACCAACAGGGTGTACATCGTATCATCCTATCTACTACTACTATCATACCAGTTCATTTTTTATCGATAGCGACAAACCATTGGTGCTTGTCTAGGGCCCCAGGTAACCTTCTCTTTTACTGCTTATTTTCTAAGACCATAGACAGATCTTTTTTTTGCTGTAATGAAGAAAGAAGACGAGCAAGACGCTGTCCTGTGATATGAGATAACGCTGCCCATAATCACCCGGGCTAATTACAATTTTTGATTCTTGGAATATAAATTTAACGTATTTAAGGTATTTTAGATTGTTTTTAAATAATAATTATAAAATAATTCCTAGACGTAATGATTGATCATATAAACCACTCACATTTGGTTTCTTAGATTGGGTTTAATTTCAACAAAAAACAACATATTTTCTTTACAATTTATTAGTTTATAAACATTTCCGCCAGTCAGCCGGATGTTGCCAGTAGTTGAAAACATATTAATTTGCAAAATTATGAAAATATTATGACTTTATATTTGATATTAAGTATTAGTAGCTCTCAAGGATTGGAATCAACGTCCTCACGTCACGTCATTTTTAACGTTTGACACGTCCTTAGATTGACTCTCTACGCGTACATTCAACAACAATAAATTTAATCATATCTTTATAATATTATACTAGCTTATTCTCGCCGCTTTGCCCGTGTTATAGAATTCCTTTATAATCAGCAGGGCTATTGGCAAATTCACATCCACTAAGATTGATGTCCACTTCAATCTACCTCTACATTACTGTGTTTGTTAATGTACAGTCAACTACAAAGAGATGTATCCATGTTAGTCTTACAAAATGAAGGAACTTTTAGTATGCAAAAATTATTTACCCTTACTTCGTGACATTTTCAGTATCCACCAAATCTTATACTATATTCGATTCATTTTAAATGCTATTATTATGTATCACCTAAGGAAAAGTAGTGGGATACATCATTGTTGCATATTAAACGAGTCGATGATAATATAAAGTTTGATTGCTACTAGAAATGTCACGAACCAAGGGTAGTTCATTGTGGCAAATGAAAATTTACTTCATTTTGTAAGCCTAACATGGATATACATATCTTTGTAGTTGACTGTACCTACTCATATTAAGCAAGTAATGTAGGCATGGATGTCTATGGATTCTGGTGTTTTACATGTGGACGATAGCCAATAGGCCTGCAGAGGTGCACGACATACAACCTATCCGTATTCCAAATGTCAAATCAATCCATTTAGCAGCAACGAATTAGGGAAATAATAGAAGTCGAACACAGCTCAAAAAGTGATTCAACGCAAAGTACAACTATATGGGCGGGGCGTAAAAAGTACAACTAACCCGCCGCTCAGTCACACAACGCGCTCAGCGACAGATGCACGCATCGTTTGATTTTTAAAAATATCCAAAATAATATAGTTAACGGACAAAAATGACCTCTTGTGTGGTAAATTGGTGTAAAAATGGAAAGAAGGCAGTAAAAAGCAGGAAAAACTTATCACAGCTAACAAATATTATTTTAAACCAAATTATATAATTTCGATTTTAGTTGACATAAAATACATAAAAATATAGGGTAAACTAGGCATGGCTGAAACAATTTTATTTTTGTCGTTCATTGCATTCGCATTCGATTAGGTAACGTTATATTTATTTTGTTTACTAGCTAAACCCACGGCTTCACCCCCGCTACAAAAATGTTATTTTTGTACAATAAATAAGAGCATTTGTTTTTGAATTAAATCAATAATGACTTTTATAAAAGTCTGAAGAAAGAAAGAAAAAACCTCTAAAGTGAAGAATTCACCTGACCCGGCCCCCCCGGCTCGGCCTGATTCGACCTGATTCTGGCATCGCGCTTTTATCACCGCACGAGCCGACACCGATCGAAAGCCCAAGTTTATACGACTAATGTCCAATTATGAAAAATGACAAATATTATAGACGTTCAATCATACAAATGCCTATTCGGAAAATAGTTCACTCATAAAAATGTCAAATCGTAAAAAGGTCCAATTTGAAAATTGTCCATTCTAAAACGTCCATTCGTAAAAATGTCCAATAAAGTTTTATTTTATCCGTGGTTCTATCAATAGTTAATCCCGTAGTCCTATAAAAAGTGTCACGTAGTGAACAATCTTTATTTCCAATGCAATGACAGCTGTCAAACTTGAAATGTCAATATCTCGGAAAATACTCGTCTTAGGCTGATGCTGTCGTAGAAGAAATTAAAGGTCTTGGAGAGATCTTCATTTCAGATGACAGCTGTCAAACTTGAAACGTCAATATCTCGGAAAATATTCGTCTTAGGCTGATGCTGTCATAGAAGAAATTAAAGGTCTTGGAGAGATTGTCATTTCAGATGACAGCTGTCAAACTTAAAATGTCAATATCTCGGAAAATACTCGTCTTAGGCTGATGCTGTCATAGAAGAAATTAAAGGTCTTGGAGAGATCTTCATTTCAGATGACAGCTGTCAAACTTGAAATGTCAATATCTCGGAAAATACTCGTCTTAGGCTGATGCTGTCATAGAGAAATTAAAGGTCTTGGAGAGATTGTCATTTCAGATGACAGCTGTCAAACTTAAAATGTCAATATCTCGGAAAATACTCGTCTTAGGCTGATGCTGTCATAGAAGAAATTAAAGGTCTTGGAGAGATCTTCATGTCAGATGACAGCTGTCAAACTTGAAATGTCAATATCTCGGAAAATACTCGTCTTAGGCTGATGCTGTCATAGAAGAAATTAAAGGTCTTGGAGAAATTGTCATTTCAGATGACAGCTGTCAAACTTGAAACGTCAATATCTCGAAAAATACACGTCCTAAGCAGACGTTGTCATAGAAGAAATGAAAAAACTTTGAAGATCTTCCAGATTTTGATATTTCAAGTTTGACAGCTGTCATCTGAAAGGTAGATCTTCCTAAGACCTTTCATTTCTTCTATGACAGCGTCAGAAATAAACCAATTCGTGTTGGACATTATTCTTAATTGGAGATATTTCATTTTGGACCAAATTCATGTTGGAAATTATTCGTGTTGGACATTTTTCCTAGTTGGACGTAAGCCATGTTGGACCAAATTAGTGTTTGACCAAATTAGTATTGGACATTAATACTAGTTGGACAATTTGGATTTTGGACATTTGTCGTACAAACCGATAAAACTTATTCCATATCCTTTTTGGGGATTCTAACTACCTCTGTACCAAATTTGGCAAATTTGCCATTACCTTGTCGAACGCATGGTTGATGAGATATTCGTTTTGTTTCAAGCATACCAAGGTTACCCTAGTCTGACATAAAATAATATATTTGAGTTACCCGTATGGCAATACCGAATTTAACTATAAACAATTTTGATACTTTAATTATTTTTAAAAAAATCGCTACTGTACTTGGTCACTGACCTCTGTTTGATCAGATAAGTAGCTCTGGCGCGAAAAAGTAACACACATGCTTCACATAAAACAGACATGCGTCTAATAATGATACTTTTATAAAATGATAATAAAAGACGATGTGTTATATGACACAAATATAATATTAAAAATACATAAAATAAAGTAATAAATCGTTTATAAAGGGTAATCCAATTCTTTATTTTTTGCGGTGGGGTGGTCTTTTCGATGTCTCGTAGGCGGGCATTTTCCTTTATTTTTAATACTTTCCAAAACAAATTTTCTGACTGATGATTTCGATTCGCCTAGAAAATACAAAATAAATAAGATTAATATCATCTTTTAAAAGTAAAAAAGGCGTACCAGTATGGTAACAGTAAAATAGGTGCCATGAATATAATGTTAAAAGAAATTCCCAAATAAAGCAATTGTATTTGTACTTGTACGTAGGGACATCTTATAGACAGTAAAACAAAATAAAAATGCCAAGTGCAAGTCGGACTCGTTTGAATTGAACTCTTTCTTGAAACATCTCATATATACAAAAACAAACGGAAAAAAGCACTTTGTTGTTTGGGAGCCCCTTTTTTATTTTATTCTATTTTTAGTATTGCAACAAAAATACATCCGTGAAAATTTCAACCTTCTAACTATCACGGTTCTTGAGATGACAGACAGACAGACGAACGGACAGCGAAGTCTTAGTTACATGGTCTCGTTTTCCCCTATGGGTACGGAACCCTAAAACGCAATTTTTCATACACATAATATCATCATTAAACTTGGACAATATGAAAAGTATCAAAAATTTTCAGTCATACTATAACGTATTTTATGACTTTAGTTGTAAACAAATATATAACACAAAATAGTTATTTATGGACAAAATAACGATTATTTTACGTTTTCAATGATAAGATTCAATGAGCTTGATGATGTACTGTTAATCTAACTTAAACGTACCTGAGATATACGCTGTTCTCTTAGAAACACTTAGTTAAAGCAGCAACCACTTTTCTATTTGCAACTGCTGTATACGCCGTATATATACATTTTGTAATTCATTTGGCAAGCATCGCCACGGATTATTTTATTCATTTTCATCAACATTATTGTGAAAAATCTTCGAAATAACTTATTAATCACTAAAAATACGAACAACATGTTATTGTTTACTTTTTTTTTGTCAAATTTGACAGAAGTAGTTTGAAAGAAATAGGTAGAATGTTGCCATTTTTATTTTAGTTTTTTCTTATTAAATTTGTACTCCTTCGTTTTGTCCATCCCGTTTGCACATGTTGATTGAATATTTCTGTTTCACTCAACACTATCCGACTAAGTAAAATGACACCCCAAATGAATGAATGGGCGAGTTCATGTACAGAAAATAAATTTAGCATGGTTATACCTTATCAATGTCCGTGTGTCGCGTGAGTATTATAATTTAGTGGTGTGAGTTTTGGACCACGTTTTTGCAGAAAAAGTAAGGGAGTTACAGGGAGTTGTTTAGCAGTTTGGGATGGGTGTTGATCTCGTAGATCATTCAGTCACTCCTATTACAATTAATTTTAAAGTTGTTTATTCGGTTTACGTCGCGTCTTTTTCAACGACACGTCCTTAGATTAACTTTCTACGAGCACATTCAAATATCACAACATTTCTGATTTATGTTGATAAATGCCCTTCCAGTAGCATTCTGCATATTCATAAGGTCGTTCGAAATAGGTTGGATTATATTTAGATTACGATTATTTACTGGCGCTACGTGTCAGCTTTCGTTTAGCCACATAATTCATAGACAATAGCTGGCTTATAGATTCTGCGTATGCCAAGACGCAGCGCGGTTTAAGCGACGATTTTACTCTTGTTTGCTATTTTCCTAAACGATATTTAAGTTTCTGCTATGGTTGGAACCTTTTAACTCTCACTACAAATTAATTCAGAGCACTGCTAAACACAAGCTTTCGTTGTTCATCTTGATATCCGAAACTATTGTTATGAATTTGTTTTTTACGAAAAGTGAATAAAGGAATCATAACTTTAAATAAATAATTATTTTGATACCGTTTAGTTTTTCGGAATTTATTTTGAGTTAATAACGTAAAACATCAAGGAGCCATTGCATATTTTCAAACCTCTACATAATATACAGAAACATTCTAGAATAATAATAAAAAGCATTACTGATACTAGTATACAAAAAAGAAGTACAATTAAAAGAGTACCAAAAAATTACATCGTTGGCAATGAGCACAGACTCAGCTGGTAACATGAACACGGGGTTCAATTTTTCTTCTTAATGGTTATAAAAGTATTTCAACCAATCTTTTTTACAGGCATCAGAACGCTTGGAACTCGAACTTCTGCACTGGCGCTCAGCGGAATCAGGCAACGCCGAACCCTCAGACTCTGAAGGCTCGGAAGCAGACGGCAGTTCCTCCGCCGACAAATATAAGAGGAGATATGAGAGGGCACACAGGGAACTGCAGTTACTTCGGGCGCAGCTGCGGCGTCAGCATGAAGATGATCTGGAGCAACTGGTCACTGTCAAGAAACAACTGGAGAAGAAGGTAGGAATAAGGGCCTTTTGCTGTTTCACACCACAAGCGGTTCGAACCGCGGTGTGAATCGCACGAGTACTCGTTTTGTCGTAGTTGATTCATACCGCGGTGTGAATCGACGACGACAAAACGAAGACAGGCGACATTCGAATCGTTTTCGCAAAGATAGAACTTCCCTTTTTTAAAGCTAATGTATATGGAGTTCATTTGTTTTAATTCATAACTTAAGACGGCGAACGGGCCCTATTGAAATTTGAATTGAACCACCTTGTTAAGTACCTTTTCAAACAAAAAAGGAAAATAGATTGGCTCAGGTGTCTTCGATTAATCGGTAAACATACATAAAAATGTCGATAGAAAGGATTTAGTCAAATTGTAATCTTTTTCTACTATTATATGTCACGGCTAAAGCCCGAAATGCGGCTACACCTAGGTGTAACCGGCTAAACCTAGGTGTAGCCTCACTTTAGCCGTAAAAACGTATATACATACATACATTGAATTATAATGCTCATGAATATTGATAATAATATTATAGGTAAACCCGTACTTCTACATAATAAAACATGTTCTGATAATAGCGAGATGTTACGTTTATTTCGTGTAGGTAATCGATTACGTTACATGATTTTAGATCTTGTGTTACTAGCTTAAGCTTAAATTAAAATTAATTTTGCCGGTTTTGCCGGTAGCCGATTTTACCCTCTTTCGATAAAAAGAATATGCATAGACTCGTTCGAATCTTATTCGTTTTCATTTCGACTCGTACTTTTTATTGATTACTTACACAACAAAAATAAAGTCAATGGCGGTATTATCGCTCAAAGCGATGTGTTGTTAATCAAGCAGCTCCAATTTAATTAGAAGAACTTAAATTTTTCCACGATCTCGCGTGATGTTAAGCGACGACCGAAGTGGTTGCAGACTAAACCTAGAAGGCGGGATAAATCCCACATAATCTTAGATACTATTCGTTATTCCTTCCCATATTATATTTAATATTATTATTAGTAATTTGTCAAGCCAGATGCAGAGGATGACCTGAAAACTCTGTCTCCGACTCGAAAAAAGAACATTTCGTACTTATTTTTGTACATCAAATAATGTCATTGAATATACATAACATAAAATATTATTTTTAAACCGCTATATTTCAAGACGCCGCACGATTACATTCCGGCCGTGACTCAGAATATCCAAGTTTTATAATATGTTTGGTGGCCTTCACACATTTATATTCGGGATTCCCTATGAATGCAAAATGATACCGTGGATTTCGAGCATTTCTAGAAAACTCTTCTCGTCAAAATTTATTTTTTTATCGATTCCTTTAAGTTCATGGTAATAATCGAAGTGTTACTTAAGACTTGAATTCCACTACATAACATATAAATATAATATTAATAGACACAACTAAAAATAACAATACTAAATGACACTACTAATTATATTGGGCAAATGTATCACCATGCATTTTCCTGCCATCTCTTACAATTTTCTCTAAAAAAACTGCCTACCTATTAAATTTTATATAAAAATTCATGATTCATTATTTATTTATTGTTAATTAAAGGTTAAAATATTAAGGATCCTATTGTAATTTAGGTGTATCTACTGCCCTACGCTGTCAAAACTAGGTCATCTAACGGAATTCCTTATTAATCTAAACCTATCTTAAGATCATCCTTGAGTGCGACATCAGATAATGATAAAAACTCTTATTTGAAACATTTACGTAGAACATAATAATATCGTATAGTTCCATACATTGATGTGTTTTCATATAATATTTTATTAATTTTCGATAAATTAATTTGTTCGCGCTTATCGTAATTGAATATTCTTATCGCTTAATGTCAGCTGTGATTTCGTTCGTATATTTTTAGTAGTGGTGCATATTAAGTGGACTAATTTTTGTCGTCTTCCGTTAAATTTTGTTTGTGCAATATTGTACAGTTTTGAGGACTTAATTAATGAAATAAAGCTAATTTTGACACCAATTGCTAATGTGTACGTTATAAAGTGTGACATATTGGAGTAATGGAAGAATCAGATGGATTAGAGTCGTTTGAGGTTTGTCATACCAATATTATACTCGAATATTAATATTTTGTAAAATGTATTAATTACATTACAACATTTACAACGCTACGTGATATTATGGCTGGCTAGATTTTGTTGATCCATGAATTGGAATAGTCTCCGCTCTCAAAAATAACTCGTGTAAAAAGTGAATAACTTTTAGTATCCAAGAGTGTAAAACCTTTTGCACAGCTTTAGCAATTTCGAGTTATATATCTTTTACCAGGCTGTACGAAACTTGAAAAAAAGTTAGAGAATATAAGGGCGGAGTGGAGTGTCCATTATACAAAAGAAGTATCAGAAAACAATACGGACTTAACAGCGACGCCTTGCAATTTTTACTAGCTCTTATTTTATTTGATTTGATCCACTTCCCAGTTTCCGATTGAGCTGAAGTTTTGCTTGCTTGTATAAATCGGATGACAATGCAATATTATTATGACATAGAGCCGATCTGATGATGGAGCTGGAAGGTAGCCATAGAAACTCTGTAATTAAACAACGCAACCCCATCAACTTTGGGCTCATTTTATTCGTCTTGACGAGTACTTGCTAGATGGTAAATAAGTACCTAATAATAATAAAATAATGTTTTAAAAGGTATTTCTTTTTAATTTCACTTGTTTATGATTTTAAGACGCTGGATGCAGGTCGCTTCCAACCGGTACATATGGAAGTCCAAAGGGTAGGCCTATGTTCAGCAATGGACGTCTTACGGCTGAGATGATGATGATTTTAATATACCTTTTCTAATTTCGCCATCGGATCGCACAGCAATCGTTTTAATGAGTAATTCTTATACGAAATTAATTAACTTTTAACAAGAATACGTTTTAAAATATTCGTAGATGATTAAACGTACATTAGTCGTTTAATTAATTATATTTAGTAAAGCGAATGTTGTTTAGTTTATCAAGTTGCTATGGAAGACTATACTCGTATTAAGGTTAGTGCTCCCGAGGAAGTGCTATAATTTTAATAAATCCTTTATTAAGAGTGCTCTCTACTTCTTGTGTGTGTGTTCCGTCCTTGTTTACAAGCTTTTGTTTACTTTCACCTGTCTGTTGTCTGTCTGTCTTTAATCAAATCTTGTAAGTTTAATTTGATCCACTGCCCTGTTTCCGATAGAGCTGAAATTTTGCATGCATGTATAAATCGGAGGACAATGCAATATTATTATGACATCGAGCTGATCTGATGATAGAGCTGGAAGGTGGTCATAGGAACTCCGTAATTAAACGACGCAACCCTGTCGAGTTTGGGCTCATTTGATTCGTCTGGACGAATACTTTGGTGCTAGATGGTAATAGTAATAATAAAAGCTTGTTTTTAGAAAGTAAAATATTTTTAAGTTTCACCTGTTTTCAAAGGAAGAGAAAAATCCGCGAGTTTCATTGTTGTTTTTACATTAAAAATACCAACGTTACATTAAAAATAATAGTTCGTTTTAGTGTTTCATTAATATTATGATTGTGTAAACCTATATATCAAAGCAAATATTTCAAGAATTGTCTTCAAATTCTTTGTAAAAAATAAGTTTTTTCAAAACTTAGAACTGTTTTCAGTACGATTCTAATTTTCACTAATATTTTTTAAAGTTTTTAAAATAATATTTTAAAACTTTATTAGTCAAGTAGGCGGGATACATCTCTTCCTGACTAATTTTAACTGAACATCATCGCGAAACACGGCCGCTTAATATTTATTTTTTCCAGTATAGGTGGTGTCGAGATGCATCGAAGCCTAGCACCACGATAGGGTTTATTTATGGCAAATTTTAAATTTTCCTGTAAGAAATTAAGGGACTACATTAATAAGAACACCGTCCTCTTAATAAATGTACATAATCAATTCCGACTTGGCTCTCATCCAAAACCCATCAGTTCCAGTGGTTAGCGCGCCGTTCATTCGATGCGACATATTCTCACTGAATTTTACAGTGAAACGCAAAAGTTCGTCATAACACTGATTTGCGTCTTTTGACGAATGATGAGATCAAGGTTGCTTGCTTGACGTTAATTAGTGATTTTAAACTTTTACATTTTTCAAAGAACGAATGTTGTAGGAGCCGTCTTAACAAGCGTACAGTGGTGACATAAATATCGCTTTGACTCTTTCTCGCCACTTTTATTAGATTGCGCAAATGTTGCGAACGATAATATCGGTTATCTTTGAGATGAACTCGTTGAAAGACATTATGGCATTTAAGATTAGGATAACCACTGAAAAATATGAAGTTGGTATCTCAACTGAATTTTTTGAACATTTCACTTGAAAACTACGATACAAGCTATATTAGCGAGCAAAGTCACCGAGTTAATAAATATGTAACGAATTTTTGTATTGATTCCATTTGGTTCTTGCAAATCTATTATATTGCGGAAGTCATGAGAAAGAAAAAGTAAAACTTCTTATAAAATAAAAGAAATGTAGCAGGCAGTTCTTAGGTACTCTAGCAGGCTTTGTAGTAATCTCGGGGACTTAAAACTGCAACAAATTATACATAGATACACGTGTAAATTGGCGACACATTGTATCTAACAATTTTATAAGGTCTGTTAGATCTGGTAAAATATGATTTTCCCAACTGTTTTTTTTTTTACTGGAGTCATTCCCTTCGAGGGAAGCCAGTCTTCGTCAAGTTGGTCTAATTTGACGGAACATCATACCCGTGGACGAACATCGGACCGTCATAAAAGAATCAAACTGTAAAGCTAATAGAAACGAATGTACGAATCTAGTTTCCATGTATGCCACTCAGATTTCTCCATGTAAATATGCTATTTGTTTGTTAACCAGGTGCAAGATGCATACGAAGAAGTGGAGGAGCAGAGGGCGGTGGCGGCCCAATGGAAACGCAAGCTGCAGAAGCTAACCAACGATATGGCGGACCTGAGATCATTGCTGGATGAACAGGTTACATAATCATCATTTATTACAGCCTATTCATAGCTCGGCATAGGATTTTTCGCCAGATCTCAGCCCGTCAGCTGTCAGGGGCAACTGACAGCTATTCCATCGGAAAAGTTTAGGCAGCCGGACTATAATAGACGTCATGTAAAATTTAGCAATTGAAGTAGAGCACTTCTAACTAGAAAAAAGTTATTTCATTTTCATAGAAACAAAATTAAACTGTACTCAGAGCTGGATTTCTTTAAATGTAACCCGGCATACATAAGGCTTTTTACCGGGGGTAGACTTCTTTTGAGGAGGTCGACTAGGTTGGTACCCCAACAGTGCCAGTTATTCTACCGCCTGAGCAGTGATGTGCAAACATTGCTGTGCTTCTCTAGGAAGGCACTGTAGCTACTGTAGCTAGCTAGTAGTAGTGTAGTGTGCTGTAGCTAGTGAAATTACTGGGCTGAAGATTCTTAACATCTTATGACTCCCAATTAAGAAGCGTTGGCGCAGTGCATCCAGATTTTTTCCTTTGTAAAATACTGGGTAGCACTGTACTAATTATGGGCAGCGTAATCTCTCACATGAGGATCATGAGGAGAGCGTCTTGCTCGTCTTCTTACTGCGTAAAAAAAACGCAACTTTTCAGCGGTTTTCATAATAAATGTATGTTTTTCACAGACTTGTCGCAACAACCTGCTAGAGAAACGTCAGCGTAAGTTCGACGCAGAGCTACACGCAGCCCAAGAAGAGTTGAAGAGGGAACGCACCGCCAAGGAGCGGCTTTCCCGCGAGCGGGATCAAGCGCACGCTGAGAAATATGGACTCGAGCAGAGCCTCTCTGTAAGTTCTTCTGTTCTTGTGGTGCCATCTACTATCTGGAAGTCGGCAATCATCATGGCTTTCTTTACTTGTGAGACAGCCGCTCGGAATGGGGATCTTGAACTCATATTAAACCTTTCTGAGGTTTTTGAGCCATGAGACGTACCTTCTGCCCGGTTTTCAGTTCCCCTGAATTTTCCCTTAAATAATGGGCAACATATTGCAACTTTTTTATGTCTCTCTTTGCCATGATCTAAATTGTAATTACTTTGCCCTATCAGCTGTGGTTTAAAATTGTAAGCAACTGCATAATGTTTTCTGTCTTCTTTTTGCCTCTGGATTCTGGATATAAGACGAATGTCAGAAAGTTGTTAATTTAAATTTCATACGTTGAAGACAGCTGTTATTCAAACACAACATTCATTTATTGAAATGGGTTATAACGGAGCACTTTTGCAAGTAAATTTTTTAGCTCTATTTTAAGACTCTAACGCTCGTTCGAAAAGCACCTCTACGAAAAGAAAGAGCAAGAATCTCATTGGGATTGTTTTTTTTTTAATGTTTTTATTTTCATTTTCATTATTATTATATTAGCCATTTTTCCACACTGCTGGGCAAAGGCCTTCCTGCAGTCCTTATTTTTTATGTTATTAATAAATATTATCGTGTTCCACTTCACAGGAAGCTCGGCTAGAACTGGAGCTGAAGGAGGAGCGTTTGGCGGCGGCGGCTCGAGAGCTGGAGGAACGCGGCGGCGGTGGCGACGAGGTGTCTGCGCTCAGGAGGGGCAAGACTGAGCTCGAACGCCGTCTGAGAGACCAGGAGGAGGAACTGGATGACCTCGCCGGACAGATACAGGTACGTTATAAAACAGTGAATAATGAGAAGTAAGAGTCTTTTACAAGCTAAGTGCCAGCATGCCAGTAGAAGGCTATGAGATCAGCAAAGAACGACCTAGCAAAGTTGTTAAAAAAATGACGGCGATTCTTTCAGACTTGAGAGAAGATTACATTTACCACATAGGTACTAGAAGTAGACCTTCTTTGAAAATAAATTGAGGAAGACTTAGTTCATATTATAATAATTGTCACATACTTATAACAACAGAAAATCGCCATCATGACATTTGTGTAGAGTTTAGACTATTACAGTATTATACCAGAGCTTCCAGTAAGCGAATGAAGACTATTGGTTTCATTTGTCATCACCGAGTGTCTTTGAAACTTTTATTAAACCTTCGAATTTGACTCTTCTTCTATGCAAAATACTCTTTTTTTCTTTGACGCTGGTTGACGTAAATCGTTTATATTCGACCCCTCAGCTGCTGGAAAGCTCGAAGCTCCGGCTGGAGATGCTCCTGGAGCAGCAGCGCAAGGAAGCTCGACTGGAGGCCGCCGCTAGAGATGACGAGATGGAGGAAACCAGGGCCAACGCTGCCAAGAAACTTAAGAGTAAGCCTGATTTGTCTACTATCAAATGTTTGTCTTTGACGTATGTTGTAGATCATGACATTTTAATGATGATGCCCTTTAACGTTTTAAGTACGTTCGTCAAGAGCGGATGGAGGAGGAAGGAGCTTAAGAGCGCTTATGCCGCGGGGGACGCTTTCAAGATGAGATTTTTTAAATGTTTTTCATAATGGCTTTCCATGCCATTTTTTTATATATGTTACGGCTAAAGTCTGAAGTCCGGTTACACCTAGGTTTAGCCGTTTAAACCTAGGTGTAGCCGGCCGCAGTCGGTTAAAGTAAGGTGTAAACAAAATGTTTGTAAAAAAAAACTTGTTTTTTATTACGAAGTTCAGGGCAGAAACTGTGCGAGAGGGAGAGCATCCCGCGGCATAAGCGCTCTTAAGAGTCTTATTTCTATTGTCACCCTTTTAGACAACTCTGTAAGAGCACAATGGTACTGGGAAAAGCTGCAAATGTCTTTGCAATGACAATGGGAGTAGACGTCAGACTACTCTTGACGCAAGATAAGAGTTGATTAGTCTTGACAGGTGGTGTCGTGTGCTACCAATGAAGTATGGCGGGCTCTTGTGGAATGTCAAGACTATAACTGTCATCCCATACATTCTGCTTTCCTATGGGGCATTGGTCATACATGGTCATGGTTTCGTACTGTCATCCACAAAGGATCCATTCCAAAAGAAGTATTTAGTATTTATGAGAGACAGCTCAAGTCTTGAGATTTCTGTGGGGTTCCGCTAATTCCTGCACGGCGTGCTACAAGAGTTAATCTAGGTATTTTAAGAATGTATGGGATGACATTAAGAGTCGGTATTATTTTGAATAACGCATGTGGTAACAGACTAAAAATATAAAAGGTATGATGAGTCATTATCTATTCACATTTATTTTGTGGAAGTAGGTACCAACTGAAAATTTTAGGTAGATACACGATGTTTTTGTAGTATTTTTTTTACAAAACTGGTTAATTTACATAGGTATAATGCATAATGTATTTGGTAGTACTACTAGTATTTGTAGTATTTAATTGTACGAATAAATTAAATTGGAAAGTAAAATGTGTACATAGCAGGCATGTGTGAGTTAATTAAATTAGATCGCGATAGAATTTAAGTTAGGTTTTTTTTAAAGAAGAATATGAGATATAATGTGAAAAAAATCCCTTCTATACTAGGTAGGAAGTAGGGTTAACACAATACATATTCCTCTTCCATTTTAACAACAACTTTTATTTTTCCTCTCCTATCATCCCTTATATCTATTTTTCCTCTTCTATCATCCGTTATTATATATTTTTTCACTCCCCTAGCAAGTATCCACTTTCACACAGTTCATCCAAGACGAGCACAGGTGCCCGATGGTGCAGTATTTTAAAATACCAAATTCTACACACTGCTCTGTGTCTTTACCCTGAGATATAAGTTGTTGAATCTCGTCATACCCAGTAATTTCACTGGTAACATTGCTCTTCAGTTTGAAACAAAATCCCTGCACCGTTTCGAAGAATTTCTTGTATGCCGGAGGTCCTGGGTTAAAATCTCAGTGTTGCAAAGATATTCGCCGCAGCAGGTAAAACCGTGGGTTCCGGCTGTTCCTTATAAGATATGTAGGAGGCAGTCGTTAGGTCATGTTGCGGACCCTGTGCCCTGTAGTAATCTCGGCGACCAGAAACTGCAACATATACGTTAGCCACACAACCTATAAATTGTGATTTGACTCTTACAGTGTAGGGGTAACCTGTTCTGTTGGAGTATAAAAAACTCCAATTACAATTTGTATTCATGATGATTTCTAATACCTTATAACACAAATCTCCTTTGTCCTCAGTGCTGGAAAGCCAGTTAGAGAGCGAGCATTCGGAGCGCAGTCTGTTGTTACGCGAGCGTCACGAGCTGGAGCGCCGGCTCGCCGCGCTCGAGGACGCAGCCAGAGCTGAGAACCACGACCAACATCAACTGCTGCAGAGACTTAAACGGTAACTTTTATACCATTTTTAAAACTAACGAAATCCATATAAACTCTTACAAATACGACACGGCTATTATTTTTATCATGGGCCTACTGGATCCTGAATCCCACTGCAAGTCAAAGCCCTTCCTACCCTCTCTCCATCTATCATGATCTATGGCTATGGATTTCCATCCTTCCGCATGTATCTTATCTTATCTTATATAGGGGGCTGAAAAAGTCAGCAACACATCGACCCATTGGGATCTATTGTGTTCACCCCTTGCCTACCGTTTCTTACTCCTCAAAGAAGTGGTTTATTAAAGTGGTGATCCCACTAAGAGAAAGAAACCTGTACTCCTCCGGTTTGGGGTACGCTGTCCCAAGGAGGCTCATGCGTTTCGTAGCCAGTACGTCGCATTCGCATAAAATATGCTCCATGGTTTCTGTACCCTCGCCACAGGCTCTACAATCGTTTGTTGTAGTGAGTCTCATTTTGAACAGCATGTCGTTGGTTTCATAATGCCCAGTTAAGGCACCAATGATTGCTCTTCCTTTGTTTCCGCATGTAAGTCAAGGTCATCCCGCCATTTCTTCATTGGTCAGCAGCGTGGCGTTTGATACTAGGAAGCCCACTCAGATGTTATTTTGGCTCAACGTTCTTCTGGCATGCAACACGTTATCCATACAAAAAGAATACAAATACGACACGCCTATACTCACGTAATGATTTTTTTGAGAATTGTCACAACCACGGTTTCGGTCAATTACGATGTCCTTCATCAGTTCACGCCTGCAGTACCTGATGTTGATTGCGAGTATAAACTGTACTCATGGATATAAATATGTTGATCCACACATTGACTTAATATGGTAAACCTGCGCTTAACTACGTGCAAATGTTCGTACGCGCAGTGTCTAAAAATTTTCTGTAACAAGTGAAATTTTAAAAATACTTTTAAAAAACAAGCTTTAATTATTCTTACCATCTTGCATCATAAAGTACTCGTCAAGACGAATCAAATGAACCCAAACTCGATTGAGTTGCGTTGTTTAATGACAGAGTTCCTATGGCCACCTTCCAGCTCCATCATCAGATCAGCTCGATGTCATAAAAATATTGCATTGTCATCCGATTTACACACGCATGCAAATTTTCAGCTCAATTGGAAACCGGGAAGTGGGTCAAATTAAACTTGCAAGATTTGATTACAGACAGACAGACAGACAGACAGACAACAGACAGGTGAAAGTAATATAAAGCTTGTAAAAAGTGCTATAGACGTTTTTTTTAAAAACACCGCGACTTATAGCGGAGCTGGGCTATTACACATTTTAGTATGGCCTTCAGTATAATAATTTTACAAGTCAAAACATTTAAGAAAATTGGGAATCCATCCAGCTCTTCCCCTCATCTTTATCGACATTAAGGTATTTCAAAAATATTTCAGGGACTTGAAAAGATATCGTGCACTGTTGCGCGACGCTCAGACGATGCTCGAACAGAAGGAAAAAGAAGGTGGCGGGAAGGCGCAGATCAGGCAGTTGAAGAACCAGGTAATAATAATAGTTTATTTAAAAAAATCATATCATGTTGTTAGATAAGTAAACCTAGAAAGGCAATAATATTATCACGTGGCCCATAAAGACATAGGGTCCTACTTAAGTTCTTCCTAATTTTAATCTATGTACAACCATGAATCTGTCTCAAGAAGGACATAGATGCCTCAAGATGGATCAAGTCACTTTCTCTCCTACTCTTAGCTGCAATGGTCCGGTCCGGTGCGGTGGACTCTGTTAGAAGATAAAGTCTTGGGCTGGGTAATTGACCCAAGGAAGGAATAAAATAGAGTTGTATTCCTCCCTGTCAACTGAATCTGAATCAACTGAATCGCGCCAGAATTCGACCGCAAGGGGCCTGGTCACCATAAATGACACACTTGTCCAGCCGGTGAAAACAATGATAACAATTTACTCTATTTGAAACCAGGTGGAAGATCTGGAGCTATCTCTCCGAGCGGCCAACAAGGCTCGCACAGCCGCTGAAGCTGAAGCATCAGAAGCGACCGCCGCGTTAGAGGAAGCCACTCGCGCCAGGAATGAGGCAGCCGAACGCGCTCTCACCGCCACGAGGGACGCGGCCGCTGCCAGGGCCATGCTCGATGATGCTGAGGAGGAAGCTGCAGAGGTAATAATACAATAAAATATAATTCAATAATACTTTATTGCAAACTTAGTTACAAGAAATTGTTTCATAAGTAGACAATACACATAGAGCTAAAGGTATACAATCGGCGGTCTTATCGCATAGAGCAATCTCTTACAGACAACCTGGTTGGAAGGAATATTGAGAACATATAGAGGCGGTGTGCAATACTTCTGGAAATAATGTTATCTATTGTTACAATAATTAGATAGTTAATAACTAATTAATATACAAATTATGTTTACAATATACTTGTAAATATAAAAATAATATACCTAACAAAACAGAATAAACTATAATAAATATATATTACCTTTATAGTATAATTAAAAGTATAACAAATAATAATAATATAAATAAATATGATATACATAAATTACTATAAATACATACCTACTTTATATACATATATTAAAATAATATGAGCAAACTGTGCATATTTATGCAGCGGAAGTCAGATAATGCTGATATGTGATTACTATTTAGACCATTATCACTTTACTATTACTGGGTAAATACGAACCAACAGTCCCGATCTCTCAACCGTTATGGTAACGCGAAAACGGCAAGATAATTTAGTTATGGAATTGTGTGTAATTGTCATCAGCTCCCTTTTGTCCAAGGCTGGTCAGTGTGAACACAATCGCGTATGTATTAGCAGCTAATTTGTCCACAATGCGAAGCTTAAGCTATGAATCTAAGAAGAAGATTTCCAGAACAGATTTCATCGTTTTTGCATTTTACTTTCTTGTCTTCAAACTCTTCCTAAACCTTCATTGAATGTTCTATTTCTACCACCAGTTATTGAAGAAATACCGTGCAAGCACGAGCTCCCTTTGCGCGGCGCAAGGCGAGGCGAGAGAGGCGAGCGCTCGAGCGGACGCGGCCGCTGAAGAAGCAAGACTGGCCAAGGAGAAACTGGCCGATCTTACCGCCAAGTTGGCTCATGCTGAGGCCGGCCATTCACACTCGCATCATGAGGCTGAACGACGCCTCGAGCTGAGGAATAAGGTATACGTTATGGTGTTGGTGTAAGGTCTAATTTTGTTTAACGAGATTAAGGTCATAAGGCTCGAAATCACGGCTCGAGCTGAGGAATGAGATTTGTTCTGCGAAGCTTGACTTATTCACTTTGCCAGGCCTTAATGCAAAATTTGTTTCTAGCTGGGGCGGGTCATTTGCACTCCCATAATGAGTGGCTCCTATCAAGATCTTTTGTATTGAAATAAAGTTTTCTTTTGTATGACAAGGACTCTATCTGTCTACTCCTGCTCGTATTTTGTCCTTGCCACGGGTACTGTACTGTCACAGTCTTGGTCCACCTGTTTTAACCCTGTTTTGCTAAATGTCCTACCTATATCAACTTTAATCTGGTTATTCGTTGCAATTGTACACTCCTGGAAACTGGCCAATTGAGCATTTTTAAGATCAAATTCGTGTCATTTATAATATCTTCATTTATTTCCTCAGGAGTTGGAGTCAAGCTTGGAGCTAGAAGCGACTGCCCGAGCCCGTCTTGAAGGCCAGTTGTCCAGATTGCGTGAGGCGCACGAACAGCTCGCGGCCGAGCTCGCAACCGCGCGACAGAAGGATCACCTCGCCACTGAGGACGTGCGCAAGTTCACCAGACAACTCAGGTAGGATCTCTGACTTTTACCACACAAGGTCACAAGGTCAGGACATAGGACATCTATCTATCTCTTCGGCCCGTATCCACCGACTATTCCTGGATATTGGATATAGAGCTCGAGTTGGCGTAATTTTGTCTTAGAGGAAAATCTAGGAGCTAAATTATAATTGACTACTACCTGTGCGAGTTCATGAGCATGAGCATTACAGGTACCAACAACTACTCACACTTTATTTACATTTTTTTAAATTCTAATTTAACTTCCAGGGAGTTGAAAGAAGAGAACTCCAACCTCAGCACGAAGCTGTCGGAAGCCCTCCGCGCTAAGACTGCAGCGGAGACGAGCGCGGCGACCGCGGCCAGCGAGGCAGCCGCCGCTAGAGACGAGGCGAGGCTCGCTGCCCGCCGCGCCCAGGCTCTGCAAGAGGCCATCGCCGGAGACCTATCCAGCCCTGGAGACTCTAGGGACACTGATAGGTAAGACAAGCCTCATTGATTGAAGACTTTTGATGGTCAAATGCTACCAAACGCGCTCAGGGTAAAAGTTAAAGGAGGCAATCGCTGCAGATTTTTATATCGCGGGGATTTTTCTAACAATATCACCTGCATCCAATGGATGCAATTTTTTTTTTATACTTAGTAATAATAATAATTGTTTGTATTACAGTGAGAACGACAGCTACAGTTCGGACGAGTCTATCGGCACGTTCCTTGCGAACCACAAGCTGAGTCCCTCCGCGCCTTCACGGAACAGCATACACCTTGAGTCGCAGAAGTATGTATATAATATATTATTCGACAATTACATAAGATATTCGCTCATAAGAAATGTCAGTAATGAATTTTATGAAATAGGTACCTATAAAGTTTTTATTGCGGTTGATAGAACAAGTTTATTAACTCTTTCAGTAGTCCCGCTAGAGGAAAGGTCTTAGCAATTTATTTCACCAAGATTCATCAGTTACGATTTGAAGTTATGCTCCTTATTTTTTTACCTACAGCTAATTATTTAATTTTAAAAATTTGTTATTATGACTTTCAGATCGTCGACTCCAGAAGGTCGTCAGTCGCGCGCGAGTGTCAGCTCTACATCCAAGCCGCTCTCACCGACCAAGGACTCGTTCGCATAACATCCGCCGGAGGGCGCGAGCGTGTCGACTGCAGGCGCAGGCTTGCTCACGAGCGCCCTGCCCGTGCTCTGCGCCGTGTTCTGTTCGCGCCAGCGACGCGACTCCGCGCACCTCGTGCTCGACTGAACTTCTCATTTATGGCTAATGCACCGACGTGCGACGCCACACTCCCACTTGGAGAAGAAAACTACCACTTTCAACTGACACCTGTCAACAACGTCAGCTGTCTATGTCACTTTTAATGTGACTTACGGTTAACGAAGATGCATCTTCGTGCTTGCAGAAACGGTATTTCAAATGCGGGTAGAATCGCCTAATGATAGAAATGGGTTAGTTTAGTATTAAATCATCTCTCTCGAATATTGGAATAAGTTTTCTAGCCGTTAAATTAAAGATTTGCAAGATTCTCGACAGTGCGTCAGTGAAGTGAACGAACTAAGTGAAAACGCCCCAACACGAAAGACTTATGAATTTATCTCCGTACAACGCTTGGAATTAGAAAATTGGATCCTAAAATTAGACTGCTCAATATACAATAAACATCTACACTCTTTTGTATTCGTATTAACGTGTTTTAAAATTTTTCATGTAATCAATTTATATTTAGAAGCTTTTGATATGAAATTAGTATTCGCAAGTATGATACGGTTTGATAAAATTAGATAATTCAATAATGAGGCGCTAGCGTTCCTTTGAGCCGATGATTTGTAGCCACATTGTGTGAAAGATGAATGCATTCCAGAAATAGAGCTCTGAATATGATTTCAACATTTTGGAACCGCTGGCGCCCACTAGAGTTTGGACATTAATTTATTTAGCGTAGAGTTTGTCATAGAGAATCCTTGTCTATGTATTAGAAGTGCGGCGAAGCGCCCCCTAGCGGCCAGTTAGAGTCAGTATTGCGACTTGAGACGGCCTAGAGGCGAGTAACTTACAAAATAATATTAAGTTCTTTGTTATTTAGTTAGCTAACTTTTTGTAAATAACTAGATGGCATATACGATTTTTTTTTATTTAATTTGTAATATTTGTGTGATCAGACTGTTATTCTATGATTTTTTTGTTACGAGTTGTTGCTTTATAGTAGACATTGGAAACATATCTGTTAAGTATAAAATAGATTTTTTTATTGAGTCCCTCTCGACTGGTTTGAATTATTGTAATTTTATTAATATTAGATGATCTGTATTCGATATTAATGTATTCCAAGTAGTGAATGTATTGTGAAAATGTAACTCCATTTTAACCTTTCTATGTATTACCTAATTATGTACGTGTCTGTAAACGCAACTATGAATTCGTCTAATTATTGTAATATTATGTGTATCGTGACACGTTACTTCATTCAATACTGGTTGTAAAATGAAATTATTTAATAAAGTAACTGAAAATATTAGTTTTATTAATTTTACTTGTTGACCCTAGCGTAGAGGACGGCAATTCAAATTCATTTACGATAATGAATGAATGATTTGAATGAGATAGCTTTTAGTCCAGTAAAAGAAGAAATGTGGATCGAAAAGTCGAAAGCAGAAAAACTAACTTAGTAACTTTGTTCGGACTAGTTAGGAGATAAACATACTAAAAGTCCCCACCCCTCCGAGGTGAGCCCGAGGGGGGGGAGGCCGAAGAAGGTCCCATTTTTAGGATTTTTGCTTATATGTCAAAAACTGTGCGTTGTACGATATTTTATTGTACTACATTATTAAAACCTCATAAAATTTTCTACAACTTTGGCCTTAACACTTTTCATCTATCTCCAATCGTTGTCCAGCTATCAGCTTCCAAACATGGTCTATTTTGAAGACGCTTAAATTAGTTTTCCATACAAAGTTGGTAAAAAAATCTTACAAATAAAATTTGACCAACTTCTGGTTGTCGTATCATAATGAAACTTTACAAATGTCTAGAAATCTGACGACCGTTTAATAATCTGGTACCACTGAGCTGATCTGATGATGGAGCCAAGAGGTGTCTAATGAAACTCTTCAATGGCTATTAGTAAAACCGGCTAGTTTAGGCTCATTACATTCGGATTGATGAGACGTAGGCACCTCGTGGTCCATTATCAGACCCTCGACAGCAAGTGTTATGAAAAAGTCTCATCGATTCGAATGTAATGTGCCCAAACTCGACGGGTTTACTAATAGCCATTGAAAAGTATCATTAGACACCTCCTGGCTCCATCATCAGATCAGCTCAGTGGTACCAGATTATTAAACTGTCGTCAGACTTCTAGACATTTGCAAAGTTTCATTATGATACGACAACCAGAAGTTGGTCAAATTTTATTTGTAAGATTTTTTTACCAACTTTGTATGGAAAACTAATTTAAGCGTCTTCAAAATAGACCATGTTTGGAAGCTCATAGCTGGACAACGATTGGAGATAGATGCAAAGTGTATAAGCCAAAGTTGTAGAAAATTTTATGAGGTTTAATAATGTAGTATAACAAAATATCGTACAACGCACAGTTTTTGACATATTAGCAAAAATCCTAAAAATGGGACCTTCTTCGGCCTCCCCCCCCTCGGGCTCACCTCGGAGGGGTGGGGACTTTTAGTATGTTTATCTCCTAACTAGTCCAAACAAAGTTACTAAGTTAGTTTTTCTGCTTTCGACTTTTCGATCCACATACCCTTTTTGGGCACTCATTGACTGGGCTATTTATACAAGATTTTTCCAATATCTTTAAGTATCTGGACTCCTAGTATTCATGACCAGTATAGTACCTTTAAACCAGGGGATACGTTTTTAAAGAAATTTGGTTTTAGTTCTAGGCCACCTAACGACGATGAAAAAAAACATAGGTACTACTATCGCTATCTCTCTCAAATCATTCATTTTATTGTTGCGAATGAATGAATGAAGTAAGAGATGATAGAAACAGTCCTATTGCTATCTCTTACTTCGTTCATACAATTCAATTGCATGCATGCTTTGATAGAGATAGCTATTATAGTACTATGTTTTTTCCATTTAAATATCGCTTTAAGTTTCTGGATGCTTAGTAGCTCATGAGCTATAAACCAGTGGAAACGTTCATGAAATTTGGTTTTTGTCACTGGGCGTCCAGAAACGTAAAGAGATCTTTTAAAGGAAAAAACATTATTGCTATCTCTTTCAAATAATTCATGAATGATTTGAAAGAGATAGCAATAAAAGTGTTTTCTATTTCATTCAAATATCTCATTAAATTGCTGGACGCTTTAGTAGCTCATGAGCTAAAAACCAGTGGAAACCGTTTTTTTTTTCTTAAGAAATTTGGTTTTTGTCACTAGGCGTCCAGAAATTTTTTACCAGTAGTAGTAGTAGTTAGTTTACCAGGGGTAGACTTCCTTTGCAGGAGGTCGTCTAGGTGGGTACCCCTACAGTGCCAGTTATTCTACCGCCTGAGCAGTGATGTGCAAACATTATTGTGCTCCGGTAGGAGGGCACTGTAGCTAGTGAAATTACTGGGCTAAAGAGTCTTAACATCTTATGACTCTTGAGTAAGAAGCGTTGGTGCAGTGGTCCTAGAATTACACATAATTGTGAAATCCTAGGTAACACTGTACTGATTATGGGCAGCCGTTATCTCTTAACATCAGGAGAGCGCCTTGCTCGTCTTCTACTTCATCACATAAAAAAAAAAGAAATGTAGAGAGATCTTTTAGAGGGAAGAACATTATTGCTATCTCTTTCAAATAATTCATTCGCCGACGCGAATGAATGAATTGAAGAAAGAGATAGACACAGTCCTATTGCTTTCTCTTACTTCGTTCATTCGCACCAATAACATGAATGATTTGAAAGAGATAGCAATAATAGTGTTTTCTATTTCATTCAAATATTTCTTTTAATTGCTGGTCGCTTGTTGATGAGCTACTGCTCATGAGCCAAAAACCAGTGGAAACCGTTTTTTTTCTTAAGAAATTTGGTTTTAGTCACTAGGCGTCCAGAAACGTAAAGAGAAAACATTATTGCTATCTCTTTCAAATCATAGTAAAAAATCTGAAATTTACAGGGGAGTTAGTAAAAATATAGTAAAAAATAATGCACAGGGTCTCGAATTTCTAAAACTTGAATTGAACGAGATATGACCAAAAGATTAGGACACTCAATCCTGATGCGCCGCTAAATACGAATATTTTCAAAAGTATTGACCCTAGGATTATAATTTTTAGTTCTGGAGTTAGTAAAAAATTTCTAAAAACTTTTGGGAAATTTTCAAATCAATAGAATGTACCGTTACAGATTTATAACGGTTTAACTAGGACACTCAGTTCTTACGCCGTAAGGATTGAGTGTCCTGCTAAATATGGGTTTATTGGAATAAATACATAAAAATAACATTACCATCTTGTAGTCTGACCCTCAAAACAATTTCTAAAAGAGAAACTATGTCGAAAAAGCTTACCCTTTTAAAATAAATGAAAGATTTCATTTTTACGAAACGTCTGTACTGAGTGTCTTTTATTTTTGAAAAAAAAGAGTCAAATAGTAGTTTTAGAAATTTGGCACTTGGTGCAAAAGTTTTTACTAATTGAATACTAAAACATGATATATAATTTGTTTTTCTAAATTGTATATTTTTAGAGTAAATCCACTTTTTGCGGTTTTCTGTGAGTGTCTTTTTTTTTTCGAGGTTGAGCAAAATTAATGAAATTCACAGGGGAGTTAGTAAAAAATTAGTAAAAACTTTTGTAGTAAGTGGCGAATTTCTAAAACTTAAATTGAATTTTTTATGAGCAAAATACTAGGACACTCAATCCTTACGTTTTAAAAAAGTGAAAAACCTCGATATCTCGGTAAGTATTAACTTTTTTTTCAGGATTTTTTTTTCTAGAGTTAGTAAAGAATTTCTAAAAACTTTGTAAAAAGAAATATACAGGCTAACACGTGGTGTTACTGAGTTATAGCGGTTTAATTAGTTTCACTGAGCGTAAGAACTGAGTGTCCTAGTTAAACGGCTCTACAGATAAAACTAAACCTCGTAGATAAAAACAACTTATATCCACGAGTTTTACTAATTTTTTACTAACTCTGGATATAAAATTCATTTTTGTAAGTTTTATATTTTTTGAGAAAATCCACATTTTCATGTTTTTCACTGAGTGTCCCATTTTTTTCAAAATATCAAAATGATTTTTTCAGGAGAGTTAGTAAAAGATTAGTTACATCGTTTGCACTAGGTGTCGAATTTCTAAAACTAAAATTATTCTTTTTATGATCAAATAACTACAGTCCAGACGCCCGAAAAACATGAAAAACCTCGATATCTCGATAAATATTAACTTTTTTCCTAGGATTTTTTTTTCAGTAGTTAGTAAAAAATTAGTAAAATCTTTTGCACAAGGTGCTAAATTTCTAAAACTGAAATCAAATTTTTTATAATCAAAAAACTAGGACACTCAATCCTTACGTTTTAAAAAAGTGAAAAACCTCGATATCTCGGTAAGTATTAACTTTTTTTTCAGGATTTTTTTTCCAGTAGTTAGTAATGAATTTCTAAAAACTTTTACAAAAAAAACCAACAGGCTAACATGTGTTGTTACTGATTTATAGCGAATAATTAGTTTCACTGAGCGTAAGAACTGAGTGTCCTAGTTAAACGGCTCTACAGACAAAATTAAACCTCGTAGATAAAAACAACTTAGATCCACGAGTTTTACTAATTTTTTACTAACTCTGGATATAAAATTCATTTTTGTAAGTTTTATATTTTTTGAGAAAAAACACATTTTCATGTTTTTCACTGAGTGTCCCATTTTTTTCAAAATATCAAAATGATTTTTTCAGGAGAGTTAGTAAAACATTAGTTACAACGTTTGCACTAGGTGTCGAATTTCTAAAACTAAAATTATTCTTTTTATGATCAAATAACTACAGTCCAGACGCTCGAAAAACATGAAAAACCTCGATATCTCGATAAATATCAACTTTTTTCTTAGGATTTTTTTTTCAGTAGTTAGTAACGAATTTCTAAAAACTTTTACAAAAATAACCAACAGGCTAACATGTGTTGTTACTGATTTATAGCGGTTAATTAATTCTGTTTTACGGAGCGAGCTAAATGAATAAAGCCGTGAGTTGTTCTCACCATGAATAATTCTTATACCTAGGCACTATTATTCAACTGACCACTATTTAATTTGTTGGCAATACTTTCTCTCTGATAACATACACGTTCAAACACTTGGCTGCCTCCCGACTCCCGGTGCCCAACTTTTACGAGGCTGCTGACTTTGGGAAGATCAACTTTTGCACACAGAATTAACACACACACGCACATACACACACACACACACACTAACACACATAATACACCTAGGGACCTGTTTAATTGAATAAGAAGGAGGGCGCCGGCAACTGCAACATAGTTTTATAAACTATCGCAATTTCCAACGTTCATGGCGTTTAAGATTAACGTGTATTTTAAGCGCAAATAAAGATTTATTATTTATATTAAGGGGTACGATTTTGCAAATTTACGCTAGGGCGTATTACAAGACGGATGTCGCAAAATTTAACAAAATTTATAAGAAACCAGTTGTTTAAGGATTTGAAATTTTAAAATTGGCGCCAAATGTATTTTTATTTATGTTATTGGCTTTTATTTATATTGTTATGATTTTGCAAGTTTATGTACGGGCGTAGTGCTAATCCATTCGCAGCTAGCAAAAGGAGCTCATAGTGAATAGGTCACTCATACAAATACGCACGAGTGGTGTATATTAGCGCTGCAGTACCTCATTCCCGCGTAAGTAAGACGGGCTCGCATATACTTACAGTAACACGTGTCAGGCAAGAATAGAATAGAAAACTCTTTATTGTTCACACAAATACAACAATATAAACTTAGAACTAAGATTACACAGAAAGAAGTGTTATAATTGGCGGTCTTATCGCTAATAGCGATCTCAAGGCAAGCTTGGTTGCAAACCTGCACAACGGTAAGTAAATCATTATACTGCCTGAGCATAGGCTCAGATTGAGATTTAACAACCTCTGTGGCGCGGTGGGCTTATACCCGCCTGCAACGCAATAGGTTGCGGGTTCGATTCCCGCATGGGACAAATGTTTGTGTGATCCACAGGTATTTGTTTCTGGTCTGGGTGGTTTTCAATATCTATTATAAGTATGTATTTAAAAACGAAAAGCATATAAGTATTATATCCGTTATCCTAACCACCATAACACAAGCATTAAGTTGCTTAGTTTGGGGTTAGGTGGCGCTGTGTGAAATGTCCTGAAATATTTATTTATTATTTATTTATTTATAGGTTAATGCAGATTTATCATGCACACCCCTAGCCCCTATACGTATGGTATGGTAGAACATATTATATTATAACTATTATTACAAGTTTTTAAAATACCTAACATTTTCCACATAAACCCTACTCTTCATTAGATAATGTATTCATCCAAAAGTTGGTTCCCTGGAAGAGGTCGCTTTAAGCGATAAGGCCGCCCATTGTGGGCCAATGTGTTATAATATTGTCATAGTAATTTAAGTACCTTTTGTTACATTGGACACAATAAAGAGTATTTCTACTCTTAGAGTAGAAATACTCCTTATTATTAATAAGAACGTGCCACTTACTATTGGTTAAAGGTTAAATTTTGCAACGTCCGTCTTGTAGGTTACGTATACCTACGGTCATGTCAACTACAATCGAATGGCCTAAAATCCCTGTTTAAAATAACTAATGGACTTGCATCGCTCCTTTGCTTAATTAGTAAAGTCGTAATCACTACTATTTATTTGAGAACTTGTTTTGGCTATGATTATGGTTGAAATTGCTTTAACTGGTGTACGGGGTGTACAGTGTACAGTTATACAACAAAAAATAACTTGGAAGGCTTTTATTTCCTTAAAAATTAATTGATACAAAATTACGAGCAGAACCGTGAAGCGCTATTGAGAGAAGATTGAATGACAAAAATGCACAATAACATAAATAAAAATACATTTGGCGCCAATTTTAAAATTTCAAATCCTTAAACAACTGGTTTCTTATAAATTTTGTTAAATTTTGCGACATCCGTCTTGTAATACGCCCTAGCGTAAATTTGCAAAATCGTACCCCTTAATATAAATAATAAATCTTTATTTGCGCTTAAAATACACGTTAATCTTAAACGCCATGAACGTTGGAAATTGCGATAGTTTATAAAACTATGTTGCAGTTGCCGGCGCCCTCCTTCTTATTCAATTAAACAGGTCCCTAGGTGTATTATGTGTGTTAGTGTGTGTGTGTGTGTGTATGTGCGTGTGTGTGTTAATTCTGTGTGCAAAAGTTGATCTTCCCAAAGTCAGCAGCCTCGTAAAAGTTGGGCACCGGGAGTCGGGAGGCAGCCAAGTGTTTGAACGTGTATGTTATCAGAGAGAAAGTATTGCCAACAAATTAAATAGTGGTCAGTTGAATAATAGTGCCTAGGTATAAGAATTATTCATGGTGAGAACAACTCACGGCTTTATTCATTTAGCTCGCTCCGTAAAACAGAATTAATTAACCGCTATAAATCAGTAACAACACATGTTAGCCTGTTGGTTTTTTTTGTAAAAGTTTTTAGAAATTCGTTACTAACTACTGAAAAAAAAATCCTAAGAAAAAAGTTGATATTTATCGAGATATCGAGGTTTTTCATGTTTTTCGAGCGTCTGGACTGTAGTTATTTGATCATAAAAAGAATAATTTTAGTTTTAGAAATTCGACACCTAGTGCAAACGTTGTAACTAATGTTTTACTAACTCTCCTGAAAAAATCATTTTGATATTTTGAAAAAAATGGGACACTCAGTGAAAAACATGAAAATGTGTTTTTTCTCAAAAAATATAAAACTTACAAAAATGAATTTTATATCCAGAGTTAGTAAAAAATTAGTAAAACTCGTGGATCTAAGTTGTTTTTATCTACGAGGTTTAATTTTGTCTGTAGAGCCGTTTAACTAGGACACTCAGTTCTTACGCTCAGTGAAACTAATTATTCGCTATAAATCAGTAACAACACATGTTAGCCTGTTGGTTTTTTTTGTAAAAGTTTTTAGAAATTCATTACTAACTACTGGAAAAAAAATCCTGAAAAAAAAGTTAATACTTACCGAGATATCGAGGTTTTTCACTTTTTTAAAACGTAAGGATTGAGTGTCCTAGTTTTTTGATTATAAAAAATTTGATTTCAGTTTTAGAAATTTAGCACCTTGTGCAAAAGATTTTACTAATTTTTTACTAACTACTGAAAAAAAAATCCTAGGAAAAAAGTTAATATTTATCGAGATATCGAGGTTTTTCATGTTTTTCGGGCGTCTGGACTGTAGTTATTTGATCATAAAAAGAATAATTTTAGTTTTAGAAATTCGACACCTAGTGCAAACGATGTAACTAATCTTTTACTAACTCTCCTGAAAAAATCATTTTGATATTTTGAAAAAAATGGGACACTCAGTGAAAAACATGAAAATGTGGATTTTCTCAAAAAATATAAAACTTACAAAAATGAATTTTATATCCAGAGTTAGTAAAAAATTAGTAAAACTCGTGGATATAAGTTGTTTTTATCTACGAGGTTTAGTTTTATCTGTAGAGCCGTTTAACTAGGACACTCAGTTCTTACGCTCAGTGAAACTAATTAAACCGCTATAACTCAGTAACACCACGTGTTAGCCTGTATATTTCTTTTTACAAAGTTTTTAGAAATTCTTTACTAACTCTAGAAAAAAAAATCCTGAAAAAAAAGTTAATACTTACCGAGATATCGAGGTTTTTCACTTTTTTAAAACGTAAGGATTGAGTGTCCTAGTATTTTGCTCATAAAAAATTCAATTTAAGTTTTAGAAATTCGCCACTTACTACAAAAGTTTTTACTAATTTTTTACTAACTCCCCTGTGAATTTCATTAATTTTGCTCAACCTCGAAAAAAAAAAGACACTCACAGAAAACCGCAAAAAGTGGATTTACTCTAAAAATATACAATTTAGAAAAACAAATTATATATCATGTTTTAGTATTCAATTAGTAAAAACTTTTGCACCAAGTGCCAAATTTCTAAAACTACTATTTGACTCTTTTTTTTCAAAAATAAAAGACACTCAGTACAGACGTTTCGTAAAAATGAAATCTTTCATTTATTTTAAAAGGGTAAGCTTTTTCGACATAGTTTCTCTTTTAGAAATTGTTTTGAGGGTCAGACTACAAGATGGTAATGTTATTTTTATGTATTTATTCCAATAAACCCATATTTAGCAGGACACTCAATCCTTACGGCGTAAGAACTGAGTGTCCTAGTTAAACCGTTATAAATCTGTAACGGTACATTCTATTGATTTGAAAATTTCCCAAAAGTTTTTAGAAATTTTTTACTAACTCCAGAACTAAAAATTATAATCCTAGGGTCAATACTTTTGAAAATATTCGTATTTAGCGGCGCATCAGGATTGAGTGTCCTAATCTTTTGGTCATATCTCGTTCAATTCAAGTTTTAGAAATTCGAGACCCTGTGCATTATTTTTTACTATATTTTTACTAACTCCCCTGTAAATTTCAGATTTTTTACTGATACTTCAAAAAAAAGACACTCAGTGCAGATGCACACGTAACGACCTTATAAGAGAAATCATTTTGCGAATTATAACTCTTGACTCCAAGTTAAAGCCGCAACCGTTAATGCTAAATTAGCGCCATACGATTTTATCAATTATGTCCCCGCATTTACGAAGTTCATTAAAAATCCCAGTACGTTTGTTGCCTTGCTGTTTTTCTGGTTTGACAGAGCTGCGGGTGTATGTTGGAACTGGTGGATGGCGCAGTGCGAGCGACGTGACTGCGCGCTGTTCCACTCTCTGCGCCTGTGGCTGTGCGCTGCCACGGGCAGCGACAGCGGCACCTGTGACTGCGCTGCTTCGCGCAGCGACAGCGGCGCCTGTGCGCTGCCTCACGCAGCGACAGCGGCGCCAGGGACTGTGCTGCTTCGCGCAGCGACAGCGGCGCCTGTGCGCTGTCTCACGCAGCGACAGCGGCGCCAGGGACTGTGCGCTGCTTCGCGTAGCGACAGCGGTGCCTGTGCGCTGCCTCACGCAGCGACAGCGGCGCCAGGGACTGTGCGCTGCCTCGCGCAGCGACCTCGGCTCGGGTGCGCCTGAGCGCTGCCTCCAGCCAGCGCGGGTGCCACCAGTGGCGCGACCGGTAACTGTGAGTTGTGAGCGCTGCCTCAAGCAGCGATTGGTGCGAGTGTGTCTCTACCAGCGTGAGCGCAAATTCGCCTATCTTCTCGACTATGTAACCATGTCTATATGCGCGTGGCCAGTGGCCAGCGCGCGTCCACTAATTTGTAATAGCTTTGGTTATAGCTACAGTGGAGCACTTTTGGTCGGCGCTCGAGTGTGCGCGCCTGTTCCTGTTCCTGTCTTCGCGCGCCGTGCGCGTGCGTGTTACCTGTCTGCACGTGCTGCTCCTGCTTTCGAGCGACGAGACGACCGTGGCGTGGTTGCACAAGACTCAAGTCGAGCTGAGTGATCGAGCCGTATCGAAAATTGACATGAATTTTGTGAGTCGTTTTCTTGCTATTGTTATCGATACCATTGCACTATGGTGACGAAAGAAAATGTTTTGATGTTAAGCAAACATGCGATTCGAAAACATATTCTGTTGCCAAGAAATTAAGAGCTACCGAGATATAATGAGCAGTTAGGTTAGAAGGTTAGGTTTGAAGGTTAGTTTATTGAAAACCTTTTGAATCCCCGGGACCTAAGTAACGATTAAGTTTGTTGAAAGCAAATAATTTGGGACAGATTTGTGTACTGATAGTGTGTACTTGAATAGATTTGTGACTTTACCGACATGTCATGAGTAGTAATGTAGTATGCAAGTCGCTCAGACAGATGCACCTTCATAGTGATACGTAGGCACAGGTGTAAAATCGGGCTTGTTTTTACCCGTCTCAGTGTGGCCACGACCGTGAGTGGCGTGCGTATGACGTGCAGGTGTAGGTTGTCGCTGTTGAAAATCCCGATGTCTTAAGTGAGCCGGGTACGGTCGAAAATCCCGATGTCTTAAGTGAGCCGGGTACCGTCGAAAATCCCGATGTCTTAAGTGAGCCGGGTACCGGGTGGATTGAACCTGGTGAGTTGTTATTTACCGGGTGGATGGAACCCGATGACGTGTTGATGATTAGAGTATTGCATACTATCGTTATGAATTACCATGGCGAATACTGACTGATAGTGGCCGGAGGTGACCTGATGAAGATTGCCTACCGTGTCAGTGATTAGATGAACTTAGCTTACCGTGTCAGTAATTAGATGAACTTAGCTTACTGTGTTAGTAATTAGATGAACTTAGCTTACCGTGTTAGTGATTAGATGAAGTTAGCTTACTGTATCAGTAATTAGATTTAGGATACTTGTGATGAAGACCGGATGGAGGTCGATTGTTTGAGGCTTACGACCGGATGGAGGTCAAGTAGTAATGTGGATCTTGGTTAAAATACGAGCACTGTGATATTCTATTGAGCTTTCTTTTATTTGAATGAATAGTGATGTTGTCCAACATGTTAGTCAGCTATAATTTACAAAGATTATTGCAAGATTGTTTTTTGACAAAGATGAAACTAAAATACTCACGAATCGTTTAGTGTAAACATGTTAGTCAACTTTAAAGAAAAGATTACATGTCAGTTAGCTTTGAGGAAAGGATTTGATGAATTTAATTGAAATTTGAAATGATTTTGAATATTCTGTTATGTCCCATATGATTGGGCCAGGGTTGGCCGAGCGGTTAGAATGATTACTGTGCGAGAATTTTGTTCTTTCTAGGTACATCACACGAGGACACGTGATGGGTGTGGACGACCGAGTCTGTGGAAGCTGAGTCAGATGCGAGAGCTTCATCACACGAGGACGTGTGATATGTCAAGACGGCCGTATCGAAGCGTGATACTATTGTACCTAGCGCATTCTATTGAAGACGTCGAGCAATATTTGCTTGAGTGTGGTCGATGCCAGTGGTGAAGCCACAGACCAAAGAGAACATTTTTATTATCTCATCTGTGGTTCGTTTGACAGTTGTTTGACAACTGACAGTTTGCATTAGTTTTGATTATGGGATCTGTGGATAGGGGCTTCCCCGAAAAGGAAAAAGGCCGCAACAGCTGATCTGTAGGCCGCCATTCCATTATTGAAAAACATTCTTGTTGTAGATTTCGAATCGATCGGTTGTGTGACTCACTATGTGGCATCGAACTCACTACGTCTTCAAATCTTAGAATATCAAAGCAATCAGTGGCTCTTGTGTAAATCTGTATCGATCCTTTATTAAAATAATCATTTTGTAATATGCTGCGAGTATTATTTTGTGGATCAGACGCGACTCGCGACGCTTCAAATCAATTGACGGGCCATCTTACCTATACCCACACAACGCCCCGTCATATTTTTATTACATTTGCTATCTCTTTCAATTCATTAATGTCATTCCCGTAACTGAATGAATGATTTGAAGAAAGAGATAGAAACTGTCCTATTGTTATCTCTTACTTCGTCCATTCATTTAATTAACACGAATGATTTGATACAGATAGAAACAGTCCTACTGTTATATATTTTTACTACTATTGCTATCTCTTTCAATCCATTCTGTAATTCAAGGAAAATTTAGAATGAATATTGAAGTAAAGAGATAGAAACAGCCCTATTGTTATCTCTTATTTCGTTCATTTTTTAATTACATGAATGAAATGAAAGAGATAGCATATTACTACTATGTTTATTAGTATCTTTACATTTAAGAAATATCCGTGTGAGGAGTAAATAAATTTTATGAAATGGATGAAGAGAGAGAGATTCGAGGACATATTTCCCGGTTCTATAAAAAAGTGGAAATAACGCAAATTTAGAGGTGAAGAACGAAAACTAAACAAATAATTCATTATAACGTAATTTATTTAACTGCTTAGTTACATTATTATTACATACATAATATCGTCCAAACACGACCGATCACAAATGCATGCGCAACTTCATTTAATAGAATAATATATAACATCTACGAGCATATATTGCTCTATTTAACCTTAAAATATTAAAACATTCATACTTTAATGGAATTTACATGTTTCTTAGCCTACACAATAATAGTCGCTGACAGAATCTCTACCTTAATTATTGATAAAACTTTATTGAAACATCACACTATATAACTTTAAAACAATATTGGCGGTCTTATCGCTAATAGCGATCTCTTCCGGATAACCGCAAGGAGTCTTGCAAATATATGCATGGGATAGCAAAGCCATTGTTATCAATGTTTATGAAATTGATAAGCAGAGTTCATGTTAAACTATATCCATTGACCGATAAAATTGCTTATAGCCATAAAGTCATGGTTTTTATTTAATTTATTGCACACGGTTGCAGTCTTGATGAAATAGGACCACTATATTACAATTTATAGATTTCATTTAAAAAAATGTCGCACATTCAAGCTTTATTTCTATAGATTTTTATTTTCATATGCCAGCGACTTAACCGTGTAAAGCTATCAATCCTCAATGAGATTACGACTTGATAATCGATTCGTACGCTTGGAAGATGCACGTAGCGACCTCTACAGTTCTAGACTTCAAGCTTAGAGTCGCTTCTGGGTTTCCTGGCTGTAGCTTCAACTCTAGAAGCACCCAGATGTTGTTAGTCAGTTTCAGGGATTGGTATAACATATCTTGGCCTTCCACATTTCTTTTCGCGATGGTAAAGATGTTATTCAGTGTCATTTTCTGTGCGATTGTGTCGGCATTGCCAACGACGTTGGATAGACTGTGTTGGACTTCGTTGGCGGCTGGAATTTCCTTCCACGTTGTGAGGAAGACGCGCTTGTCTAGTTGGCCGTCTTCAGTGAATAAGATGTGCGCTGGCATTAGGCAGGCGAAGTAGAATACGTCTACGTTGTTTTTGATGGCCACCTGAAAAAAATTGGTTAAAGTGATGTAGATTTTGAGCTAATTTGTGCAAGCAGTAAATGTGCAAGTATTGCACATTTTTGTAGTGGTAGGTCTCTATTGTAGAGGCCGCCTGGAAAAGTAATGTAGTAAATGCCTTAAAAACACCCCAAGTCTCGCAATTCGCAGTTTTTCTACCGTAGAAAGTTGTGAGATCGTTGTTAAACCAAGTCGGTAAAAATCTAATAGATCGACTTGGCCATCGCATGAAAACTGAAAACATAACGTATCTCACAAGTAATATACCATATATGTTACCAGCGAAATTAATGGACATCACGAGATTCAACTAAGCCACAAGTGATTGTCTGTGTGGCTCAAGCTAAAATTATGAACTGGGATGACAGTTTTTTTTTTTTTTTTTTTTTTTATAATATGGCAACATGTGCATTTTGCCAGTGTCGAGTAAAATTCGTGAATGTTCACGGGATATTAAATTATGGTCTCCACTTTCGTGTTTTGCCAGTGTCAAGTTAAATGTTATTTTTTAAGTAATAAGTTAGTCAGGTCAGAGTCAGAGTGAGCTTAATAGCTCGTCTAGTCACGTGAGTCTTCCAGTAAAATGGGTGGAATTTTACTGAAAGTTCGGAGGAGTTTTGGAGGGGGCACCAAAATTCATATTTCAGCACCATATCACTTGCCTACATCTGTGCACATTCAAAAACACTTAACACGCAATATTCCACCATTATTACACGCTAACAATCAAATTCTACACGATAATTAAGCAAAAGACGTGGAGCTAATGATATGATCAAGGCTTGCCGCCAAAAACTCGGGATGACAGTTATGGAAAAACGAATGACAACGACTGACATCTCAGTACATTTTTTTGCGTTAGCCACAAGCTATTGGTACTTATCTAATCCCCATATTGACTCACTCATAGTTATAATATTTAAAAAGTGTAGAAAATGACCTGCAGATTGTTAAGTGGATCCATCCGTTGTACAGGGCCGGCCGTAGCCAAAGCAAGCGGTGCCTCGGCCGCCGCGCCCGCACCCAGAGCACCGACCATAAGACCGCCCACTGGGTATACGCCGAAACTGAAATAATACGGATTTTGACCAGGTTAAAACAACTCCAATTACTCTGTCAGTTAGTAAAACGCAGCGAGTAAAATATAGTAAGATACGGTTCTACAAAAGTTTAAAACTTTTTGAGTTCTAAAAAAATGATTATTTTGAGATATTACAACGCTTTTTTTGGGTGGGGACGCGGTTCAACACAGGTTGCTTGGAAATGTTGTACGCCGTGACATTAGAATTGATACCAAGACAAAATTTCATTAAAATTAAAAAAACAAAATAGTTGTGAAAACATGGTTTGTTTGGATACAGATCTTATTATACATTTCACATTTAGTTCAGCATATTTTGCGCAGAGGAAAATGAAAAAATAAATAAAAATGTCAGCCACAATTCAAAATAATATTATTTACTTAGGGATTTATACTCCTAACTAAAATGCACTGTAAGAATCAAATCACAATTCCGTAACTCAGTAGCATCCAGAGGCAAAACTTTTGTTACACACTGAGATTTGAAACCATGACTTCCGGATTAGAAGGCTACGACCACCAACCTGTTCTTGTTGAGTTGTATAGCGAACCCGCTCATAGCTTGCATCGCCTTGTTGGTGAAAGTCATCTCCATGCGAGGCTGACCGTTCTGACGGGAGAATGTGCCCCAGATCTCCAAACCTGGAATAACATACAAATTGATATGGTGAAAAGGGAGATTTCAATTTACATGTTTCTAGATATGAACACTTCATAGTGTAGAGGGTACATATTACAGAACACAAAATCTTAAACATTACATTCAAGTTAAAAGGGTTTTCTGTATGGGATCCAAGTCCACCATGACCAATGACGGACCGAATTCAGATAGAGTTTTTCAAACTTCCTCCGAACCAAATTTGAGATCACGAATATCGTACAAAGACGAACCATAATCCTTTTCAAATCAAATTTTGTGAAGTTAAGACCAATGAACATCAGGTACTGCAGGCGTGAACTTTTGATGAAGGACATCGTAATTGTCCGAAACCGTGGTTGAAATTTTCTCATGAATATTAGACGTGTTAAACTCATCTTCATTTTTTCTTTTAGTGTCTTAAAGAGCATTGACTTATGTATGGAGTCACCGTGGACCAGTTCCCATACTAAAAGTTCTAGTAACATTAGTAAAACATACCTTTCCCTTTGTCAGCGGGCAGCCAGCACTGTTTAGGCGGCACGTAGGAGGCCGGTGTGGCTGACACTCCGAATATATCACCGAGCAGGCCGGTACTGCCTCCCGGTACTGCGCCTGCGCCGGGGACCGAGGCTGATGGTTCCGGACCGCCGCCAAGCTGGGAAAACATTCAAGTTATATTAATCAATAATAATAATAACAGTTTTACGTGCCTTCCGCAACACGGTATTATTATTATTGGGGAACCTCAAAAGGACTTTAAGCCGCTTCGACAGTTACTGATCTTTTGTGGCAGTCCAGTTGAGTTATAATTCACTGCTTAATCCCGTGGCCTCTAGGAAGTTCCAGATGTTTCGGGGGCATGATGTGTCGCCCCAGGTGGATACTTCTGATGAACATGAGTGGGCCGCAGCAGCATAGTATGTGCAAAGCTGTTTCCTTTGACTCGTGGCAAAACCTACATACCGTTTCGTGTCCCAAGCCCAGGTTCTTTAAATGTGTGTTTAGTTTGCAGTGTCCAGTGAGTATTCTGGTTGGCACATGTTTTATATCTTTTGAGCTGCAAGAGTTCATTAGATATTTTGGGGTTGTAGCCTTTTATATTGCAACACGGTAGCGTCCAGACGAAATGTTTTTGCCACACTGAGATTTGAACCCAGTGCTTCAGCAGGGTACTGTAGCTAGTGATATTACTAAATAAATAATAAAAATGAAGCGCTTTTCTTAGGGCTGCCAAACATAATAAATACCCGTTTGGCTTGCACTTTTTTTTATTAAAAAAATCTAGACTAAAAATACTCAATATAAGGCCGTGTTCAAATCTTAAATTTTAAGATTAGAATTTCCTCATGATTAAATTTCAAAATAAATAATAATCCCTAAACTCCCGAGCGGCTCGATCTGGTTGCAACCACCCCATTCGAATTTAGGCTTTTATTTAAGAATGCTAGAAACTAATTCAATACACCCCCGCTAAAAACAATTGAAGCACTAGTAGCTGAGGCACAGAAGTAATACAACTAGAAGTAGCCATTTTATGTGTGAGTGTGATGACAATAGGGAAAATTCTGTGTGGAGAACCTATTTTTTTCCGTCCCTTTCAGCGTGGCCGGTTTATGTTGTTTGTCAAACTCTGTCAAACTGCTTCACTGTGACAATAATACCTATGTATGTCGTTTTTTTTTTCAAAATTTTAAAGCAATTTGAGACAATACAATGTTATTCAACTAGTTTCTGACCTAAAATATCAATATATCGCGTATTTTCATAAAATAATGAAAATCCGTAAGCTGTTTTTTGTCTCACAGGTGGCCACGATGATGTGAACCCCCGAGCTGAGGAGTTAAATATTATCGCACAAATAAATAAAATATAACTCACCAAAACATCAAGTCCTCCCGCCAATAAATCCAAGTTAGAAGCAGGCGCAGGCGCAGCGGGCGGCGGTCCACCAATATCCATGGACAGGAGGTCACCGATCAACGACTCCTGAACATAATATACATAACAATATTTAATATGGAATCTAAACGGTCAATACGCGCACAGACATTTAAACACGTCTTTTAATTATTTTAAAAATTGATGTGATTGTGCTATTTGGTATTATATAGCTTAGAATTTGGAATAACACATTTGAGGTTCATAAAACCACTTAAAAGTCATGTTGTTGTATTTATTTACAAATAAACTAGTAAATGCACCTACTTAATATTATTCAGGTCAGTTACATTTTATAAAAAAAATTGTTAATTTTGTTGTTTTGAAACATTTTAATATTGAAATGGCAATATACCTGGTTAGGAATCACAGTGGCCTGTGGCGGCGGGGTTTCTTCACTGGTAGCGCCGCGCGCTGGCAGAGATTTGCGAACGCCCGCTCCACGACCTTAGAAAACATTTCTTTGTTATTATTAAAGTTGTTATTTAAAATCTTAATATTAATATAGACTGGCGACCCTCTCTTTTGCAAAATAATTTGATATTTTTTTTCCCATGTTCAAAAGAAAAGTTTTTTGTTCCTTTTTTTTTTCACAGGTAATAAGTCTCTACAGTCATTTGAAAACGGAAATTTTCCAAAAAAAAATATATCAAAATGTACCTTCAACAAAAGCAGTAGGCGGCTTATGGTAAACAGAAGCCAAGGAGCTGATATGACAGATCAATTCGTCCAGTAACGTTGGTTCAAGTAAATCAGTTTCCTCAGATATGAGGGGTTTATCAGCCAGCACCACTTCTTTGGCAGCCGCCGGGTCGGTTGAGAGAAGACGCCAGTAGATGAATCCACGATCCCTGAGCAAATAAGGTTTTGGATTAGTTAGTGAGTTAGTGCGAAATAATATTGTATATTTTATATCGTTTTTGTAATGTAGTTATTATGGCGTATATCAACCTTTAATCATCGTAAATGTTCGTTATAACCCTTATTTGCCAATTTCATTTTTGTTAGATTTGTGTACTATTTAACTACTTGTAAGAAACTATGTACCTACTCATAAGTCACCTATCCAAACGGGAGGCCTTGGTGGTTGTAATACAGTTTTATTACTAGTACGGCCACCATAGTTCCCCTAGTATGTAATTATTAAATTATTAAATTTGTTTATTTCCAAAAATACAGTGGTTTTAAGCTTAAAACTAACTTACATCTAGACAAAGATGGATTCAATAAATCGAGGAACTTCTTATTGATGTTTTACAATTTAATTCTGAGTAGGTAGGTAGGTATACTAATAAGAATTAAGTAACTTACGTAGCAACTAAATTACGTAGCAATACTGGTGTATGTACATTGAAACAAAATAAATAAAAAATATACAATTTGTAATTTCTAGACGTGTAATTTATTATTTTACCAATAAATGATTTATTTATGATTTATGAATGCTATCATCCGAGAGATTATATGCCACAACAGAACACTTACTACGCTTAAATATTTTTTAGTATTCCCAGTATGACACCTTGAAAAATGACAAAGGGTTTATAAAATACAAATGCTTTCTTCGTTTTAACAATAAATAATAATATGTTAATGCGAAATGTAGTTATTTAATATAACTGGAAATACCTTTAAAAATAATAGAAAAAATAGAATCTAATATTTTACCGAGAAACATTTTAAAGATCAAATTTATATTTTCAAATTCGTCATAACGTTCCAGCGAAAGAATCGTAAGGAAGAACCTTTTAACCTTGCTATCAGATAGAAAATCATTCTAGTTATGACACAACCCCGCTGTTTTGTATTTTTCAACTGGCAATACATAAAAATAAATATTATTGTTATTTTTAATTAAGAAACCTTTAGTTTACCTAAGGTCAGGATTGTCGGAGTCCTGTGTAGCGAGACTGAGCACATGCTGAACCAATTCCTGAGTATCAGCCGGTCGCTTTAAGAACAACTTCACTACAGCTGTTAAAAGTTGCAGTTGCACCTAGAAAACAAAGTTCATAACTTAGGAAAACTGCCAACATTAAATTAAAAAGAAGCGTTAATTTTTTACCCTATACCAAAATAGAAGCATTAATTCCAAAACCAATATATAGGTACTGTTCCACAACATATTGGAACTTTGCATCTTCGTCATAGGTCAACTTGTTTGACGCGCGCTATTTTTATTTGTAACATTTATTTTAATATTTTATTTACCCTGTCCCATAGCTGGGCCCCTACCCAAATTCCTCCACATTTATTTAACATTTTTTTTTTTCAGTCCATAAAAAGTTAACTATATAATCTATATTTGGATCACATATTTAATATAAACTACCCTACCATATAAACACTGTTATTTCTTACCTGCGCATTTTCATCATGGAAACCTTCGAGGAATGAATCCAACAGTTCATCAGCGTTATCAATACGCTCAGCGTATTCACCCACTATCCAAACCTGGAAAAAAATGCACGTATTATGTAAAAAATTAACGAAGATTTCCCAGTTTGCCTCTTACATTCCGACCGCTGGGCCTATTTTGTAATACGTTAAGGCAGACGAGCGAAACTACTTGGGGGTACCATAAAGGCACGAATGAATAGGTACCTTTCTAGGCATCTTGCGTGGTTAATCGTCGATTGCATCTGCACTTTCCATGAAGTAGGATGTGGTTCAACGTAAAAATCTTAATGCTGCTTTTAAAAAATTGCTTACCATAGAAGCCCTAGCCTCAGGCTCGTCCAAAGTATCCAAGTTTTCACACAGCGTGCTAATGATGCTCTCGTACTTGTTGGGGTACTTGCGGAAGATGTCCTTGATCACTACTATGGCCTCTTGTACCACGTAGTTCACTTTAGTTTGGATCAGTTCTAGGAGCGTTGATACGCAACGTTCTGCTGAGGGTTCCACCTGAAATAAGCAAAATTTTAAATAGGTTTCCAGAGAACATATTAGTATGTCACCTTTGTAATATTGTTTCATGTTATATTTTTTGCTCTTTTCTCGTTTATTCTTCTATGTGCCTGTGTCTCCGTGCTTAATTAAATATTTTTCTTTCTTTCTTTAGAACAGGTGAATTAAGACTGGCTGTGGCGGTTTTTGACTACTACCCGCAGTGACGGAAATTACGGACGGTATATAGCATCAGGTCACAAATCACGATTTTTGTGTACGTCCTAAACGATGGTCAAACTAGGTACCGCAACCGCTGGAAATTTCCAGCGGTTGCGGTTTCATTTTTTTGGGCAAAGCAGCATGAAGGGAGTCACAAGCCTTAACATTGAGGGATCGACTGAAGAGGAGGAGGAGGTGTGCATCAGCAACTGCTTTTCAACCTCGAAAACAGCGTGTTTTCCACTGGCATGATTACCTTAATAGCGCATCTCCCTATGGCCCTAACAGCTTTCCTCACAAAGTCGACGTCAACTTCAGTGGCGTACTCCTTCAGTTCGCCTAATACTTGAGTAATGTTCGCTTGGGACGCCAGACGGATCATGATGTCAAGCTTCTCCAATTTCACGTAGATTGGGTCGTTGTATTTCACGAAGAACACCTGGAAATTTCAATTCATATCAGTATTTAACAGTTATTTCTTCTCGATAGTGGTTTTGCTGGGTCGGTGATGTCCAATTCCATCTCCATTAGTTTCATGTGCGCCTAGTACTATCCCTAGCCTAGTAAACATCTATTGCTAAAATGGTTTCTTCACAAATCATCAACACTACCTACATCTCTGTAAGCTCTATGAATGCCTGGTATTTTGATAATGTAAATTTTAACCTCTAACAGAGTCGAATTTTCATTCTTTATCTCCATTAGCTTCATGACCGCCTGGTACATCGGGGAAAACATCTAAAGGGTTGTACAATTCTTACCTTCAACCCCACATCTTCGGAGGTAATCTCCACTAACTTTATGAGCACCTAGTACATGGCCGCCAATATTTACACTTATGTCGTGATTTTGTGTTATAGTTTTAAGTTTTCTGTATGTTTGTTCATTAACTACACTACAGTCCCCAAAAAAACACTTGCTTATTCTGTCCCGGTGACCATAGTCCCCAGACGGCATCGTTCCGTTTAAATGTGTACAGCGCCTAAATCTGGTGATATTCGTTCATTTGAATGTTATTATATGGTGCTTTAATTAATTTTTTATCTGTGGAAGATGATTTTATTTGTAAAACGAGTTCATTTTAATTAGAAAAAAAAAGAAAATGACGACACAACGCACAAAATGGCAAACTTTAACAGTGTGTGTGGATGGTTTGTGGTGGATCATGTTTTCTATCCATTATTTCTATTGTTATTGTACATCAAATTAATTGTGAAGATATATCCTTTACGAAATATGCAATATTACAATAATTTCAAAATGTTTTCACATATTATTTTAGCTGCAAAAGTTACATGATCAGTACGCGATTATTGGTGGATGATTGTAATGAAACTTTATTTTCATCATTTATAATTAATAAGTGTCATTTACTTGTAATTAAATTAAATTCTGGATTCTTTGAGCTTTACGTTAGTATTTTTTATTCTAATGTAGGTTTAGCAGTTTTTCAGTAGTAATCGTTTTTGATGAGCGGGTCTCGCGCCGGCGGAAAAAAAAGTGATTTTTTTATGTGTGGACTGTTGGAGCATGTGTCGCCCGCCCGGCTTGGACGCTTGAGTGGATAAAGAGTTTTCTATTCTATTCTGTTTTACATGGCTGATTAAAAATTCAAACCTTCATTTCATGCTTCAAAATCTCAGGTCGTTTCTGTACAACGAGGTTGATATTCCTGAGCGCTACGTATTGCACTTCAGGCTCGGCGCTCAACAATGTGACGAGAGGCGGGGCCAGCTTGCGGGAGAGTGTCGTCACTAGGTCGGTGTCGTCTGATACCATCTCCATTAGTTTCATGAGCACCTAGTACACAAATAAAATTAAAATTTAAATAATGTATGGTAGTTTCACAATCTTATAACTTGAAATAAAGCAACTGAAAAGTAATTTGTTTTACTTTTGATCTGACAAAAGTTCAAGTAATTTAAAAATGAGTAGGACAAATGAGGATTCATTTTAATTTGGCTCCACTGAGATTGTAAAGGGACAGAGAAGGATTTAAATTCTCATCAGTATGTAATATTATCTTTCGCATTCATGTTGAGAGTGTACAAAATAGCATTTAAATTATTTAGTTTATTTTATAAAAATTCATATTCTTCAACACGTCCAATTTGAGCTTGTTAGTAAGCATTACACTAGCTGCACCTGCAGTTTCACCCTCATAAGTTCCGACTTCGTGGAAAAATTAGGACAAAAAGTAACCAATGTGTTCTTCCACGTTTTCAGTACATACAAACATTCACCTTTTATAAGCTTACCTTAACAGCCGACAATACAACCGCAGCGTTAGCATGAGCGAGTCGCGGCGTGATTCTCTCGCAAATAGAGTGCGCTTCACGCGAGTCCCGCGGTTGATAGTTGGATAACGCGTCTAATATGAACACTTGACCCCACTCCGTGCACTCGTTGAGGGCTGTTAGGAGCTTGTTGATCGTTGGTGCGTTCATTTCTGGAAATAAGTTGAATTTTATTGTCTGGGCCCATAACCTGACGAATGTTTGAAATACGATATTTGCACATTAATATGGCTATTTTTGAGCATGACTTATTAATAATGATTTCTATTGAAAAATGTGAAATAATAAGAATAGGTTCTGGTATCAGAACCTAAATCTGTACAAATATTAAACTGTTCAATACAGAAGTTAAATAGATAGATGTTTAGAAGTAAGAAAGCAGCTCTTATCTACCTCAAAGAAAACTATTATTTTAGCACTTATAATGGAAATTTGATGAATAAAATTGTATGATGAAAGAACAATTAACTTACCCACTAGAGGTTTCCCAGATACGCTGGCCTCGTTGATCTCTGAGAGAGCAGCCACGGCGTTAGCTACAACCATCGGGTTGGAATCGCTGAGTAGATCCTTCAGCTGGTCTAAGAAACCCTGGACACAATAAATGAATATGACAATTAGAAATTAAAATCACTTAATAGAGTGAATGAAGAAAGTCATAGTACAGAAGGTAACAATACAGATAAAATAAAACAGTATAAATACAATCTAATACAAGTAACCTTTTAGCTTCGTGCATAAAGCATGATTATAAATACCATATATAATATTAATCCAAATCTCCTAATCACATCCAAATCTCACTCTACTCTTTCAGTCAACTTTTCCTGTGTTTTAGGTTGCCTGGAAGAGATCGCTCACAGCGATAAGGCCGCCCATTGTGGACCAAATTGTATTTTAGTACTAAAGCTGTAATTTTCTTTGGTTGCAATAAAGAGTACTCTATTCTATTCTATAATCCCCAAGATACCAATAATTGTGATAGTAAAATGACACACTCTACTCTCTCTCTACATAGTCATTTTTTCATGTTAGCGAGCAGAAAGTCTTATAATCTAATCACTAATGACATTCTCAATTAGACTGGTAAACTAGGAATAATTGCTCAATAGTGGAATTTTTAGCAACCGAGCAGACATGAAATTATTGTATTTAAATAGTTTCAAAAGGAAAATTACTTACTTGATCCTCAACCATGCTAGAAGATATATCATACAACTTAGCGACACAAACGGCAGCGGTCTTCCTGACATACGGGTCTTCATCCTTGAGGCACTTGCGCAGAGGTTCACAGAGGTACTCAGTGATCTTATCCACTCGTATACAGCCCATGGTTCGGACAGCCAGCGCTCGGATCAGTGGGTTGGAATCCTCGCAGTCCTACAGAATATAGAGATAGTGTCATATAACGTCAGTTTTTTTTGTCCGCGATTTATAAGCGGATGTGTGAGTGGCTATGTCGTTTGCGGCTCAGACTCATTAGTCCCTCTTCCTTCTGACAGTAGGTTGTCTACGATAGTGAAACGCGTAAATTAATTTATGCCAAGAAGTAAGAAGACAAGCAAGACGCTCTCCTGATGTGAAGAGATAATGCTGCCCATAATTAGTACAATGCCACCTAGGATTTCACAATGATGTGAAATTCTAGGTGCACCAACGCTTCTTATCAAGAGTCATAAGATGTTAAGACTCTTTACTTCAGTCATTTCACTAGCTACAATGCCCTCCTACTGAAGCACAGCAATAGTGATAGTGATGGGACATAAAGAAAGTACTGCAGAACATCATATCGGATCTAACGAGTGATAAGATCTCGCTCTTTAATGGAAATTTTACCTTTTATTGGAAGAGGATGACTTCTCCTCTTCTCTAATTGACGATGAAATGGATGATTAAATTGATAGTGTCAGTGTGTGTCGTGTCTTGTGTCTTTTTTAATGAGAACTGGTCGCATTTGGTACACATTGCCGTCAACAGTGTTTCCCGAGCAGTACAACTTAGGTATCTTCAAGGTACGAGTGTATAGGTACTTTCTAGGTATCATATGTGATTCATCGTATATTGCATTTGCACTTTCCATCAGGTGTGTTGTAGGTGTGTGAATGTAGGCCTGTTTAGTATTACAAAAAAAAAACAGAAATACTTATTTATAATGACAATATAGGTGTATGTAGACCTATTTTTTAACAGGGCTATTTTATAGTATATAATGCTCTTAAACCTTGAATTTTATAATAGTTCCTTTGGTTTCTCTTAAAATATAATTACGCAAATAAATCTAATTTACAGAAATCTATACACAAATGATGATTATTCATGCAAATAGTTATGATGGATACATTTTAAGCACTAACATCCAGCAACGAATGGCTCTTATGCAGGCTAGTTGACTAAAAATTTATTTTATGTCCATAATTTATTAAAAATATTGAACACATATTTTTTTATTTGTAAATCTAATAAATAAAAAACTGGAGAGACACAAAGCACTAAAGTTGCTTGGTGGGGGTAATGACGTCATGGTTTAGTACTCGAGCCAGTACAAAGTGTACCAACCTGTGACGTAGCATGTGTTCTCCATTCGCCCAAGAACTAATAATAAGCCTTATATCTCAGCCATTATTTATTTTATTCGCAAGCAAAAAAATATTAATAATTTTTTTTTATTATTTAAATTACGGACTAATTATATTTTAAACTTTTGACCTTGTCAACTATCTATTGTTTATATTTGAAGTTTGAAGAACAAGATGAGCTTGATGCTCACCTGATGTTAAGCTGCATAGATATATTGTCTGCATTTTTATACATATGTGTAAAACTACTTCAGATGGGTTGATTCATTACAATTTGTTTACCTTAACAAGCTGGTATGTAGGTAGGTCCTTCCAACCATTTTATGGTACAGTAGACATTAAAAATCATAAAAAAACATGTCACACACACAAATAATAAAACTATGTAGGTGCTTAATTAATCAATAACTACCTACATTTGAAATTAGTCACAAATGTGTATACCAGACTTTTGATATGTGATGTCCATCAATTAAATTGATATTGGAGACTTAATTTGATTTCAGATCTGATAGTTAAGCTCAAAATACATAAATAACTAAATAATGCTTACAGTATCACACCCATTGAGAAATCGTTTTTTAAACCTTTAACCGCCATATCGGATCAGATATATCTGATGAGCTTTCATGGCCCTAGCGCTGAAGACCAGGTTTAAAACCAGGACAACCAGGTTTAAAAGCTATAAAATGTTTCACAATTCGAAAAGGCTTTTATTAAAACAAATATAGCAGAATCTACATACAAATCATTTCATAATTTCTTTAAAAATAAACCAACTAAAAGCTTTTAATTTCCCTAGGCACACATTTGTTTTAAAGAACTCCTGGCGGTTAAAGGTTTAATCTCTCTCACTCATAAGCTAGTTTATTAGATTTAAACATTGAAAATCCCACTCAATCAAAGTGTCAACATAAACCATTTATTAAATTTAAACATTTATCCCATGAAAAAATGTTCATAACATTGATAGAAACAACCTGTAATTAAGATAACTTTACCAATATCTGAAAAACTGCATACAAACCTTGACAAATGTATTGACAGCCATAATGGCCATGTCTGGCTGAGACTTGGCGTAGTTCATCAAGTACAAGTAGACCAACTTCTTCAGCTCCAAGTTGTCAGTCTGCATGCAGTTCACTACGTCTGGGAATAGTGCTGATACATCTTTGCCTACTGTCATAGACGCTATGACCTGTGAATAAGAAAAACATTAAGAAACAACATACTTCACTAAGCCACTGCACTACGAACTACCTGCACCAAGCTTTTGCTTTAAAAAAATTTAAATGAGAACTGGTCACATTTGGAACACTTCGCTGCCATCTGTGTTTCCCAAGTGGTACAATTTGGGTATCTTTAAGGCACAAGTGAATAGGTACCTTTCCAGGCATTTTTTACGTGATCCAACGTAGACTGTATTTTCACTTTCCATCAGGTGGGATGTGGTCAAATGTAGCCCTATTTAGTATAAAAAAAAACTTGAGAGGTGTCAAGGGACACCTGGATGGAACGAAGTTCCTATAAAAATGAAAATATCTGGCTTGCTTTCTATAAGAGAGAGAGACAGACAGAAACATGCGCACGCCGCACAGCTTACAATAGCTTACTATATCAATAAGTGTCGTGACAACTTTTCATAAGAATTTTTTCTGTCTAGCTCCCTTTCACAACGCGCGATAAGGAACTTCGTTCCAAAAACAAACACACACCTCAAGCTTCCTTTCAATAAGTGAAATACATGTTCTTAATGCATCTTTCTCTACTGTCATAGATGATTTGTATACCTACCATAGCCATATATTTAGAGTATAAGTACACTGCATGCACTAATGGCTAAGGACCTCAGATAAAAGTATCATTTTAAACTGAGATTTTAAATAACTCACATATTTCCCTTGTTGCTGTGTTAATAAAATATGACTAAAACAGCCAATCTTCACTAAAAAAACTGTTACAAACCTTTTTCACCGCCTCCTTTTTCTTTTCCTTTTTATCACTGTTGAGTTCAGATTTCAGTTCGAAAATTTCTCCCTTCTTGGTTGTTGTGAAATACTTGGAGTCAGTCATCTTGTTGATGAGTTATTTTGCCTGTTTTTGATGTCTTTTTACCTGATATGAATCACTTTTTTCTGCTCCCTTCCTACAAAATCAATAAAACTCGATGTTGTTTTGACAGATCACCGCCGTCTCACGAGTGAGATTTTGGTAATAAGAATAAATTCGTATTTTTTAAACGTAAAATCGGGTTTATAAGTTAAATTAATTGCATTTACATGCATTAAATTGAGAAATTTGATGAAATTGTAATAGAATTGCAAATATTAAACTTACACTTTTTGACATTTGACACGACGGAGGGGCGTTAAAATGATAGTGATGTGCTGTTGACTTCAATTATTATTGTTCATAAAATATAAAGATATCATCTTTAAAAGCACTTTAAAATTTATTATTGCAGTCGCGTAATAAACAATTGTTACGTTTTCAAAACTCCAAAACCAAATTGAATGTACCTATGTTTTAAAAAATAAAATAAAATTGTACTACTAGACATTTGAAAAGTGGTATCTTAACATAATGGCTCGTCCACAAATACCGGTCAATGATTCGCCGAGTGTGTGTTTTGTCTATGGACGAACAATTTATGTCTATAGACGAATGTCTTCGGATATTTACGGTTTTTTTTCCGGTAAATTTCTGGTATACATTTTGGGCTCCATAGCTGACGACTTTAATTATATTTTGAATATTAATCAATCATGGATCATTTTTGAAGCCATTTTGTGTGAATAATTACTTGAAACTAGTTAAATTTTCTTTATTTTTTATTTATATAATCTGTGCCCCAAGTGCATATAAATAATCTGTGCGCTCGGGTGAACGTTGGGCCAACGACTCGCCGAGTCATTGGCCGGCTTATGTGGACGAGCCATAACATATTTTATATTATGTTTTAATTTTCAACACTACAACGTTCAAACTATTTTTCTAATTACATAATGCAAAGAACCATACATATGCAATAAACCATAATTTTATATAGTATTGTATTATTGTACATTAAACAATATCCATAAAATTAAAAAACACCACTCACAACACTAGCTGCTGTCAAAATACCGAGAGCCACAGCCACAGGTTATAAAAATAACAGATTATATATTTTTGGCTTCGATAAATGGATTCACACATATTATATATTAGCTAAGTTTTGTGGTGCCGTCGACACAACGGCACACGTCCTACAATGCCCCAGCTGCCCTAGAACTTCGTAGCCATCGTTGGGTCATCGGCTAGAATTTTTTTTCAAACTAAGAATTTTTTGGAGACTCATGTCAGCATAGTCTTGAAAATCTTACATTTTTCAGTACGAATGATGCGCGTCTTGCTTGCTCCGACTAGCAAGGAAACTAAATATTCTTACTTATAAAAGCGCGAGCAGCTCGCTGCGAGCGCCGAGAAAATTTTAAATTTTTCATCACGATGGTGTGCGATTAGCTTGCTCCGAGTGGCATGGAAACAAAATATTTTTATTTATAAAAGCGCGAGCAGCGAGCTGCGAGCGCCGAGAAAATTTTGAATTTTTCAGCACGAATGATGTGCGTTTAGCTTGCTCCGAGTGGCAAGGAAACTAAATATTTTTATTTATAGAGCGCGAACAGCTCGCTGCGAGCGCCGAGAAAATTTTGAATCTTTCAGGATGAATGATCCGAGTTTTGCTCGCTCTGAGCAGTATGAAAATTAAATATTAATATTTATAGAGCGGGAGCAGCTCGCTGCGAGCGCAAAGACTTACTTAGCTGGAAAGACGACATAAGACGCGAACAGCTTGCTGCAGTTAATATAATCCAACTAATCCCAAATATGAAAGACACTGTGCAGTTTGCTACGAGAACCTACGGATAATTCGTAGGCGAGGACCGAAAAAAAGTAGCTTGGTAAAAAAAAATTAAAACAGCGAAACAGTTTTATGAACTCGTACGTAAAGCTTGCAGCTAAGAGAAAATTTCATAATTCTAACTGTGAAAGTAGCGTAAAAGCAGTTCATATGATCGGCTTTTTTTCCAACTAGGATTTGGGGGGGGGGGGGGTCCTGACCCCCTTGACCCCCTGGATCCGCGCCTGGTCACAGCACCTAAATCTACCGACGTTAAAATATTATTACGAGATTTCCATCCATGAAGCTTACAATATCTAATAATTATAAATTTGATGACCTGTTTAGTAATGGCACCTACCTACTTGTAAGTATTTACTAGTTATGCTGGTGTAGGATCATTATAGTACCTAGGTAATTTCCTCATAAAATATAGGATATATTGTAGAGAATTAAATATAGGAAAGTCTGCCAAGGAAATCAGGAAATCGGGTAATGGGAAATTATAATAAACAATAATACTTAATAATTAATTACCCATAGTGTTAGAAATCGTAAACACACATTAATAGATGGATGAAAAATGTGGTAGGTACCTAGGTAGGTACTTATGATTAAAAAAAAAGATGGTTCCTACCTACCTACCTATAAGTCATAAGTACATACCTATGTAGGTGTACTCGTATAATGCTGGGGCAGCGGGTTACGCCGAAGCATTCGTTGTGCCTGCTGTCAACATCCTGTTAGAGTGTCTACCTACCTAATTAGATAAGAAAAACAATAATGATATGTGCCTACCTACCTAATTAATTGATTAATCTGCTAATTAAATCAGACATTTTGATTGATCAGCGATTGTTTGTGTGAAATACAGTCGCTAATATTAGAGGTAAAGTCCCGAGTGAAATTATCTAACGATCAATTTGAGTATCGAACGTTATTCTAATTACAAATAACTTATTATGTAGGTACCTATAATGCCCTCCTTCTAGGTTTTTAGCCTGCTACCATCTGCGGCCATATCATACTAATATTAAAAACGTGAAAGTTTGTAAGAATAGTATTCTTCTGATCTGTCTGGATGTATGTTTGTTACTCTTACGCATAATCGGGTGGACCGATTGAGCTGAAATTTGGTATAGAGATAGCTTAGACCCTGGAACAGTGGTGGCCTTAGGGGGGGGGGCGAACCGGGCAACCGCCCGGGGCCTCGCGATTGCAGGGGCCTCGCGCAACTTCCCAAGCAAATAAAAAAAGATTTTTTTGACCAAATTTTTTATATAAATCTTGTTTTGGATCTTTAAATTATATATTATGGTTAGGTATAACACGACGGTAAATTAAAATAAAGTTAACTTAAATTAAAAATTAACTAAAATTGAATATTCATGAAATAGAACTTGATATATTTTTTTACCGCATAGCTCGTAGGTACATCTTTGACAGTAGGAGAATAATACACGATTGATGGACATGAATCGTACGATTTTCTTCATTTTAGAGCATTTTAATAAAATCTCTAGTATTCACGAAGGACAAAGGGCCTCGCAAAGACCTGACGCCCTTGTCGTCTTGTTGTCATAACCCCCCAAAATGCTAGTTGGAAAAAAATCTGATCATCTCGATTTATTTTACGCTTCTTTTAATTTTCTCTTAGCAGTAAGTTACGTAAGTTCATAAAATTGTTTCGCTGTTGATAGAGCATTGAGTGATTTTAATGTACCTACTTAATTGTTTTTCAGTCTTCGCCTGCGAATTATTCGTAGGTATTCGTAGCAAGCTGCACAGCATCTTTCATAGTTAGGATTAATTAGATTATATCGTGCACCTTGCATAGTCTGAATGACTTACACGTTCATTTTACGAGCGTGAATGCAAAACTTCGCAGATTGTAGTTGACGACTAATCGCATACTTTTCGAGGTCAGAGTTATAAAAAAAACTGGCTTTATTTGTCAAAATATTTTATTTTCTGGCTACTCGGTGCTTTAATTATTATTTCTTACTGCTCAGAGCGAACTAAACGCTCATCATTCGTGGTGAAAAATTCAAAATTTACTAAGTGCTCGCGCTTTTATAAATAAGAATGTTTAGTTTTCTTGCCATTCGGAACCAGCTAAACGCATATCATTCGTGCTGAAAAATTCAAAATTTTTTCGGAGCTCGCAGCGAGCTGCTTGCGCTTTTAAAAAATAAGAATGTTTAGTTTTCTTGCCACTCGGAACCAGTTAAACGCACACTATTAGTGCGGATAAATTAAAAAATTTCTCAGCGCTCGCAGCGAGCTGCTCGCGCTTTTATAAATAAGAATGTTTAGTTTTCTTGCCACTCGGAACCAGCTAAACGCACATTATTCGTGCTGAAAAATACAACATTTTCTCGGCGCTCGCAGCGAGCTGCTCGCGCTTTTATAAATAAGAATGTTTAGTTTTCTTGCCAATCGGAACCAGTTAAACGCACAATATTAGTGCGGATAAATTAAAAAATTTCTCAGCGCTCGCAGCGAGCTGCTCGCGCTTTTATAAATAAAAATGTTTAGTTTTCTTACCACTCGGGACCAGCTAAACGCACATTATTCGTGCTGAAAAATACAACATTTTCTCGGCGCTCGCAGCCAGCTGCTCGCGCTTTTATATAAATAAGAATGTTTAGTTTTTTTGCCAATCGGAACCAGTTAAACGCACACTATTAGTGCAGATAAATTAAAAAATTTCTCAGCGCTCGCAGCGAGCTGCTCGCGCTTTTATGAATAAGAATGTTTAGTTTTCTTGCCACTCGGAACCAGCTAAACGCACATTATTCGTGCTGAAAATTTACCATTTTCTCGGCGCTCGCAGCGAGCTGCTCGCGCTTTTATAAATATAAACATTAGTTTCCTTGCAAATCATGATCTGGATCCGCGCCTGCCGGGGCCTCGCAAAAATCTGCCATAAAAATTGCATACCTTAATCTTAATACTAAGTAGAACGGGAGTCCACATTTATGCACATTAAGAAAAACTAGATTTTCCGAAAAGTTGAAGACAAATTTTTTTTTTTTTTTTAATTATCTCCTTACTATACTTTAGACACACGGAATTTACCAATTCCACAGGATGAAAAAAATTATTCAGTTCTGAAAGGGTTAAGCTGGTTTCATCCTGTGGGTTTCCAGGTCTAGGCGATCTATATTTAGACTCCAACGCTTATTAATGTACCTTTTTTTATGTTAAGCGACGTGCGGCCGTAGATGGCAGCAAACTATACCTAGAAGGCGGAATAAATCCCTTCCTGGCTTCACTGAACATCATGCCGGAACACGACCTACTCGTATAATGCACTCAATTCGATATGATACGAGTAGGTACCTATTATCCTGGTAGCATATAGGTAGACACAACACAAAATACACAAAATGAAGGAACTTTTAGTATGCAAAAATTATTTACCCTTACTTCGTGACATTTTCAGTATCCACCAAATCTTATACTATATTCGATTCATTTTAAATGCTATTATTATGTATCACTTATGGAAAAGTAGTGGGATACATCCTTGTTGCATATTAAACGAATCGATGATAATATATAAAGTTTGATTGCTACTAGAAATGTCACAAACCAAGTGTAGTTCATTGTGGCAAATGAAAATTTACTTCATTTTGTAAACCTAACATGGATACATCTCTTTGTAGTTGACTGTACATCATCACACAAGCAGATGCGACAGCCCGCCTGATTATAGAATAGAATAGAAATGCTCTATATTGTGTCCAATTTAACAAAACATAGGTACTTAAAATAACTATACCAAAAAAAAGGTATGGATGAACTGTGTGAAAGAGGATATGCGTGCTAGGGGAGTGGATGCATGATGTAGATATGACGGATGATAGAGCAGAATGGAGGAAAAGAACGTGTTGTGCCGACCCTACCTAGTGTGGGATAAGGGCAGGAGGAAGAAGAGTTACTTAAAATAACTATAACCAGTTATTCTACCACCTGAGCAGTGATGTGCAAATATTACTGTGCTTCGGTAGAAGGGCGCTGTAGCTAGTGAAATTACTGGGCTGAAGAGTCAAATAACATCTTATATGACTCCCAAGTAAGAAGCGTTGGAGCAGTGCACCCAGAATTTTACAAAGGTAAAATTCTGGGTAGCACTTTACTAAATATGGACAGCGTTATCTCTTACCATCAGGAGAACGTCTTGGTCACAATGGGCGGCCTTATCGCTCAAAGCGATCTCTAATTATATTGGAAATGCATTATATATAAAAATAAAACCATTGTTTAGCAATAAAATAAGATCTATTTTGTATATTTGCACTATTAAAATAACATAGGAACAAATTAATAACTAAGCCTCTCGGGCTTAATCAACATCACTTATTTAAACAGGACTTAATAATATTAGTACAATAATTAATTAATTAGTCTTACATTTATCCTAATAATTACATACTACGCACTGCACATATCCAGCACAAAGCGGAAGTGCCGCTTAGTTGTTTCAGTGGGTGGGTATACCCACAGTGCAGTCGTCCTGCATGGGGAGTCCCACATCACCCTCCCGTACTCCCGATGGGAGGTTAGGTATTCTCAGCGTTACCAGCGTTACCAAAAAAATGATGGAGCGGAGTATCCTAAGCGTCAAGCTAACAGATCGAATCAGGATCTCCATGCTTCGCTCAAAAACATCGATGATGTTTAAATTGGACCGGGGAAGGGCATAATACGTATCTGCCGCATGTAGGACGAGTTGTGGGCTAAACGCACCACTGAGTGGACACCCAGCACCGTTACATCGGAGATGGTGGTATGAGTTACATTCTTTTTGTAAAAACTGGTCAGAAATACCCCAAGACCGCAAGTGGAAGGAAGATAGGGAGGCATTTGCCCTGCAGTAAGACAACCATGGCTATTAAAATATCAAAAACCAACATACTAAGGTAAAAGTAATGGGCTTATGTTCTGGTATGTTTCCTAATGGCATCCTTCGAGTCACCAGTGACGCCAGCCAGGACAGGTCTATTGGTTGAACCGGGCTATGATAATGCTAGCTGTGTATCTCTTTACTCCTTGGTACAAAAATTCAACTTAAAAAAAATCAGCCTATGTAGTGATAGTGTGATTCTTAATGGCATCCTTCGAGTCTTCAGTGACGCCAGGTACCACCAGCAGGTCTATAGGTGACGCAGGGAAGTTGCTATGATGATGCCAGCTCTGTATCTCCTTCCTCAGTCCGTCCCCTGGGCACTGAGTGTTCCTCACTTGGCCGTGGCCGACTAGCCTGTAGTCTGGCTGTATGTAGCCTAGGTCTACTCCTGCTGATATTAAGGATTTGGCTGCTTTTAGCTGGTTCGCTGGTGGTGGAGATTCTGTGGAAAGAACATCTTGTATAATTACTATGTAAGGTATATTAAACCATTTAAATTTGCGATTAAGAATTTTAACAATGATTTTTTTAAAGTAATATTAATTTTGTGAAACTAACATAAAAATAATTACGCGAAAAGATCCGATTAATAAAATTAACATGAGTTAAAATCGCAAAAATTTAAAGTGTTAATAAAAATTTTAACGTTGCTTAAAAAACGATCGCAATGATTGGATTTTGAAGAAGTAGGTATATTTAATTATTTTTATGTTTTTTCATGTAAGAGACGAGCTTGATGCGCGTCGGTGAGGATAAGTGATTCAATTGTAGCTGTAGCGTACTATATTGTAGTAGTGCAGTAATAGTTTCAGACCTAGGTAAGAGAAGCAGTTACGCAGTTCTACAACTCTACTTTCCACGAAATATACCCGGGTTTATTTTATGATGATAAAAGGGTTCTACGCGATACTACACTGCACTGTGCTCCTCCTCTTGATACAAGATGATAAGTCTCATTAGCCCAGTCATTTCCGCGACAGGTTTTTAATTTGAGTAATCTTTAAAGTCAAGATTCGTTAATAATAATTATAAATTATCTTACGTGTCCAATCGCCAATAAGGCAAATGCCGATGCTGACTGTGTTGAAATACTTCGCATGAGCGCCGAGAGTCTTCCAACCGCGACCTTCGTACACTGTGCCGTCGCTGCCCACGGCAAAACTGAAAAATAAATATAAATATTATTAAAGAAATAATAATCAGTGAGAGTTTATTATGATAGTGGTCAGACGATGTAGTCAAGTATGTGGGAAGGAACAGAGTGCCTATTGGCCATTGGCTAATTCTCACCCACTACGATTGATGACAACTTCAATGTACATTGCTGGGCTTGTTATTTCACTCATTTTAATGAAGAGGTTTAAGCAAGTAATGTACGCAATTATTATGTCTATGGATTCAAGTATTTTACATGTCGTTTGGCGATAGCCAATAGGCCCTCTGAATGAGATTCGCACAGGACCGGAAGGTGAAGCTTGACCGGCGACCATAATAAGGAGGCTGGAAGTCTATTATACCCTACAATGGGTGAATACGGGCTATATTATAATCTCCTATTTTAAATAAATATATACCTATCATAATTATTAAAAAGCATAATAAATTAATACAATACTATAAATTAACCTAAAAATAATAGGCACATCAATTAAGGACCACAGTGTACTAGTAGGTACACTTATCTCAAAATTGCAAATGTCGGCAAATAAAATCTCCTAAATTAAAAGCGTGACTGACCAACTGGATCGATTTACTGTTCTGTACACGCACAGCTCAAACCGCTGAATGTATTGAAATGGTGGAAATTTGGAATACAGGCAGGTTTTGCCACTCTACCTGAGTAGTGGATATGGGGTGCATCATTCCTTTTTATAGAAAGTTTCATCGTTTTCTAGGTCCATGGGTACAATTTTATTATTACGTATTTTGGTCAATTACTGTGTAATGAGTAGGTAAGTATTAAATTAAAATGTTAGTATAAAAAGCGCACAAAAACCATAAGAAATGGCTAATTAATGCCAATTTACTCCAACACGAACATCGATTTTAAAGATTTATTACATACCAGCTTAAACTGAACTTCGACCCTAGCGTATATGGAAATTGACCCCGGTTTTTTGGTGGTTTTGCTTGTGGTTTATACTGTACGTACTTAACAGAAATTCCACTATCTAAGGCGCTAATATGCACACAGAGAAATTTATGCAGTAATTTCCAAACGAGGCTAAATAAAAAAAAAGTTGATTTCGCACTGAAACGGTAGGGATTTTCAAGGATTTTTTTTTCTCATAATTTGTAGAGTAAGCGATGGCGGACCAGACCAGACATGAATTTGGTTGTAAATAACGCTCCTATACAAATTCGACAGTTGCTGTTGCTGTTAGCAGTTAGGGAATCTAGCAATTTTATAACTTCGCTAAAAGATGGCACCAAAGAAGACTAATATAATCAATTATAATTATTAGGAAGTTGGAATCCGGGTCGACCGATAGCTAGATGGACAGACGACATCAGAAGAGTGGTGGGAAATGGATGGATGAGTGATGAGATCGGCAAGGGACAGAGGAAAATGGCAAAATCATAAGGAGGCCTATGCCCAGCTGTAAGCAGTTAAATGATGATGATGATTATTATTATTATAATAATTGTTCTCACCTGTATCCAACATCCCACCATCCATTCTTATCCATATGCATGTTCTGCATGGCTCTCATGGCATTAGAGCACTCCTCAAAGTTGTAGCAAGCGGCCGGTATGTACGAATGATGGATGACCACGTAAGGCACGGGAGTATCCAGAGGTAACACTTCTGTAGGAGTTCTGGCGTTCCATTCCGAACGTGTTACGAAGGGAAAGGCGTATGACGGGACCTCATTCTCTTGAGATTCTGTAATTGGAACAATAATAATTATAATTTAGGCGCTTAGATGGAGAAACCATCGTAGCAAGCGGTACTGAAACTACGCTGCGTGTGGCAGCTCTTCGGAAACTGCTTGTCATACATAAAATGTTGCGGCAATCTAACTCTTCCATTGCAGCAACTCTGCAGGGCTATACACTTATCACTTATCCGTTAGGGAACCGAGCCGAAGGCCGTATTGTCAAAAATGTATGAAATGACATATTACGTCGTATCGATTTAATAGGTACGTCATTTCATACATTTTTGACAATTCGGTCTTCGATTCGATTCCCTGATAAATAAGTGAATAGTGAAGAGTTTCGTCGATGAAAAGGCAGCTTCTAGAAAGCTGCAAGACTCAGTTTTAGTACTAGTTGCTCCATAGGCGGATCCAGGATTTGGTTCTGGGGGGGGGGGGGGGGGTGGGGGCCACTTGACTACGAAAAGTGTGTGTTTAGCTCGCTCTGAGCAGTTTAAAAGTTCAAACACCCTTAACCCATTAGAGGTCACCGTTCCCAAGCGAGTACGGCTATATTTTTAAGTTTCTATTACAAATTTCGCGATTTTAATGTGGGTAATCATTATTATTGACTTCATCACGATCCTTCCTAAGTGTATTGATCAATATTTTGCGGATAGTTAGATATTTTTTGATAAAAAGTGACAGTTGAATTTGTAACATCAAAACGCTGTGGAGGTAAGTGAATTATTTTAGATTTTTTACAGTAAATACTGCTCAGAAGTGGTTTTATTCAATTGTTCATTATAAATTACATGTTATAGTAATATATAAAGAACAGTACTGTAAACTATTTACACATCAAATAAAACTAGAGTCAATTGAATCTTACTGTCCCCGCGTGGGCATATTGACCACATCCATGAATAAAAAATCTATTTTATTTTTCAGATTATTTGCTATAAAAAAACAATGTTTTACTGCTCGCAAGAGCTACAAGGGGCTTAGAGAAGCTATTGAAGCCATTTTGCAGGAAAGTGATGATGATGATTGTGACTTCGTCGTCATACCACCTAATCCAACTGCATTAACCGATGAAGAGGAGGGAGCCGATGAGGATATAGGGACGTATTTCAACTCACGAGACGTGAAATTCGTCGCTATATACTATATACGATGACCTGGCACTATTGGGGTATTATTTATGAACCGAGAAAATAGTAGTGATAACAGAGACAGTGATGACCATTGGCAGCATAAAGAATACGACTTGATGCTACCCGCCAACTCTGAACCCTTTTTATTACGTGGGGAATGCTTTTACGCATACCCGCCTTGGGGGTAAGGCGGGTTATGTCAGGCTCGGTGCTGTAAAGATGGAAGAACAGCTCCCATACCGAATAACCCTACCACGATGTCCCTTCATCAACAGAAAGTGGCAGGGTCACAGGTCCGCTTTTGCACTCTCAACTTTGAACCCTAACCCAACATTGGCGGAAATGTGTTCCTTCATACTCGTCAACTACTGAGAGTACTACCGAAATCTGGGATAAAAAGAGTACTCTTTGTGAAGAGCTGAAAGACCTCAACCCTGTTTTCTCAATAGTCAGTCAACTGCTGTATGCTCATCAACACAATAGACATGGGTTCCGATTTTGATATTATCTGGACATTATAAGTAACTTATAGGTTTGATAAGAATGGTGAAGTTTTGTTGGTAAGGTGGAAAGATATAGTTGTTATATGACCTGTAATGAAATTTACCAATAAAGTTATGCCTATGTCAACTACGACACAATTTAACCACTTGATACAGTCAATAATAGTTACATAGAATTGCTGTACATGGGAAAAAGTGATGGTGGGTCCTATTCACTTACATATTGGATGTGGCTGTTGCTAATGCCTGGCGTTTACATGAGAGATAATCCTATGGAATGTTTCGCCGACATATCGCACGACATTATTTACGACAAGACTGACAAAGAAAGTCAAGCCAGACTCCATCGAGTCGCTGGAACTTCTCAAGATGGAGTTGGACATTATCCCGCCTAAATCGCAAAACAGCTGAAGTGTATGATTTGTCACGTAAAAACCCGTTGGCAGTGTCAGAAGTGTCTAAAGACACTTTATGTGGATAATGCTTGTTTCGAAAATTTACATACATAGGAGGTCAGTGTCCCCACTTGAATCCATCCCTGTAATTTCCCGAAAAAAAATGTTTTTTGATATTTTCTTGTGTTTTGTATTCTTTAGGCTTTATATCTATAAGATAATAAAGAAATTATAAAAATCATATCAGCAGTTTCTGTTTGACCTCTAATGGGTTAATAACATGTGCGCGAGCAGCTAGCTGCGAGCGCTGAGAAAAAAAATTATAATCTTTACCATGAAATATGTGCAAAATTCGTAACTCTACAATGATTCTGGGGGGGGGGCTTGGCCCCCTGCCCCCCAATGGTAGATGGCTAACCAAAGACAATAGATAGTTTCAGCTAGAGCCGCCTGCGCATTGATGCGGAGCCATATAACGGAGCGGTGAGCGAGGTATAATATCACCAATGGAATTTCTGGAACGAAGTTTTTATGCAATTCAATAGGTGGTATTTTACCACGCCGATCGCTGCGACAGCTCGCTCCGCGTCAATAGATAGGCTGCCTAACTACCAGCCCTCAGCATTATCTATCGTGTCCCCTATAACCTTTCATTGGACCTTTAATGGATTGAAATGTCAATTAGAAATACGACTTATATGTAATTTATGATCGCGGCTTTGACCGTGTGGATAATTTCCATTTTCTCAGCGGAGTCTACGTCATAAATCCCATCTGTGTTCCAAATTTCAACCAAATCTATTCAATGGTTCAGCGGTTTGGGCTGTGCATTGTGCGTTGATACCTCGAGGCTGTCTTCCTTATTCTACTCTTTCCTTTTATGTATTACTAGCTGCGCCCAGTTTATACCCGCTGTACTAAAGCCTACTTATATGTGTTATTCCAGGGTCTAAGCTATCTCTATACCAAATTTCAGCTCAATCGGTCCACCTGTCTAGGCCTGAAAGAGTAACAAACATACATCCAGACATCCATACATTCTTACAAACTTTCAAGTTTATAATATTAGGAAGATTTTTGTGTGTAGGTAGCTTCTTATTTTGACTTACCTGTGAAGCCGGTTGGTTTGGCCATCGTCAAGCTTATCATGATACAAGGCATAAAATGTAACAACGACATAATAACTTTGTTGTAATTTGTTACGCTTTTTTCTCACAACCACCTTTAACTTTTATTTATCATCTGAAACAAAAACAATATGGTAGAGCAACCTATGATCATACAGAAATAGTTTTGATGGTGGCTTAGGTGTAAAGGGACTTATATGTGCAAGGGCGGATCCAGGATTTGGTTCTGGGGGGGGGCAAGGTGCAGAAAAGCAAGAATATTATAATTTTTACTACGAAAAAACTGTGTTTAGCTCGCTCTGAACAGTTGGAAAGTTCAAATATCCTTAATAATAAGTACGCGAGCAGCTTGCTGCGAGCGCCGTGAAAAAAATTATAATCTTGACCATGAAATAGGTGCAAAATTCGTAACTCTACAATGCTTCTGCCCCTAAATCCGCCTATGTATATGTGTGATAACAAATCAACCAATCCTACCTTTGTTTTTTCCGTAGGTACTGAATTAACTCCTTAATATGTATAAAATACGGAGAAAAACTCAAAACAATATACACTATTAATAGTCACTGTATAAAAGAGGTTTTATTCTGCAACACTCTCTTCAAAATTTTTACTTTGAATCAATTAAAAATAAAGGAAAATTTTACATAATATAACAACATGTATTTTGTATACACACACGTGTATTATGTTGAATAAAATAGATATAAATTCGTAATATTTATCTTAAGTATGAGATAAGAAAGTAGGTATGTACTTATAGCCATTGACGTTATCATAAATCAATATTTGTCATATCAATAGATACGATATGAGGTGATAACTTTGTACGTAAATTGCCGTAAAAATACAATTGAAAATAGAATAAAAATTAGATTTTATTACGTACGTAGTGTCACGTAATGTAGATAACGTTGAATAATAATTATAATCCGTTGTCTAATTACTACATAGTATAAAATATAGCTGCTTCCCGCGTCTGTCTATTCCTATAAATGCTTATATCTTTAAAACTACGCAATGGATTTTAATGAGATTTTCATAAATAGATAGAGTGATTCAAGAGGAAGGATTACATGCGTAATATAGAAGAATAACACTGATAATTTTCTATTAACCCTTTCAGAACTGGCGTGCACAATTGTAGACATAAAATACAATGAAAAAAATTGCATACCTAAATCATAATACTAAGCAGAACAGGAGTCCACATTTACGCACATTAAGAAAAACTAGATTTTCCGAAAAGTTGATGACTACATTTTTTTTTATTTATTTTTTTAATAGTCTCCTTACTATACTTTAGACACACGGAATTTACCAATACCACAGGGTGAAAAAAATAATTCAGGTCTGAAAGGGTTAAGCGCGACGAAAGCGCGAACCGCGCGGGTCCTCTAGTAGGTACTTTAAATAGGATGTTCTACTTATTAATTTGATTCTAAACCGACTTCACTTTTTTGAAGTCTGAGAAAAAGTTTTCAATTCGTCGGATTTTCTAATGTTTTATATGTATACTTCGAATAGGTACCAAGAGAGGCTTGGACAGAATATATTTTTTTTTTTTTTTTATAGAGTTACTTCAAATTTTATCGAAATCCGGTTTTTAAAGATATTCTATCTATTAATAAAAGCTTGTAAGCTAGTATTTCGGGAAATACTGTAACCATTATCTACTTATTATAGGATAGTTAAAACATACAAGCTACACATTTTTTTCTGAAATTACATTTACGAGTAAATTTATATTATTGGTCACGTAGCGCTAACCGGCATGCGAATTTATTTGACATCAAAAATTACATAACATTCGTAAAACTTCAAAGGAATTAGACCATTCTTAAGAGATATTTTAGAAAAATTCTTAACTTTCTTTTTTAACTTATTTTATAAAATAAATAACATAATCTCAGAGGTACCTACCAAGTTTTATAAATAGATTTATCTTTTATTATAATCAATCACGTATCACAATAAAAATAACCACAAAATCGTCGTTTTAATACGCCCACGTACTGGACGAGTGCAATATATAAACTTAGTATAAATTGTTCTTACAGTTATATATATAGCCAGATGGTCAGAGGTGATTCCCCAGAGCTGCGAGGTTCCTATGGTTTCTACTCCGAGAGCTGGCTGCGTAAAATGTAAGGTTCTTAAAAATTCATTTTACTTTGAAGTTAATTTATTATATTGTTTAAAAGTTCGAATTTCAAATGAACCTACGGTGAGGTCTTTCGATAAAACCTCATGAAGTTCACTTTTTGCGAGTAAGGTGCTAAAAAGCTAGCAATAAGGTACCTACTATAATGTGTGCAATACATACAAATATATTATACCCGGTTCCCGTTGGGGTAGGGAGAGACTATTTATTATCTATCTACTTATTTATTTATTTTCCTCTTCACCCCACCGCGGAGGGGTCCTCCTGTCAGTGAGGAACAAACGCCGTCGGGGCCGCGGATGAGTGCTTCGGCGTACCCGTTGCCCTGACATTATGGCGTCCCGCAGGAACACCCACAGGTTTTTTAGTGCGTATCCCCGCCGCTCCCATCTTTGGCGGGGGAGTCCCACATACCGCCCCGCGCCCCCCGGCGTGGGGTGATGATGCGTAACGCATTTTTCCTGGATTAAAAAAGGCTGAGACTATTTGCCGTCGGGGCCGCGGATGAGTGCTTCGGCGAACCCGCTCCCCCGGCGCGGCATTATGGTGTCCCAGGAACACCCCCAGGTTTTTTAGTGGGTATCCCCGCCGCGCCCATCTTCGGCGGGGCAGTCCCACATACCACCCCGGGTGGGTATGTGGGATGATGCGTAACGCATTTTTCCTGGGTCAAAAAAAGGCAGAGACTATTTCCCTCCATTTAGTAGGTACGATCCTGACACACCTCTTTCGCTTCCTCAACTTTCATCACAGGAGTGGATCTCTATAATCTATAAGATCAAGTATTTGACACCCTTCGGTTCGCCTAAAATCTTTTTAACAATAACTAATATTATTCACCGATAACAGTAGTTAACCGACTAAAATTACTCTGCAATGATATTTTTATAGATAACATCCTCTGATGTCACGGTTTGTTGATACCACTTTTCAACGAAAATGTATGTTCATTGACTCCATAATATGATGATGACATATAATTTGCCAGAATTGTAAGTACGTTTGGTCAAAATAGCGTTTTTCCTTTAGTCCGACAGTTTTGTTTGAATAATAAAACCTTTGATTTTAATGTACAACGAAATTAACTCTCTTATGTATAGCGATATCGCCTCACATCAGTTACACAATAAGGTAAATAAAAAATATCAAGGATATTAAAAAAAACATATCACAAACCGACTCAAACTTCAAGCCAACCTTCAATAAATCGATTCCTGTATCTATATCGATGCATCCCTACATCTATACTGCCCCCATTGTTATAATTACAGTAAGTCGAAAAACTGCGATGGTGGGAAATGAAACTTATTTATTTCATTGAAGGTCAATTTCTCACCATCACAGTTTTTCGACTTACTGTGATTATGATAATGGGGGCAGAATACATAAACATATTTATTTATTGCTTATTGCCACGAATCAGAGGAAACAGCTCTGCACATACTATGCGACTGCGGCCCACTCATGTTCAACAGAAGTATCCACCTGGGGCGACACATAATGCCGCCGGAAGAGATACAACTAGTCACTCCCCGAAACATCTGGAAATTTCTAGAGGCCACGGGTCTAAGCAGTGAATTGTAACTCAACTGGACTGCCACAAAAGATCAGAAATGGTCGAAGCGGCTTAAAGTCCTTTTGAGGTCCCCAATAATAATAATAATAATATTGCTTAATATTGCTAAAAATTTATTCATAATTTGAAAACCTCTCGATGGATTCGGATTATCACGCTAACATACTAATATTATAAATGCGAAAGTTTGTGAGTGAGTGTGTATGTTTGTTATTTATTCACGCCTAAACGGGTGGACCGATTGATCTGAAATTTGGTATAGAGATAGCTTAGACCCTGAAATAACACAAATAATAGAATAGAATAATTAATAATAATAATTTAGCACTAAGAATATAACATTAATTTTGTATATAATAATATATACAAAATTAATGTTATGACATATATGTAGTATTGTAATTATTATTCATACCACTTACTTCCATAATCCTATCACTTTGTATTTTCTTATAAGAAAGTAAAATTATAACATAATGTTCAATAACTTTAAAGATTGCATGCTCGCACACAACTAGCGCCCTAACAGGGTATGTAGAGGACTCATTTAACTTAATTAAGACCTAATTATTGTACCCACATGTGTTGATAAATAAATAAAATAAATAGAATGATACTTTATTGCATACCAAAATACAAGAAATAGTTATATGAACATAATATGACTAACATAAAACTAGAGGTAAACAACTAGAGGTAGGCAATCACATAGGCTTAGTACAGCGGGTAAAACCTTTGGGCGTAGTATTACAATTACGTGAAGTGTCCCTTCTTTGACAAAAAAAAAAATAGACTAAAGTAAAGAACACACAATGGTAGGACTTTAGGTGTAAGTACTCGTAGTAAATGTATATTAATAAGAGCTCAATTTCTTTAACATCTATCTCTCAGTCTATTATAAATCATTAGTGTACTAAATATTGAAAAATACGATCTGAGCAAGTTTACAGGTTTGTTTGAACAGGTTTAATTGGTCTTTTTAGACGCCTTGTTGGCTGACAGATTACTATAATGATACCTAAACACTTATCAACCTAAAGATGTTATTTTAAGACTAAAGATAAAAGATAAGTAAAAAAGTAGAGAAGTAAACATGAAGATCAGAATTTTGGTACAATGAGATCTTAAAACTATCCAAATCCATCAAAATTCTGCCTTTAAATATGGAGTTAATTTTTTTATTGTTATTATTGTTTTTCTGAATAATTTTTATTCATTATATAGGTTAGCCTTTGATCACGATATCGTGTGAAGCGACGATGCGGCCGTCGATGGTAGCAGACTAAACCTAGAAGGCGGGATAAATCCCATCCAGGATTCACTGAACATCATGCCGGAACACGGTCATAATGACCGCTTGGCGACACACTTTTGTCCAGTGGGTGATAAGTGATAACTAGCCACGGCCGAAGTCTACCACCAGTATAATAGTTTATACCTAAAGATTAATGACTAATGATGTTATTTTAAGACTCATTTTTTTACATTTATTAAGAAAACGGAGTTATACTACAGCTATTTATAGCCTAATGATAGAGCGATAAAAACATTTCTTCATCTACAGAAAATATTGATTGTTTTAGATACCTACATCTATGTTTTTTTATCGGATTTGATGTTATTGCGTAGATTTATTTTATTTTACAATCTTAGGAAATTTACATCTAGGTCTTAAATTAGGGTAGGTACTTAAATATTGTAATAAAGGATATTTACAAGTTTCCGCATAATAACTTACGTTTTTCCTACTTTAGGTTTTCTTACTTCCTTCCACTGTCCACTTGGCTAAAGTTTGTGTGCCAACAGAACACCCAGAAACGTGAATAAGTTATGATCAGGATACTTTTTAACGCTTTAACTGATGAACCGTCTGAGTTATAGTCTTCTATCCTACTTACAAGAACTCACTACTCACTGTAAAACTACTGTAACGTCACACTGAGCGAACAAAGCGAACGCGAACCGGGACGGAATTTTTGTAATGTTCTAGTTTGTACGTGACCCGTCACACATAAAGTGGACGCGAACCGGCGCGGACCGGCCTGCCGCGCCGGGCAGATCGCGTTGATGACAAATGACAACTTGTTCGCGTTCGCTTTGTTCGCTCAGTGTGACTAAGCTTTAATGCCACTTATAGGCTACCTTTCATGCTTATAGACGGCTAAACCGATTGGGCTGATTAGTTATAGTTATAGGTAATCTGCCAATTATAATTGGAACCTATATGTAGCGTACCTATAGAATATATAGTACCTAACCGTTAGGCTACTTTTTGGGTTTCTTTGAAGAATGAGAAAAACGTGGTGTGGGTCGTTTTTCGTCTCCATTCTTCAAAAATTTTACTAGTGTGGAATAGGCGCAGGAAGATGATTATGAGATAGGTTAAATAAAAGGTTAGGTTAGCAGACAAAACGACAGACATTATCAGACAAGCGGGCGAACTCCTCTCTACCTGGCTTCACTGAATATCGTGCTGGAATATGGACATAATATCGGCTAGGCAGCATGGTTTTGGCCAGTGTAACTAGCCACGGCAGAAGCCTGCCAAAATCCGGACGAGGTTGATACAGGCGGAGAATACTAAATTGTACAAAGCACAGGGTCGAGCAAATCGTAAAAGATATCGATGTCGAAATGTCTTTGTTTTATTACAAGTTTAGCTTAGTAAACAACCGAAATAGTAGAGAATGGGAAAAGCAACATCCGAATTCGGTTCGCCATGCATCATAAACTGAACTCAATTTATAGCAAATCTTTTTGAATCATAATATCTGAGATTAATAGAAGCGGTAGAAATAAGCTGGAACAGTGTTCAATGAAGCCAGGTATTGTAATAACTTCTGGTGGGTAAATTCCCATCCTTTTAATGGAGGTCATGTGACTGGACGAGCTGGTAAGCTTATTCTGACTTTGACTTCACTAATAAAAGCAAAAACGAGAAAGAGTGGAACCGGAACGCGCTGCTATCACCTCTAGTGTTGGAAGAGTCAATAGGCGGCGGTAACCGCTCAACATCAGGCGGGCCGTCTGCTTGTTTGCCGCTCAATTTATATAAAAAAACCATAATATAAGTAGTTGTAATCAGGCGACAAAGTGCGCTAGTGACGATGTAATAGTATACCCTATGCAGTGGCGTAGCGTGCCTTGTCGGGGCCCCGTATAAAAAAATTTTAGGAGGCCCTTATATGGAGGTAAAGATTTTTCACAAAAGAAAAAAAATATTGTGAAAAGAAATAGGTATTTATTTATCACATAACTTACCCATTTTACAAATAAAAATCGAATTTTAAATATTCACTCTCCTTGCCTTTTTTTCGGCAAACTGATTTATTAAATCATTTATGGCTGATGATGATTTTAGTTTTTCTAAAGTTTCTGCCTCTATGGACAATAGTGAGATGTCTGATAGCCGTTCTTGTCCCATCGAAGTTCTTAAGTAATTTTTTATTAGTTTTAATTTTGAAAAACTTCTTTCTGCCGTTGCGGTTGTAACTGGAAGGGTCAAGAATAAAAAGCATGCTGTGATTACCTCGGGAAAACTGGATGCAAGACTATTGAATTTTACTAGCAAGAATTCAATGAGTTCTTTAATGGAATAAATTTTTTTAATTTCAGAATTTAAGCATGTTTTTAGAGCCTTAAATTGGTCACAAAGATTAAGTGAGATGTCTTTACTGTATTTAGCAGACAGTTTTCCGGAAGCGTTTAATATCTCTTCGCTTGAAGAAGATAGGAGTTTCTCCGGTTGTAATATTTTGAATATACTACTCAGGTTGCAAAGGCTCTGAAATCTTTCTTTAGTTTGAGAAATTAATATATCTAAACAGCAATAGTATACATTGACTTTGAAATAGGATTTCGGGTCGGAAATTCTCTCATCTTGTGATAACTCATCAAAAAAACGCTTCGTTATCTTTCGCCTACTGTTTTTAAAAACAGTTGTTACCCCCACTCTTTTGCTAAATCTTTGGATTCATTTAGCAAACTATTAAATGAATTCTGATTTCTTAATTGGCACAGTCTATTTAAAAGATTACTTAATAAAATACTAGATTTCTGTAAGTCATTATTTTCATGCTGTAGAGCTTTAGAAACAGGATTAATAATTTCAAATAGTGAAGAAAAAAATGTAACGAGCACTAAGAAATCAAAACTCTCTAAAATATCATTGTCATTTGTAAAATAAATTTAAATTAGAAAGTTTTTATTCTTTTTCCTTACACACTTTGGGGGCCCCCGTGGCCCGGGGGCCCCGTATAATTGATACGGCAAATACGGCGGTAGCTACGCCCCTGACCCTATGTATAAACCTATTTACCTCTTTATAAGTATGTGTGAAGAGCATAGTCAGAACAAACCAGAATGTCATTGCAATAATTTCACACGCTGTTGACTTGCATATCCGCATTACGAGATCTGTTTAGATAAATGCATGTGGGTGTTTGTTGTACCTACACTACTGTCCGATAATAACCCGCAGGCACACACACTCTTGCAATAAATTATGCAGACACCGCTGAAAACAAACTGACGATTAGTGCACAAAATATACTCACTATACGAAATATATTACTAAATAAATAATAATAATAAATATTTCAGGACATTTCACACAGCGCCACCTGATCCCAAGCTAAGCAACTTAATCCTCGTGTCATGGTGGTGAGGATAACGGATATAATACTTATAATATAATTTTCTTTTTAAATACATACTTATACTAGATATTAAACCACCCAGACCAGAAACAAATACCTGTGGCCTGTGGATCACACAAACATTTGTCCCATGCGGGAATCGAACCCGCAACCGTCTGCGTTGCAGGTGGGTATTAGCCCACCGCGCCACAGAGGTTGTTAACTACACGATTAGGAAGTCAACATCAAGCAAAACGTATTTGGTCACTACCGAAGCTATCGTAATAAAATCAAAAACGTAATTTATTCATAGAAGCACTTTTGCTAGTCAATTTTACAATTATTTAGTTCTATTTTAAGACTCTACCGTCCGTTCGGAAAACAAGTTTGGAAAGGTACACGACTCTACTACACTCACGTAAATAATGTGCAGTTTTACATAACCACTGTTTCAGTCAAATTTCGAAGTCTTCAGTAGTTCAAGTCTAAAATTATTTATTATTGTACTATTTGCGACCCCTATTATTAAAGTCACTCCTTATATTAAGGTGTGAATCCAAGGATTGAGCTAGTCATAGTCACATGACATGAAAAAAAAGAAAAAAAAACACATGTCATAATAATTAATAACGTGAGTGGTGACGTGAAATTGAAATTGTATTGAAATAATTTCATTTCTAAATTGTGGCATATTCGATATAATGTTATTCAAATTATTACAAGGAATCGATAAAATTCTACCATAATATTATGTGTATAATGCTGTGCATTTAAGTTACAATTATAATAGTTAAAATTTACAACAATCAATAAAACCCAATACAAGAATCATCCAAATTAATGCAATATAATAAAAAAAACATAAATCGATGATATAATAAAATGAATAATAAATCCATTAAGAGAAGGTAATCTTACTAATATTATAGACGTGAAAATTTGTATGATTGGATGTCTGGATGTCTGCATGGCGGGATGTTTGTTACTCTTTCACGCCTAAACGGGTGGACCGATTGAGCTGAAATTTAATATAGAGAATAGAGATAGCTTAGACCCTGGAATAACACATAGGTTACATAAGTGGGTAATGCGGGTAAAACCGCTGGGCGTAGCTAGTAATATGATAAACGTAAAAGTTTGTAAGAGCGATTGGCGATTAGTAAGATATTATAAACCTCCTGTTAATACAAACCTTGTTAATCGCGAACAAATTTAAATTATAAATTGTATTATAAATCATCATAGGCGAAACCAAAGCACATCGGCTTCGCTGGTTCGGACACCTCGAAAGAATGGGAGAAGATCGTGCCGTGAAAAGAGCATATTTGGGACGGCCGAATGGTCGTAGCCCAGTGGGTAGCCCTAGGTACCGCTGGAAGGATGAGGAGGAGAAGGACGTGCACGCCCTGCAGACCGAGGAGTTCTCGTGCCAATCTAGTAGTAGTAGTATTATAAATTAAACTTAATTAAATTCAGTTTGATGCGTAGAGCGTACTATCTACGTTTATTATAATACTCTACACCCGCAGGTTTATTACCATGTCGACATGTATTTTTAAATTGACTGTTATTTGGTAAAGTCCCTGATGTACTGAACCTGATTTCTATGTCTATAGTCTCAGTCGGGCAACAGTTTTAAAAAGGCTATTTGCGCATTTGATAGAGTTATGTTTTGATAGATGATACATCAGTCAGATAGCCACGTTTTCCTTCGATACATTTAGATAATACTAGCTGCGTCCAGCGGTGTTACCCGCGGCGGTTGTAGCCTGTGTGCTATTCCAGGGTCTAAACTATCTCTATACTAAATTTCAGCTCAATCGGTGCACCCGTTTAGGCGTGAAAGAGGAACAAACATACATCCAGACATCCATACATTCTTGCAAACTTTCACGTTTACAATATAAGTAGGATCTATATATTGTGATAGTGCGAAAAACCGCGTCTCAGCAAACGTAGTGTAAGATAAGATAAGATAATATAATTTATTCGTCAGAATTTTGGTACAATAAATAAGATCTTAAAACTCCATCAAAATTTTGCCTTAGAAGGCGTACAAATATCGAATTCAATTATTATCTTATCTTATCTGTAGGGCATCCTTTGGCGAGATGAAGCGACGATATCCGGAGGGACGCTGGAAGTGGGTGGAGGAAGACGGGGGACCGACCATGGGGGATGCTTATGTCACTATGTCCAGCAGCGGCTGATGATTAATATATAAAAAGGTTATTTAAAAACACAAAATTGCTTATTTAAACTTTATTTTTTTTAAATTCGTTGTGTTTGGAGAAATGGGGCCAGGTTGCAATCTCAGCTTGGAGCGCGGTGCCGGGACATTCGGTGGACATCACCTGCCCGTGGCCGACCAGCTTGTATTCAGGGTGGATGTACCCTTGGCGGAGACCTTCTGCTATGAGGTACTTTGTGGTTTCGAGCTGGACGGCTGGTGGGAGCTCAGCTGTTGGATAAATGGATTTGATGAGATAACTCTTTATTGTAACACCACAATTTTATACAAGAGTTTATTACAATTTATGTATGTTTGTTGTATTTGTGTATGTTTTGATGTTTTGTCTTTTTAACCCCCGACGCAAAAACGACGGGGTATTATAAGTTTGACGTGTCTGTCTGTCTGTCTCTGTGTGTGTGTATGTGTCTGTGGCATCGTAGCTCCCAAACGGATGAACGGATTTTGATTTAATTTTTTTTGTTTGAAAGTAGAGTTAGTCGAGAGTGTTCTTATTAGCCATGTTTGGTGGAAATCGGTCCAAGATGGCCGCCGCTACAAAATGGCGGATTACTTTTTTCTTCCACGACCCCCTCAATATGGGTATCAAATGAACAGGCTCAACAAGTAAAATACAGCCCACAATATCAAATTTAAAATCCAAGATGGCCGCCATAAAAAAAAGGTGAATTACGTATTGCGTTGGGGGTTTTTTAAATTTTTAATTTAATTCACTTGTATGTATATTCCCAGGTAAGAAATTGCCTAGTTCGATAAGATCACCGATTGTTAACCTTATAACATACTAGCTAACGCTCGCGGTTTTGCCCGCGTGGCAAAATCCTTTCTTAACGGAGGTCTACGTCATAAAACCTATCTGTGTTCCAAATTTCAACTTAATCCGTCCGGCGGTTTTGGCTGTGCGTTGATAGATCAGTCAGTCACTCTTTCCTTTTATATATTAAGATTAAGATTATAGTAATAAGCATTTTTGTATATTTTTGGTTTCCAATAAAGTATTATTCTATTCTATGCTATAAAAAGCGTAACAATAGGCGGTCTTATCGCTAAATGCGATCTCTTATAGACATCCAAGATATTTTACTTTTTAAGTTGGACACCACGCACAGGAACGTCTGATGGTAATCGGTTTCCGTCGCCTTAAGACGTCTGAAACACCAGTGGTGTTGATCATTGATTACTTGATGACGGATTGTTCTTATTACTAAGGCGAAGTTAATTTCATGAGTTAACTGCAATAGCTCATCTGGACCTCTACCCAAGCGCCAATCGCTAAGATTTATTATGGTGAAAGCACATCTATCCGCAGCGATTGCGTCTAAGGAATCGAATTTTGAATTCTTTGTATGAAATGTCATGAAACCTCGCACACTTGCCGGAGTCGAATCGTCCGAATCGGAAGAAGATTTCCTATACAAAAATTCTTTAGGCACGGTCGATGCGGATAGATGTGCGAGCACGTGGAATGGCGAGCACCATTAGGATGACAGTCTTTGTGGAAAAATAAACGACGACTTTCGTCTTAGTCTACGAAGAATTATTTCTTCGTAGGTCTTAGTAGTATATTTTTTAGCGGTTGGCGCTTGGCTAGAGGGGCTGATCAGTGGTTCTGTCCATAGCAAATCACACATAGTTACCTCTCCAGTCGCCAATAAGGCATATACCGATGCTCTTCCCGTTAGCTGGACCAGCGTGGACCCCTTTAGTTGTCCAACCTCGACCTTCGTAAGCTCCTCCTTCGCTGCCCACGCAGAAGCTGGGTAAGACATTATATTTTATTTATTTTCAGAAATTAAAATTATTTTATTTGTTACAAACATGGTTCGTGTAAATATGGATCTTAAATTAAAAGGTGAAAATATGTACATACAAAGAAAAGCAGCGATGGAGGAAAGGAGAATTGTAGGAGGTCAGGTTTGATAATAATGAAAAGGAGTCTTTTAGGGAATAGATAATATTCGAATTCGTATTTTATGCATTGCTGGTTATAGGAATGCTTCCTACTCACTACTCTACATCAAATATAGAGTTAGACTAAAATTAGACCCCAGGAAAATGGAGTTGCTAGAATTACTCTACTAATGTAAAAGTACTTTTAAATTGATTGATGACTGATGTTTCCTTACAATTGCGATCTTTGACTCGTGTTATCGTTTGTTTTTATACGTAATTATTTACGTACTTAGACTAATCGGTTAAGTAGTAAGTGCCAGACCTATGTATATATACAAGATTTTAAATTATGGAGACACCGTAAGACACGTGAAAATATTAATATTATCCGAATATTTTCCTTAAAAAATACGAGATTATACAATGAGACGCTCTGCTCGTCAGTTGTGATAATTCGTAACTTGAAAACCACTCGATCGAATTTGATAAAATTTCAATGGCGGAAATTCCTCTGGTACATTCTCGTACTTCCTACATAATTAGCCCCTCTACTCCTCCATATCTTAAGGAACGCTTTAAGTTTGTATCAAATACCCATTCGCTATATCTTCGATCTACAAATAATTTTCTTCTTATGACTACGACCCCCACTATTTCTTCGAAATTCACTCAAATGGCATTTACTGATTATGCTGTTCATCTGTGGAACGCCCTCCCAGTCCCCATTAGATGCTCAAAAACTCTTCAAAGTTTTAAAACGCAACTTAATAATTACTATCTCTCACAAAGTTAGATATTCCTTGTCTGTTTAGTATAATATGTATTATATTATGTATTTTATTTATTTATGTATATTTTAAAAATCATATTATGTATTTAATATAATGTATGTATTTATGTATAATATATTAATTTATTTATGTATATGTATGTTTATAAATTCAACTTATCCTATACTATATATCACCCTACTCTTTCAATCAACCTCTCCATGCAAAGTCGGTTGCCTGGAAGAGATCGCTTAAAGCGATAAGGCCGCCCATTGTGGACCAGTGTTCTAAATTTTAGTTTTAATTAGTTTTAAACGCTGTATACATAATATTATTTTTAAGCAAATTCTTTGTAAAATGTTTTTAATTTGGTCACAATAAAGAGTATTTGTATTGTATTGTATAATAGGTAGTAGATGAGAGCCAAAGATGTGATTTTTGCAGTTATTCTAGCGCGTCAGAAAATCATAATATGGGGAGTAAGCTTGCACCCTGAAATGTACTCCTACGAAATATGAACTCATGATATAGGGGAGTACGAAGTGGGTTCTTGTTTTAAGTAAAAAAATCTAGCGCGACAGATTTTTATGCAGTTTTTATCAACTTGATGTCTTAATAGCCCTGAATAAATTAATATCCGAGAATTATATAATAGTATGGAGGTATCTCTCTCTCTTATCATCAGTAGAGCGTCTTGGTCGTTTTCTTACTTCGTTGTATATAAAAAAATTGTAACACTCAGTTCAGTATTGTTTTAGTTTTTATTAAGATCTTTTTTGAAATTTTCGTGTGTCAATAAAGTGTTATCTATCTATACTTACTTATACCCAATATCTCCGTAATCCAACCCTATGTGGTAGTTCTGCATGGCCTTCATATCTTTGCTGCAAGTGGGGTGATCGTAGCAGGCAGCTGGTATGTACGTATGATGGATGACCACGTAAGGTACCGGAGTTTTCAGAGGTACCACCTGTTCTGGAGGTACTGCTCCCCAGTCTTCACGGGTGTAGAAAGGGGGGCTAGTGGTGCCTGTGTTTGAAGATAAATATATTGAATAATTTTTAAGTAATAGAGTATTTTTTATTTACACACTTAAAGCTATGTTACTGAGTTCTGAGGGGGGTTCAGGGCCTGAACTTCAGGCGCGTATATTGAATCTATAGTGTTCATAGGTAAACACTGTAATAGTTTAAAATCATTGACTATAAAATAAATTGCTTTTACATTATTAAGGGTGGCACATCGCCCGTACTTCTCGCGTAAAAAGCATCAATTAACACAACAACAACAACATCAACAACAACATTTTAATTAAGATAAGAAAACATACAAGAAATAATATTATTTGAATAAATAAACTTACCATTTAGAGAGGCTGGATGGCTGTACACGTTGATTGATAAAGCGATAACAAAGCAAGATAAAATAAAGATTCTGTCCATTTTCATTTAATAAATATATTTATTAATGCTTTTAAAAAACTAAAAAACACTTATTAAATTTAATAGGCTTATTGTTTTTGTGTGATTTATTACGGGTTTCTCGGGTGAATGTATGAACACAAATGGGCAAAATATTTATTTATCCACACTTAAGTAAGCCGGTTCTTTCCCTCAGCTCTCTTTGATAAAAAATTGAGAGTACTTCAATTACATTTTCTTGGATCTTCCTTATGTTGATTTTGGGCTACCCGATGTTTTTGTGAAAGATGTGTGACTCAGACTAAATCTGTTAGGCACTCTTAATTTTGAAGCTAAAAGAGTGTGGCGAAGATTAATAAATTGTTAAAGATAATATTTGACCCGAGGGCTCATTCACACCCACTACGATCGATATCCACTTCAATGTACATTGCTGCTTTTGTTACTTTACTCATATTAATGAGGAGGTTTAAGCAAGTAATGTACGCAATTTTGTCTATGGATTCTAGTGTATTACATGTCGTTGGGCGATAGCCAAGCCTCTGTATGTAAACCCATAATATGTAGTATGTATTCCATAAATATTATGTATAAAAAAGAAATCTTGCATGTGTTTTATGTTTTATACCTTATTAAAATTTGTATGCCAGGATCGCTGGCCAGACATGCTGTGCCAATTATAATTATTGTAAATAACATCTATATTCTGTAACCATGTTTGATACAAATAAAATTACTTTACTTTACTTTACTTTACTTTACTTTAAAAATGTATATGGTAGTCAACTCCCTGTAACTCCCTTACTTTTTCCGCAAAAACGTGGTCCCAAACTCACACCACTAAATTATAATACTCACGCGACACACGGACATTCATAAGGGATAACCATGCTAAATTTATTTTCTGTACATGAACTCGCCCATTCATTCACTTGGGGTGTCATTTTACTTAGTCGGATAGTGTTGAGTGAAACAGAAATATTCAATCAACATGTGCAAACGGGATGGACAAAACGAAGGAGTACAAATTTAATAAGAAAAAACTAAAATAAAAATGGCAACATTCTACCTATTTCTTTCAAACTACTTCTGTCAAATTTGACAAAAATAATGTAAACAACAACATGTTGTTCGTATTTTTAGTGATTAATAAGTTATTTCGAAGATTTTTCACAATAATGTTGATGAAAATGAATAAAATAATCCGTGGCGATGCTTGCCAAATGAATTACAAAATGTATATATATACGGCGTATACAGCAGTTGCAAATAGAAAAGTGGTTGCTGCTTTTACTAAGTGTTTCTAAGAGAACAGCGTATATCTCAGGTACGTTTAAGTTAGATTAACAGTACATCATCAAGCTCATTGAACCTCATCATTGAAAACGTAAAATAATCGTTATTTTGTCCATAAATAACTATTTTGTGTTATATATTTGTTTACAACTAAAGTCATAAAATACATTATAGTATGACTGAAAATTTTTGATACTTTTCATATTGTCCAAGTTTAATGATGATATTATGTGTATGAAAAATTGCGCTTTAGGGTTCCGTACCGTAAAACAAGACCATATAACTAAGACTTCGCTGTCCGTTCGTCTGTCTGTCTGTCATCTCACGAACCGTGATAGTTAAAAGGTTGAAATTTTCACGGATGTATTTTTGTTGCAATACTAAAAATCCCAAACGCTCCCAAACAACAAAGTGCTTTTTTCCGTTTGTTTTTGTATATATGAGATGTTTCAAGAAAGAGTTCAATTCAAAAGAGTCCGACTTGCACTTGGCATTTTTATTTTGTTTTAATGTCTATTAGATGTCCCTACGTACAAGTACAAATACAATTGCTTTATTTTGGGAATTTCTTTTAACATTATATTCATGGCACCTTTTTTACTGTTACCATACTGGTACGCCTTTTTTACTTTTAAAAGATGATATTAATCTTATTTATTTTGTATTTTCTAGGCGAATCGAAATCATCAGTCAGAAAATTTGTTTTGGAAAGTATTAAAAATAAAGGAAAATGCCCGCCTACGAGACATCGAAAAGACCACCCCACCGCAAAAAATAAAGAATTGGATTACCCTATATAAACGATTTATTACTTTATTTTAAGTATTTTTTATATTATATTTGTGTCATATAACACATCGTCTTTTATTATCATTTTATAAAAATATCTTTATTAGACGCATGTCTGTTTTATGTGAAGCATGTGTGTTACTTTTTCGCGCCAGAGCTACTTATCTGATTAAACAGAGGTCAGTGACCAAGTACAGTAGCGATTTTTTTTTAAATAATTAATGTATCAAAATTGTTTATAGTTAAATTCGGTATTGCCATACGGGTAACTCAAATATATTCTTTTATGTCAGACTAGGGTAACCTTGGTATGCTTGAAACAAAACGAATATCTCATCAACCATGCGTTCGACAAGGTAATGGCAAATTTGCCAAATTTGGTACAGAGGTAGTTAGAATCCCCAAAAAGGATATGGAATAAGTTTTATCGGTTTGTACGACAAATGTCCAAAATCCAAATTGTTCAACTAGTAGGTATTGATGTCCAATACTACTTTGGTCAAACACTAATTTGGTCCAACATGGCTTACGTCCAACTAGGAAAAATGTCCAACACGAATAATTTCCAACATGAATTTGGTCCAAAATGAAATATCTCCAATTAAGAATAATGTCCAACACGAATTGGTTTATTTCTGACGCTGTCATAGAAGAAATGAAAGGTCTTAGGAAGATCTACCTTTCAGATGTCAGTTGTCAAACTTGAAATATCAAAATCTGGAAGATCTTCAAGGTTTTTTCATTTTTTCTATGACAGCATCAGCCTAAGACGAGTATTTTCCGAGATATTGACATCTCAAGTTTGACAGCTGTCATCTGAAATGACAATCTCTCCAAGACCTTTAATTTCTTCTATGACAGCATCAGACTAAGACGAGTATTTTCCGAGATATTGACATCTCAAGTTTGACAGCTGTCATCTGAAATGACAATCTCTCCAAGACCTTTAATTTCTTCTATGACAGCATCAGCCTAAGACGAGTATTTTCCGAGATATTGACGTTTCAAGTTACACAGCTGTCATCTGAAATGACAATCTCTCCAAGACCTTTAATTGCTTCTATGACAGCATCAGCCTAAGACGAGTATTTTCCGAGATATTGACATTTCAAGTTTGACAACTGTCATCTGAAATGACAATCTCTCCAAGACCTTTAATTTCTTCTATGACAGCATCAGCCTAAGACGAGTATTTTCCGAGATATTGACGTTTCAAGTTTGACAGCTGTCATCTGAAATGACAATCTTTCCAAGACCTTTAATTTCTTCTATGACAGCATCAGCCTAAGACGAGTATTTTCCGAGATATTGAAATTTCAAGTTTGACAGCTGTCATTGCATTGGAAATAAAGATTGTTCACTAGGTACGTGACACTTTTAATTGGACTACGGGATTAGCTATTGATAGAACCACGGATAAAATAAAACTTTATTGGACATTTTTACGAATGGATGTTTTTCATGAATGGACAATTTTCAAATTGGACCTTTTTACGATTTGACATTTTTATGAGTGGACTATTTTCCGAATGGACATTTTTATGATTGGACGTCTAAAATGTTTGTCATTTTTCATAATTGGACATTAGTCGTATAAACCTGGGCTTTCGATCGGTGTCGGCTCGTGCGGTGATAAAAGCGCGATACCAGAATCAGGTCGAATCAGGCCAAGCCGGGGGGGCCGGGTCAGGTGAATTCTTCACTTTAGAGGTTTTTTCTTTCTTTCTTCAGACTTTTATAAAAGTCATTATTGATTTAATTCAAAAACAAATGCTCTTATTTATTGTACAAAAATAACATTTTTGTAGCGGGGGTGAAGCCGTGGGTTTGGCTAGTATACAAAATAAATATAACGTTACCTAATCGAATGCGAATGTAATGAACGACAAAGATAACATTGTTTCAGCCATGCCTAGTTTACCCTATATTTTTACGTATTTTATGTCAACTAAAATCGAAATTATATAATTTGGTTTTAAATAATATTAGTTAGCTGTGATAAGTTTTTCCTGCTTTTTACTGCCTTCTTTCCATTTTTACACCAATTTACCACACAAGAGGTCATTTTTGTCCGTTAACTATATTATTTTGGATATTTTTAAAAATCAAACGATGCGTGCATCTGTCGCTGAGCGCGTTGTGTGACTGAGCGGCGGGTGAGTTGTACTTTTTACGCCCCGCCCATATAGTTGTACTTTGCGTTGAATCACTTTTTGAGCTGTGTTCGACTTCTATTATTTCCCTAATTCGTTGATGGTAGTATGTAAACCCATATTATCTATAAATATGTCATTCACATTTTTAAGTTCTATGAGACAGAATCTTAGATATTAAGCATTGTATTAAGCTGGAAAATGTTAGAGTAACTAAAGTATTATTCGTAGTAATAACACATACCTATATGTACCTACTTAATACCTACCTAATATTAAAAAGTAGGTACCTAATATTAACGTGTCCATATTTTCCCTTTAAATTGAAAATTGTAGCTCTATTAGTTACGAATTACTAAGGATAGGTACATTTAGGGATTTTCCCTTGTGATTTATTGATTTTACACTATTAACAATATTATCAATCGGATGTTCTAAGTTTCTAAGAAATCAGTATTGTTCTAGTACATTGTAAACAATGATGATATAAATCATTATAATAATTTGCGCATTATTAGGTAAGTAAGTATATCTAATGGTATAGATATCTATAATTTACACTTTGTGGTACTAAAAGTTTAAAGTCTGACCATCAAACGATCTACCGACTCTATAGCTTTTTACCTTAATCTAAATAGATCTTAGTACCAACAAATAATACTTACCTGTTAGGTACCTACTTGTCTATCATTTATTTCAAGGTTATTATAAAAAAATATGTGAAGTCATTTCTTTTTTAACCCCGACGCAAAAACGACGGGGTGTTATTAAAAAAAGCTCCCGAAGTGTAAACCTAGTTCTATGACTATTTTTTTTGCACTGTTCAATTCTCTCAATTCTTATTCACATACATAGAAAACCTTTACAGACTTTATCAAAATTGCTTTGATACATTATTATTGTTATAACATCCCGTGTTTAGAGATTTTCGTAAAACTGTGAGTCCCTTTTCCTACTAGCCCAGTCAATGAGTGCCCAAAAAGGGTAGGTATGTGGATCGAAAAGTCGAAAGCAGAAAAACTAACTTTGTTACTTTGTTTGGACTAGCTAGGAGATAAACATACTAAAAGTCCCCACCCCTCCGATGTAAGCCCGAGGGGGGGGAAGGCCGAAGAAGGTCTCATTTTTAGGTTTTTTGCTTATATGTCAAAAACTGTGCGTTATACGATATTTTGTTGTACAACATTATTAAACCTCATAAAATTTTCTACAACTTCGGCCTTGACACTTTTTATCTATCTCCTATCGTTGTCCAGCTATGAGCTTCCAAACGTGGTCTATTTTGAAGACGCTTAAATTAGTTTTCCATACAAAGTCGGTATAAAAATCTTACAAATAAAATTTGACCAACTTCTGGTTGTCGTATCATAATGAAACTTTGCAAATGTCCAGAAATCTGATGACAGTTTAATAATCTGGTACAACTGAGCTGATCTGATGATGGAGCCAGGAGGTGTCTAATGAAACTCTTCAATGGCTATTAGTAAACCCGTCGAGTTTGGGCACATTACGTGTTGCTATAAAAAAGCACGCTATCAACGAACGCTATTTTTTTATAAAGGTTTATTTATCTTTGTCTTAATATTTTATTTATTTATCTTTATATAAATGTTTTTTTCATATTTATTAAATGTTGTTAGAAGGGTTTTGAAGTTTGAATCTCCTGAAATTTTGGAGAGTCCGGTTAGGAAGTTCTGTTGCGGTGAAAAAACGGTCGTGAAAAAAGCGCTGACTTCCAAACTGGCTCATAGTCGGGGCTGAGTCGAGTTTGTCCTAACATATTCACTGTTTCATGTTTCGTCAGTCTGACGAAATTATTTTTTTAACAGGTGTCTACGTTATTATTATTAGCTATTCACGTGCTAAATAATTCTTATTCATTCAACAGTTTGAGTTCGGTATTGATAGTTCAGTCTTTTTAATATTTCCTTCTTTAAATACAGCAGAAGATAATCATGGAGAAAAATAAAATGCATATTTGGTAATAAAAAATTATATTTCTTTGGCATCACTATTAAACTATATTTTTTATTTATTTTCCATTTATATTTTTGTAAACATTATAGTGTTGGTGAGAAACGCTCCCAAGTCTGAATCTCCTCAAAGAGCGCAGAGCCGGGGCATTCAGTAGCGGTAACCTGTCGATGTCCAACTAGTTTATAGTCTGGGCTGATGTAGCCCAGTTTCACTCCTATTGCGATGAGGTGCTTCGCTGTTCCTAGAGCTTTCGCTGGGGGGAGAGACGCTGGAAAAAAAATTTGCAACTTAATTGTCGTAATTTAACTTTAAATGTATTATGTATTTTGTTAAGCAAATGCACACATGCTTTAAAAAAAATTAGACTAGGGCTGCGTTTGACCACTTTTCTTCCGATGGAACCTTCAAAGTTCGTATACATGTTCATGCTTAATACTTACGTAGCTCCATTCTGGGACAGCACCTGCTCAGACCGGATGGGCTAAGATTGAATAATCCTGCAGTTCTTTGAAGCTGCTAGGGTCAGTTGTGAAATCTAGCACCGCGCCTACGCTACGGGTCCATCTCACCATAGTAAGCGGCGATCCCAATAGGCCAAGCATGGCCGCTGTGATATCATAGCCGTACCACATAAAAAATAAAATACATACAAACAAAGTCTCCAATGAGCACGATCCCGATGCTCTGTGTATTGACGCCGACTGCGTGAGCGCCTACCACCTTCCAGCCGCGACCTTCGAACACTGATCCTTCACCACCCACGGCGAAACTGAAAACAACATACTTATAATAAAAATCAAGAAGGCGATTTGCTAATGAGCTTTCGCAGTTTACGAGTACTCCTACAAATTTATTAATAGCAAACATTAAACTCCTAACGCAACGTACGTACTCGTTAATACTCCTAGTACATAACAAAATATGAATGAATTTTCTTTATTTATTTATTTATGGACAGCCAACGCAGGAAACACATTACAATTAAAAGTCTTAAGGCTATTATGTCTTTAGTCTGTGTGATCCTACAATTATAGGATGCCACAGCGTGCACAACTAAACATTACAAGATTATCAAAATAGGACAAAGTTAATAAAAATCAAAACAAACAATAACACAAAATGAAATTAAATTGAATTAAATTGAAATGAAATGAAATTCTTCTTATACAAAACAAAATAAAATAAAAACAGATGTATCAACAAAAATAAAAAAAATACTAAATTAAGATACTGTAGCTTGTTTAAGTGACTTTTTAAATTTCGAAATTGAATCATTTATGTCTAAATCGTGGCTTTTGGATAGTTTCTTTCTTTACATTCTTTTAAAAATGTTACTTGATTCTATAACGACGAAGAATATTTTCGAATGCTATTCATGAATCCAAATATATTCGTGAATCCAAAACATTTTTGCTCGTTTGATTGAAATTAAACTTCGAAGCTAGCAAAATAGTTTTTTTTGGCTTATTTGACTGAATAATTCGTTAAAAGGAACTGAAGAAATCGGTCTATGAGCAGTGAGTGGTATACCTATTCTAAAACTACAAAATCTTTACTCAACAATATTTCTTTAGTCTTCTCTACGAGGAAGTTAATCATACGAGTATAACAAAAAAAAATTAAAGGATGGCTCCCTCACCATAATATTTATTATAAGAACTTTATTACAGCTTTACCTTGATCTCTATCATTAACGTACCTACCTGAAATATAGGTATAAACAAATTGTTATTTTTATTCTTAAAAGAGGTAAAAATAAATTCTTCAAAAATCAAGTCCGAAACTGGTTTCGCGTATTTTGGATCAGACTATCAGACTGATATTATTATAAACATTGGAGTTTTTAGGTGTCCTTTGAAAAAAAGATATAATAAAATACTGGTTATTCAGTACACTAAATATTGAAATTTGGAACACATCTGGTTTTATGACGTAGACCTGCGCCTCCAATAAGAAAATAATTCCGACGAACAGAGCTAAGCGGGTTTCTAAAAGCTTCTTGTCACAAAAAGCGTTATTTTACAGAACCCTTGGTAAAAAGTTTAGTTTCTTTAGTAAAATTATCCATTTGAGATGTCCCACTGTCATCGTAAGATATACGTTGCGTTTGAAGAATAAATATGAAAATTTACGGTATTCGAGTTTTTTTATAAGTACCTATTTCCATAAGCATTACTATACATAATATAAAACAAAGTCGCCTCCCGTGTTTGTCTGTCCCAATGTATTCTTAGATCTTTAAACCTACGCAACGGATTTTCATGCAATTTCTTTTAATAGGTAGAGTGATTCAAGAGGAAGGTTTGTATGTATAATATATGCATAATATAGGAGAGCACAGAGCAACACTGCTAATTTTATGTTAGGCGCAGCGAAGTGCGTGCAGGTCTACCAGTGTAGTATAGTAATTGAACTTACTTTTTTTTTTTTTTTTTTTTTTTTTAAAGTGGCAAATGCCTTTATTGAGAAAAACAAACTAACAATACTACAGCTACTACAGCAGTAAAGAACACTTTTATTAACCACAGATCGGCCACAAGCCGATCTACAGAAAATCCAAGTGCTCCAAACCACTGTCAGTTGGCAGAGTGCCCAGAATGCTGGCAGCATTGCCACGTTGAATGGCAATACTTATACGTTGGGCCAAATATACCCCAGCATTTTGGTCACACGTCGCCTCGACCAAGCGCTCAGATAAATTTTGGAAAATTTATCTTAAATTGAACTTACTTGTATCCAATATCGACCCATCCGTTAGTATTCTGGTGGAAGTCTGACATGGAGCGCATATGCAGCATGCATAGGTCCTTGGCCATTAGCCATGCGTACAACTGATTCATATGCGGAACTAAAGAAATAAAATAGACTAAACTTACTTGTATCCAATATCGACCCATCCGTTAGTGTTCTGGTGGAAGTCTTGCATGGAGCGCATATGCTGCATGCTTAGGTCCTTGGCCATTAGCCATGCGTACAACTGATTCATATGCGGAACTAAAGAAATAAAATAGACTAAACTTACTTGTATCCAATATCGACCCATCCGTTAGTGTTCTGGTGGAAGTCTTGCATGGAGCGCATATGCTGCATGCTTAGGTCCTTGGCCATTAGCCATGCGTACAACTGATTCATATGCGGAACTAAAGAAATAAAATAGACTAAACTTACTTGTATCCAATATCGACCCATCCGTTAGTGTTCTGGTGGAAGTCTTGCATGGAGCGCATATGCTGCATGCTTAGGTCCTTGGCCATTAGCCATGCGTACAACTGATTCATATGCGGAACTAAAGAAATAAAATAGACTAAACTTACTTGTATACAATATCGACCCATCCGTTAGTATTCTGGTGGAAGTCTGACATGGAGCGCATATGCAGCATGCATAGGTCCTTGGCCATTAGCCATGCGTACAACTGATTCATATGCGGAACTAAAGAAATAAAATAGACTAAACTTACTTGTATCCAATATCGACCCATCCGTTAGTGTTCTGGTGGAAGTCTTGCATGGAGCGCATATGCTGCATGCTTAGGTCCTTGGCCATTAGCCATGCGTACAACTGATTCATATGCGGAACTAAAGAAATAAAATAGACTAAACTTACTTGTATCCAATATCGACCCATCCGTTAGTGTTCTGGTGGAAGTCTTGCATGGAGCGCATATGCTGCATGCTTAGGTCCTTGGCCATTAGCCATGCGTACAACTGATTCATATGCGGAACTAAAGAAATAAAATAGACTAAACTTACTTGTATCCAATATCGACCCATCCGTTAGTGTTCTGGTGGAAGTCTTGCATGGAGCGCATATGCTGCATGCTTAGGTCCTTGGCCATTAGCCATGCGTACAACTGATTCATATGCGGAACTAAAGAAATAAAATAGACTAAACTTACTTGTATCCAATATCGACCCATCCGTTAGTATTCTGGTGGAAGTCTTACATGGAGCGCATATGCAGCATGCATAGGTCCTTGGCCATTAGCCATGCGTACAACTGATTCATATGCGGAACTAAAGAAATAATTAAATAGACTAAACTTACTTGTATCCAATATCGACCCATCCGTTAGTGTTCTGGTGGAAGTTTTGCATGGAGCGCATATGCTGCATGCATAGGTCCCTAGTCATGCAGACTCCAGGTTCATATGTGTGGTGTATGACCACGTATGGAGCCGGCGTGTTGAGATCGATTGTTGATTTGGGGGCTTCTGCACCCCATTGAGCTCTTGATACGAATGGGAATGGGTACTCTGAAAAAAAAGAGCATTATATTTTTAGATATGTGCGGTATTTCCACTTGCTCTATATTGGTGGTTGGCTTCGGCCAAGGCTAGTTACTCGTACCACCCACTGGAAAAAACCGTGTCGCCAAGCGGTCATTGTGACTGTGTTTCGGCATGATGTTCAGTGAAGCCAGGAAGGGATTTATCTCGCCTTGCAGGTTTAACATTTAGCTATATTGTGGTCAAAAGGCCTAACCTATGTGATATATGAAACTTCAATAGACCTATCGGACTGCGGCCTTTAAATTGTGCATTTTAAAATACTTACTGATACAGTTAGCATCTCGTTGGTGCGGGAACGCCGATGTGCTCGCAATCAAACATAGTGCTGCTATTAAATATTTGGCCATTTTCTGTAAGAAAGAAAACAATGGTTTTAGCTATCAAGAAGAAAGAGTCGGACTCTTTTGCACGTCGAGTAATAAATAGGAACACATTGCTTGCCTAAGGGGTGAAATTTTTAAGCTGCGGACGAGTGCTTAGGCGTATCCGCTGCCACGGCCTTATGGCGTCCCGTAGGAACACCCCCAGGTTTTTTGTGGGTATCCCCACCGCGCCCATATTCGGCGTTGGAATCCCACATACAACCATACGACGTGGTAACAATGCATAACGCATTTTTCCTAGGTTACAAAACAAGGGTGCAATTAAAAAATGTCGAACTCTACTTCCTATTTCCTATACTATAGATACGGGCAATCCTATACTATACTTCATCCTATACTATACCAATAGATACGGGCAATCTTTTCATTTTTATTTTATTATTATATTCCTTTTTTATTTAGAAGTTTAAAAACTTATCTAGCAAATCTCAACAACTCTGCGACGTAATTACAGTGTAAAAACGACGTAGAAGGTAATGATGTCTGGCTAATTATAATATGGAAAGGCCACTCAAAGTCAACAGGGCATTAGTCATTATAGATACCTATCTCTAGAATCTAATCACTCCAATCAAATCAATTCATGTAATGCACGTTTATTGATAAATACGACAGTATTTTAATAAGGAAATTATATGTTTTTTCTTTGTTGCTTGCTTTTTTGTTGTTGTTAAAAATGACCACAAACGTAAAACTTAGAGGAACTATTAATTTTTTTTTATGTGATGAAGTAGAAAACGAGCAAGACGCTCTCTTGATGTTAAGAGATAACGCTGCCTAGAATCAGTACAGTGCTACCTAGGATTTCATAATGATGTGAAATTCCAGGAGCACTGCACCAATGCTTCTTACTCAAAAGTCATAAGTAATTTCACTAGCTACAGTGCCCAACTACCGAAGCACAGTAATGTTTGCACATCACTGCTCAGGCGGTAGAATACTCTATTGCTATTTCGAGCTTGTTCATGTTTTTTATAATGGCATGTGGTTTTATAAAAATTGTATATTTTTTATTTGTTGCTTGCTTTTTTTTGTTGGTAAAAAATGACCACAAACGTAAAAACTTGGGAGCTATTAATACTCTATTGCTATTTCGGGCTAAGTTGTTCATGTTTTTTATAATGGCATGTGGTTTGATTGAAAAAAGGTATAATAAAAAAATAAAAACACGTTTTAATTTTACAATATTTTTTTTTCGTGGCAAATGCCTTTATTGGGAAAAACAAACTAACAATACTACAGCTACTACAGCAGTAAAGAACACTTTTATTAACCACAGATCGGCCACAAGCCGATCTACAGAAAATCCAAGTGCTCCAAACCACTGTCAGTTGGCAGAGTGCCCAGAATGCAATAATTTTACAATACTTTTACAAATATATAAGTATGCTCTTACAAACAAAAAAATGCTAGATTAAAAAATTAGGAGTGTTTTTTTTTAAATTAGTTTATTTATTTATGTACCAATATTAGTCTTTTATGTACCAATATTATCTCTATATTTATTTACATTCTTCAATAACATTTTTTACAATATTTCTTAAAAAAATATATATATACAAAACATAAAAACCTAATATTATTATTATGCAAAGATGCGACAGGTGATTTCAAAGAATACGTATTACGTATATTATTAAAGAATAGTTATCAATTTCATTGTTATTTAGGAGGTTCTAGGTCTAGGATAAAGATTCTAGGATATAATACTTTTTTCGAAAATTATTTGTTTTTAAGAATTACCTACAACATAAATTGGATGAGTAGGTAGAGATAAATTCGTAATAGCAAAAACTTAGTTATATTATAATTTTAAAGCTTGTATTTTATTAAACCCTTTAAAAACCACAACCCTCCTCATGTTTTAAAAGCTTTAGGCGTCTGTCTATCTGTGTATGGTCATGGATAAAAATCCATGGTAGTACCTCTAAAAACACACTCACTCTGACATTATGCCCAAAATAATGTCGAAAGGTCCCGAAAGGTTTCATTCGGTAATAAAGAGCTTTAAATTAAAAAAAAATGCTTTAAATTTACTGCTGTAGTAGCTGTAGTATTGTTAGTTTGTTTTACTCAATAAAGGCATTTGCCACGACTAAAAAAAAAAAAATTGTGATAATTATTGTACGTTAAATTTGAAATGAAATAAAAAAATATACCGGTCTCTTAATAAATGAAATACTGTCACTCAAAAATGAACTTTTTATAAATAAGTAGAAATAAACTTGTGATTGCAAAAACTTACTTTATTAGTAATATTTTATTAGGTGTGCGATATTTGAAACTTTACTCTCTACCTTAAAAATATACTAACTAGGTAAATAAAAGATTTCCTTACCAAAAAAAATAAAAACTATTTATTTTTTAACACAATCACTATTAACTTTGGTGGTGTATCGCTGAATGGCATAATAAGCACTATGTCTCTTTTATATAAAATTAAATCATGTAACGTAAGGTTCTTTACATTTTGGCTGTAGGTATGTATAGATAAGGATGTTGTGACGTAGCGAACAGAAGTTGTTCGACGTGTAAATAACCACTGAAGTAGGTACTATCTTACGTTAATCAGTGATTTTTTAATAAAATTGATGGTTATCTCAAAGAGATTTTGTGTTCTTTACCTATTCATTTAGGTATTTATGTGATGAAATAATATATTATGTACTTTGACTTATAGATTACCTATAATAGGTATACACTTACATTACACCGCCGCGTCGTTTTGTATTTTATTATCGCAGTTGTAATTTTTTCCGTTACAATTTGAAATTGTTAGTGCTTGTTCACGTTGAACGCGCGGGCGCGGGCGCGGGCGCGGACGCAGGTGCGGTCACGAAATATCAAACATACGACATGATATGAAAGTGTTCACGTACAAACGCACGTGCCGTGCGGTGTAAGCAAAATCTGCCGCGCCCGCGCCCGCGCCCGCACCCGCGCCCGCGCCCGTGCGTTCAACGTGAACAAGCACTTAGTCGCAGCATGGGAGTGTCAATTATGTATGTTATGGCATTTACAAAGTGTTTTCCACTTGTTATACTTGTTTAAGCTTACTTGGTTAAGCTTTCCTCGTGGCTACAGTTACCACCCACTGGACAAAACCGTGTCGCCAAGCGGTCACTGTGTTTCGGCATGATGTTAAGTGAAGCCAGTGAGGGATTTATCCCGCCTTCTAGGTTTAGTCTGCCATCATCTACTGCCACAACTTCGCTTTACATCGTACGAGATCGTGGTCAAAGGTGTAAGCCTTAATGCCTATAATACCTATAATGAATAAAAAATAATACACGTCTAGAAAGAATTCTCTTTTAATTATTTACGCTAGCGCTAGCGTTAGCGCAGACTTTGCTTGCACCGCACGTGCGTTTGTACGTGAACACCTTCATAGCACGTCATATGTTTGATATTTCACGCCCGCGCCCGCGCCCGCGCCCGCGATCAACGTGGGCCAACGCTTAGACTAAGCACATGTTTAGTGAAGCCCCTGGCTTTCAACAACCCGGAAAACATCATGCCGGAACACGGTCACAATGACCGCTTGGCGACACGGTTTTGTCCAGTGGGCGGTAACTAGTCACGTCCGAAGCTTACCTGTACAAAACAATATGACTATTAATGCCATGTAGTGCGGCTCCTTAGCTCGATTTTGTATGGAGGTATGACCCGGAGCGGCAGAAAGCATCAAACTTGGAATGCGTATAGCTTTACCGTTCATAAGAAGAAATTTTAGTAAAAATACGTGCTAGCATCATACCTTCAAGGACATTATTGTGCAAAATTTAATAGGCAATCCATATATAAAAGATACTTTTATTTGGGCAATTAGTTTTTGAAAAAAATAAGTAAAACTATAATTTTTCTAACAAAAAAATGGTGGCCCCCTTTGCTAAAATATTTTTATTTGGTATTCAATATTAAAAAAAATAATTAAAAGTTATATGTTATTTAATCTACATAAAATAGGCTATATTAGGATATTTTTTAATTTGAAAAAAAAATACTAACAGTGTAAAATATACAATGACTTGAGACATAAAAAAATCGGTATTTTTTTTTCATTTCTAGTTTTTTTGCTAAACATAACGCCACCAATACCGTTGTTTTATATCAGAAATGAAATCTACATCATCGGTTTATCCGAAATTGACACCGAAATTTTTCTCGTGGCTCTACATCGTCTCCCAGAGTTAATTAAATGGAGAAAGGTGGCGCGGCCCCTTTTGCCCCCCTTCCTTGCTGCCAGAGGGGGTGATAGGGAGGTTTTCAATCTTAATCTACTTATTTGGAGATAAGTAATCATTGTGCCAAGTTTCAAACCTCTGCATGAAAACGACATGTTTTGCGCCCAGAGAACGTCTTATATGGAATTTTGGAAAATATTCAAAAAAGAAATAAATCATATTTTCGAAACTATAAATCCTGGCAATATACTATAAAGGACAATATTGTAGAAAATTTTACGGAGAATAAACTTTCCATGGACATTTTTATTCTAGCTCTCATAGTTTTCAAGAAAAACTCAAAAAACTAAAAATAGGGACATAAAAGTGGGGGGGAGAGGTAGAAACATTGTCGTGGGGGGGTGTTTCTACTAAAATTTCTTCTTATGAACGGTAAAGCTATACGCATGCCAAGTTTGATGCTTTCTGCCGCTCCGGGTCATACATTCGGCTAAGGAGCCGGACTAATGCCATCTTATAATAATTAGTAGTAATAATATCACTAAAGTTGTATATTTTTTAAATTGGGCAATAAATGTTTTTTTTTAAGACCCCGTTCGGACCGGACCACAGTGACATGATTCATTGCTGTCTTACATAACAGCGCCTCAGTGGAATTCTCACTTACTCTCCGAAATGTAAAGTACCTCGTATTTGAACACGTTATGTTAGGTTCCAAAACTTTACCGCCTTGAGTAAACAATAACTTTCCTGGAAGATGTTCAGAGGAAAACAAGGGGACTCCCTATAGGTTTATCATGAGGGCAGATGTGTGAACTCAGTAAACAAATGGGGAACTTTAGGCATCATTGCATTTAATTGGTACTGAAACATACTTGTAGATAAATTCTTATTACCTACCCTAGTTTTCAAAACTACGTGCGAAAAATATAATATGAGGAAAATCTTAGGTATGTTTCAGAAATACAAAATCTTTGCTGCAAAGGATTTCAAGGCATCAATTATAATCTCTAGATTAAGCGCCACCGTGGCTTATCTCTGGCATAGGTAGAGAGAGTGTGAACAAAAAAATACCGACTGATTTTTCTTTTAACCCAGGAAAAATGTCAGGCATTGTCGCGTTGTGGGACTCCCCCGCCTAAGATGGGCGCGGCGAGGTTTACCCCACTAAAATAAAATAAAAACCTGGGGCGTTCCTGCAGGTCCCCATTGTGTCACGGGGACGTCGGGGGGATCAGGGATGAGTACTCATCCCTAAACCCATGATAATATTACATAATTTGAGGCACTAATTTTTACTTCAGTTTTAACTTCAAGAGCTTCCTACGCCAATTGCTAGACACAAATCTCAATAGCTGTAGAATCCTCTTTCTGGAAAGCTCTACATTCGTAAGAAGCACCAATTTGACGAAGATTTGCTAGGTCAATGAGGCGGCAACGTAATTAGATGCGGAAACAATGTTCAAGGCTGCTACTACCAAGCCATGCTCCATTGATGCGGAAGATTCAGGCGCGGCGCTTGCGCAAAACGTAGGCGCGCCGGATGCTAGGCGCCTGCACCCAACTGGTAGCAAGTTTTGCAAATGTACTAAAAAGCTACATTTTGCGGTTTTCTGTGTATCCCACTAATATTATAAACGTGGAAAAATTAAGAATATAATAGACGGATGTATGTTACTCTTTCACGCCTAAACGGATGGACCGATTGAGCTGAAATTTCGTATAAAGATAGCTTGGAATAACACATACGCTACAGTATAGCGGGTAAAACCGCTGGTTGCAGCTATTTGTGATTTTTTAAAAGACAATGAGAGACTTGTTACTCATTGTCAGACCAGCGCCTGATTTGTTTGTAAGACAAGCAAATCAGGTTCCTGATGGTAAGAAAGCCTATTATAAAATTAGCCAATACATAGAAGTCAAAAATGCCTGGAAACCTCTGCAATCACCTGTTAATAATTTATGTAACCAAGATAAAAATTGTAAACACATATTTAAAAAAAAACAATCCCTATGAGTTTCTTGCTCGTTCTTCTCATAGAGGTGCCTTGCGAACGAGCGGTAGAATATTAAAATAAAATGTAAAATTGACTTGCAAAAGTGCTCCATTGTAGCCTATTTGAATAAATGAATTTTGAGTTTGAGTTTGAAGCATCGTGGCTGCCCATTGCCCATATCATCCACAATGCTATACAGTGTTTTGAAATACAACATATTGCCTGGCACTGCATGCTCCTGTCACCGCAAAATTGAAATAATATATTAGTAGTGGAATCTCGTATTGCCCTTGCCCAGTAACATTACTGGGCTGGTAACATTGTTCTTCAGTCAGAAGCACAGTAATGCCTGCACATTACTGCTTGGCGGATGAATAACTGGCATAGGTGTGGTACTTCCCCTGGCGGCCCCTGCAATAGAAGCCTACCACTATAATTGGGGCTAATTCTCCAAATGAACAGTGCTTTCTTCCCTATTTACATAATAATAATAATTGGGGTTTATACTCCAACAGTACAGGTTACCCTACTTACACTGTCAGAGTCAAATCACAATTTTATAGGTTGTGTGGCGAACCTATATGTTGCAGTTTCAGGTCGCCGAGATTACTACAGGCCCTGCAACATGACCTAACGACTGCCTCCTACATATCTTATAGGAAACAGCCGAGACCCACAGTTTTGCGTGCCTTCCTAAACACAGTAGCGTCCAGGCGAACTTTTTGCCACAAACTGAGATTTGAACCCAGGGTCTCCGGATTAAAGCCGGACGTATGACCACTGGGCCACGGACGCTACATAATGTCATAGTCTAACAACGGATGTGTGACCCTTATGTTTGTAATTGTAAATAACGTGATTTTAAAGACTAGTGACTGGTCCATCTATACCTACGATGTACGAAGTAACCTATAAAACACACAATAATACAATAATGGATAACCTAGAGGAGTCTTAGGTTAGAGGGGCTTTTTCTTTATCACAGTCATAAGCAATAAGCATGTTTTGATTTTTGATGCACAGCAAGTAATTATTTCTTCGCGATAAAGCTTCCAATGATATCTAAGATTTAGATATAGGAGCCGATTACGACTTAGCAACTATTATATTAGATACTACATGTCCCTAACGGTTTAACTCGCAATAAAAAAAAAATGGGTTTTATACTCCATCAGAACAGCTCTTAGATTCTTATACACCTACTGGAATTTTTGGGCTAAAGAGTCTTAACATCTGATAACATTTATGAGTAAGAAGCGTTGGTGCAGTGCAACTAGAATTTTACATCATTGTGAAATCCTGGGTAGAACTGTCATCATCATCATCATCATCTCAGCCGTAAGACGTCCACTGCTGAACATAGGCCTCCCCTTTGGACTTCCATATGTACCGGTTGGAAGCGACCTGCATCCAGCGTGGGTAGAACTGTACCTACTGATTATTATAGGCAGCTGTATCTCTAACCTTTAGGAGAGCGTCTTGCTCTTCTTTTTATTATTCTTTGTTGTACAAAGCTCCGAAGTCATAAAATATTTTTAATGAATACATAACTTTAATCTTCAATCAGTTTTAACAAGGTAACCATAACACCATTATGATAACATCTGCTAAGGCTTTTTGGTAATTTGATTCCCCTATTGGGTTAGCAATTTTGGAATCACAATAAGTAAAGATCACAATAGTTATTCACCTAACTACTCTGCGTTTATATAAGTATATTTGACTACGATTTTGTTTACATGTCAAATTGGGGATATTATTAAATAAATAATAATAAAATTTCTTTATTTCCTCTCACAATACAATATCAAAATGCAGTTTACAAGTAGTGAACCTATATTATCTATTGTGAGAGACTGGTGCCTACTGTAGGTCTTATTTAAAAGCCTGTAAATGCAGGACACCAGTGCCCCCACCTCAGACAGTATGGTAAGTCGTATTTTAAAGCAGTGGTATATTATATTATTAGCTGTGAAGTTATTGTAATTGAAAACAAGTTGTTACCTATCTATTGTATTGAAGTTGAACAAGAACAAAATCACTGTTTACATAATATAACACAATACTTAAAATTAAGATTATTTTATATTTTTAAGACGTATTTTTTTACTTTATTGATAAGAGATACAATGCTATGTAAAGAATGCAAAGTATAAACCTTATTGTAAATATGTTGGTTTTAATGATGATAATTATGCGTGCGTGCGTGTGAATGTGTGTGTGTGTGTGTGTGTGTGTGTGTGTGTGTGTGTGTGTGTGTGTGTGCATGTGAGCGTGCATGGGTGCATTATTTGGTATGCAGTTGAGTTTGTGTGTCCATCTTATCGTCTAAGCATTTCATTTTGGTATTGTTAGAAGTTTTTCTGTGGTGTCATAGTTAACTCTTTCAGTCTTGGTGGTTAGTGTCGCTAACCACCTATTTACGATTTTTTTTATTTAATTTCGCGCCATCTAGTGATAATGGCTTGAATTAATATGTAAGTTCGCAATATGTTTGTCAACATACAACTGATTGGCAGAACTTTGAATGAATTACGGTTTACTATTACTGCATTCAAAATTGCACTAACACGTTTTTTATGAAGTGCCTTGTAAAAAAATCTGTAAAAAAGGTAAGTAAGCTTTTTTCTTAAATGTTATATGCTCCATTTATTTATGTTCGTCTATTTTATAAGTGGTTATGTATAAGTACGATTACTTTTGGGGTTTTCGATGTGTATTTAGCTCGAGAATATAGTGGTTAGTAAACTAACCACTGTGACAGGTCGCGCGGCCTTGAAGATAGAGAAATCACAAATTACTTGTTGGAAGACATTCCTTCAGGTGGCGAGAGTATTTGTAGCGATGAGGATGACCAAGGTATAAATTATGATCAGGAAAATCTGCTGGTATTAGGCGATTTGACTGAGGAAACACAAATTGATAACTTAGATTCCGATGACGTCCCATTATCTTTATTGGTACGCCAGAATCCTGGTTCAGCAGATGCAGACAGATCGGCCACAATAATAGCTCCAAAATGGAAGAAGAATTATAGAATGGACATACCTGGTGAGTTTTTTGAAAGTGTGGGTATAAGTGAAGAAATTTTGAGCATGCAGAATGTTACGCCCCTCATACTGTTTCGCCTTTTTTGGACTGAGCATCTGCAAGACATTTTATGTTTTCAAACTAACCTATACGCCACTCAATCCGAAAAGCTTCATACTCCCACAACAACTGAAGAACTTGATGTTTTCATTGCGTTGAACTTGGTGATGGGAATAAAAAAAATGCCCAGCTATAGAGATTATTGGTCATCAGCGCCTGATTTGAATGACAGCTATATTTCACAGTTTATGAGCTTCAATAGATTCAGTTGGCTTTTGAATTACTTGCACGTAAATGATAATAATTTAATGCCTAACAGAGATTCCCAAGATTTTGACAAACTTTATAAAATAAGGCCATTACTTGACATTTTGCAAACAAATTTTCAAAAATACTACAAGCCATCAGAGAAAGTTGCGATTGATGAAAGCATGATCAAGTTCAAAGGCAGGAATTCTTTGAAACAATACATGCCAAAAAAACCGACTAAACGAGGGTACAAAGTTTGGATGTTGTGTGCACAGTCAGGTTATTGCCTAAATTTTGATGTTTATACAGGCAAGCAAGGTGCTAACGTTGAAACTGATTTAGGTGGTAAAGTCGTCAGAAAATTTTGCGAAAATTTGAAAGAAAAAAATCATAAGGTCTATTTTGACAATTATTTCAACAGTTACCCTCTGCAATTAAAATTAAAAGCTGACAAAATTTTTGCTTGTGGAACTGTGAACTCACAGAGAAAGTTCTTACCTCCTCTAAAAGAAGACAAACATTTGCGACGTGGTGAACAAGATTACCGGGTTAGTGACACAAAAATAAGTTTATTGAAATGGAAAGACAAGAGATCAGTATTTATTTTGTCAAACTATCATGATCCTAGAAATGTCGGAAAAGTTAACCGCAGAGAGCACGATGGTAGCCGTGTTGAAGTGTCCTGTCCAGAAGCCGTCAAAGACTACAACGCAAATATGAATTTTGTCGACAAATTTGATCAGCTGAAAGGAAGTTATGCTGTTGACAGAAAATCTCACAAGTGGTGGCACAGGATTTTTTTTCATTTCCTTGATTGTAGTGTTGTCAATGCCTTTATAATTTATAAAGAATTACAATCCTCTTCACGCACGGACCTGAGCATTTTGACTCTGAAAGATTTTAGACGAAACGTTTACCAGGGTCTATTGGCGCCAGCATATGTCAGAGAGGACCGAAGGCCCAAATCAGTAACCAGCAGTCGTAGTTCCGTGGTCTCTTTACCTGGACCCGCATTTATACAACGTCACAAGCCTACCGTTCCTGAGGAAATTCGTCTAGAATGCAGTCGCCATCAACCAGAGAGAACCACATCGAGAAGATGCTGCAAATGCAGCACAAAAATGTCTCCAGTGCGTACTATATGGCAGTGCAATACATGCAAAGTGCCTCTTTGTCTACGCAAAGGAAAAACATGTTTTTCAGATTTTCACAAAAAATGATTGTAACGTTAGTTTTGCTCTTTGGAAACATAATTATAACTTATAATATTAGTAATAAATAATGTGCAAAATGCATCATTGTTTTTTTTTTCAATAGTCACGGTGGTCAGTGTCATTAACCACCTCGTACCTCGAAAGCCTTAACATCTAGATTTTTTTTTCAACTTTTTTTTTACATATTTGTTGTAAACGAAGCTAAAACTAAAACAAAAAAGTCCAAAATATGTTTAATGTACGAGCGTGACTGAAAGAGTTAAGTAATAATAAGTATTCTGTAATGGCTTGTTTACTTGTGTACGAGTTCATGGGGTATATGTTGAGTTGAGTGTTTATTTTATTATACAAATATTGTCCTTGATAGTAGAAAAATCGGTGGGCAAAAGCCGTGTTACATGCTTGTGTGGGCGCTATAGTACCTTTCCTACGTTTACCCTGATTTATACTTGAGTCATAATAAAGTTTATTATTACTAGTAAATAGGCACAATAATTTACTAATATTATAAACGTGAAAGTTTGTAAGAATGTATGTGTGTCTGGATGCATGTTCGTTCTACTTTCACGCCTAAACGGGTGGACCGATTGAGCTGAAAGTTGGTATAGAGACAGCTTAGACCCTGAAATAACACATAGGCTACAGTACTGCGGGTAACACCGCTGGGCGCTGCTATTTTTTATATGTAGTCAAATTGTATACTATGAACAATGAACTATATCCGTCTACTCTCGTAGTTTTCTTTCATACCATTATCATTTATTGTACTTTTATCTGTAAAAACTTTTTGGGAATCTGTATAAAAAGTACTTAATTATATAGTTAAGTAAGTGTTCCTAACATTGCTAAAATAAAGTAGTGATAGATAGACGGTTTTGCATAAAACCCTCCCACCGTAACAAAATTGGCTCAACATGCATTCATTCAATATCTGCTAACAATGAACAATAATAGATCAGCAATAAACAAGACAGAACCATATTTTATATTATAATGCTATCAGAATCTGAACTATCCGTCCGAAACGAACGATGTATGCAAATCTCAACCTAATTACCGCAAAGGTTAAACTATTTGACGAAATTTTCGTTTAACTCTAGCACGTATCCCGGCACACCTATTTTTAAGTTCCAGTGGATTCAGAGATGAAATTCCTGTGTTAGTCTTAGTATTCGGCGACTCACGCTCGCATCTTCGCGTCTTACCCGAAATAACTCAAAATCTTGTACAAAAATAATGAATTCAGTGTTATCGCTCTGTTGAAAGTGTATTGGTGATTGACACGACTCGCAAGGCAATATTCATGTAAGAATGTCTGTGAATATCTGTTTCTATTTGAAGAACGGCGTGGATGTGTTACGTTTGATATAACATAATTTGATATAATGTCATTTGGCAAAACTTTACTACTACATTATTACATTTTACCTAATTCACATTAGTTCATACATGAAAATACTTTTAAAAATATGTTCTAATCACATAATTATTACTACTAATAATAATTGATGGAAGTTTGGGTGTGCTTGGTACTATTTCACGCCCGAAATTTGGTATATTAGTCAAGTTCTTTTCGCCTGGTAGAAAAGCTGCCTACAGCACATAGCTTGATATAATTGCAAATTTACCTCTATATAAAAAAAAACAAATTAAATATTGGTTATTACGTTGCATAAATACCAATTCCCTCATCATTTGATGCTTTACATAGATTTACAACATAAATTACTCAGGAAATTCGCTCTATCAAAAGTTTACGATGTTGACGTAAACGTATCAAACTCGAGCTACATAAATGCGAGACAATTTCATATGAAAATTGTCTGTATAATATACTAAAACCTACAAAACCTAGCATTAGACTTCCGTAAGATTTGCGGTCTTCTAAAGAAATTAAATATAACTCAAAATATATCAGGCACCTGTTAGGTTTTGACTGACTTCATAATAAAAAAGGTGAAGGGTTCGCAATTCGTTTTTCTAAATCACTCCCTAAATCTTTGTAATATAATGTACTCAGCAAATTACCTACTTGAAGACTCCTGAATTGATTTGGTTTTTTTTATGTTTCAAAGGGATACACTTCCTAGGTGGTCCTATTTAAATTTCAATGGTTAAAAAGTTATAAATTTAACCGTACGTGTCGCTTATTCGATACGACTTGGTCTCTTTTTACTTTTTTTATAAGCTTTTATTTACTTTCACTTGTCTGTTTGTCTGTCTGTCTGTAATCAAATCTTGCAACTTAAATTTGACCCACTTCCCGGTGTCCGATTGAGCTGAAATTTTGCATGCATGCATAAATCGGATGACAATGTAATATTATTATGACATGGAGCTGATCTGATGATGGAGCTGGGAGGTGGTCATAGGAACTCCTTAATAAAACGACGTAACCCCATCGAGTTTGGGCTCATTTGATTCGTCTTGACGAGTACTTTATGGTGATAAAAGCTTGTTTTTAAAAAGTGTTTTTTAAAATATCACTTGTTTTATTTTTAATTTTGATAAGTGTCAAGCAAGACAATAATCCTTTCTTCTCAATTAGACCTACTTGTATAAAAAGTGTATACTTACTAAGCAATTACTATACATAGGTATTAACCGGTAAAGTATTTCTATATCCTCGTTTGGACGCTTTCGAGATTCAGATGAAACATTCTATATTAGTGGATCTTTTATGATATGTAGGGGGAAAGTCGAAAATTATCATCATTCTTTCATTTCTTTTCATTTTGACAAACTTTACACGTGTATGTTTTGTGAAAGCAAGCCCTTCCACACACCACGCTTTTGCTCCTCATCCATAGAAGATGTTAAGTCAATAATTTCCCTGGCCACTCTACCCTTTCAACCGGAGAATATAGGCAGAATATTGCGTAAAGACGTGGTAACAAACCCAGACGAGAAACGAGACAGAAGATTTCTAGTAGGTACGTCCGGCTTATAATCTGTAGAACATGAGTTCAAATCTCACCCCCTGGGTTCTATTTTTCTATCAATAAGTTTTGAATAATATTAATTGTAGGTGCAAAATAATATACCTACTTAATTTCATAATAATTTTCGAGACTTTTCTAACAATGAACAGCGATACTTAATAATCTAATTACAGTATAATAACATTATAATTATCCATTATATCACCAACTGATAATATCAGGTGAAATTACTTATAAAGAACGATAACAAACAATTGTGTGGTTATCTCTCAAAAAGATTTTCGACAACGATTAATTTATTTCTCCTAGATAAGTAATAAATAGAAATTTATTTTATACTAGCTTACCCGGCAAACGTTGTTTTGCCATATAAATTCTATATATATAAAAGAAAGTCGTGTTAGTTACACCACTTATAACTCAAGAACGGCAGAACAGATTTGGCTGAAAATTGGTGGGGAGGTAGCTTGGGACCGGGGGCGTGCTATAGGATACTTTTTATCCCGATTGGTATGATTTGAAGAAAATTATAGGTAAAAAAAGTTATGAATGAAAAACAAATGACTGTTGCCGAAATTTGACAGCTGATTGTCATTTTGACGTGTATTCTATTTTCAAAATTTGACGTTATTGACATAAGGAGGTCGGTGACTTGGTTTGTAACTTTTTGAATGTGAATTAAATTTGAATGGTAGAATTTGATGGAAATTTAAATGGTAGAAATTTAAGAGTTGAAAAATGGTAGAAATTTTACTAAGAAACCATAGATCATCAAAATCGGTCCAGGCGTTCTTGAGTTATGAGTATTGAAATTTTTACGAAGTACCAGGTCACCAGAAACATGTAGAAGATGTTCGGCTCATTTTTTGAATTTATTTGTATTATAAACTACTTGCTGGAAGTAAAACAAAACGTCATAAAAACAATGACAATTATAAATTTTGAAGTTTAACGTTTGATTTGTTTTGGTTGGAAAATATAATATTTGCGATAGTAAAGAAAGTTTTATTAACAATGCCGCGACCAAGAGAATCGAATCTTTACCGACAAAGCCGAAATGCGACTAGGATGCGGAACATTGCGAATGAAAGGACAGATGAAGAACAAGAAATTGCACGTGAAGAGAGCCGCGTTAGTATTATGTCTCGGCTGCGAACTTATCAATCACAAGAGCAAAGAGAGGCAGCCCGTGAAACGGCACGCTTGGCAATGCGAAATCATCGAGCAAATCTCAGAGTTGAACGGTTAGATAATGTAAGACGCACAAGAAGAAATGTATCAAGTCCTGATTTAAATCGAGCAGCGTTTCAATACGATTACACCACTGATTACTGCCTGCATACTAGCGTTCAAATTGGGCCAATGGACATTGTTTGCGAGTATTGTGACGCATTGAAGTTTTCCGGAGAAACGCAAGGATTATGCTGCCTTAGTGGGAAAGTAAAATTGCCATTATTGACTCCACACCAGATCATTTGGGGCAGACATTATAGAAGAACGAGGGTTTAATCCGACATTCAAGGTATTTATTGTTACGTATATAATATATGAGTACATACTTTTAAAAAAATTAAGAAAGAAAGAAATTGTTTATTGAGAAAAGATAGTACCTACTTAGGCGCAAATTAAGGATTTTTATTTTTTTTTTAGATACAAGGACAGATTCACCATAGAATTGGATCATTGCAACCTGTCGAAGACAGCATACATTTTTACAAATATACTTCATGGGCAACACGGGGGAACAATTTGATCGAAGTCAGGAGATCAATGCAGCAATGAAAAGAGCAATTCTTAACGATCTGCAGCAACTACTTCATGAACATCATGCGTTGATACGACTGTTCAAGAGCGCTTTGGAGCGCATGCCAAATGATGACTACTAAATTGTGATAAGAGCTGATAAAAGACCATATGGAACGCACGAACGCACTTTTAACGCTCCAACAATAGATGAAGTTGCTATCCTGATTGTTGGTGAAAACTTGGAAAGAAGAGATATTGTGCTGTCACGTCGCGATAATGGGCAACTGCAAAAAATATCAGAAACACATCGTTCATATGACACGTTGCAATACCCGCTGATGTTTTGGAAAGGAGAAGATGGATATTATTTCAATATCAAAATGAAAAATCCATTGAATGAAGAGTATAACTATCATAGTTCGGAAAGCAATTGGCTATTGAGTGAGGTAGTCACACAGCCCACTCTTTGGCTTTAGTATTGTTATATCTAGCGTGGGTACTATAGTCTCTAAGCATTGTAGATGTAATGTATTGATACAATTAATATACATATGTATAAGGCATCGCCTAGCAGTTTGTATCACCCACTACCCCACATAATTAAATTAATTGAAATAAAAACAAAATTTGGGTAATTTTATTACTTTAAGGCGGAACGAAGTTCGCCGGGTCAGCTAGTAAATTATAAATAAATAAATAATAAATTATAAATAAATAATAATAAATAAAAAATATAAATAAATAATAATTTAATAATAAATAACTAATTAAATGACGATTGATCAATTTTCGACCGGAGAGGAAAAATAATTAAATTACTAAAATGGCTATTAAAAAATAAGTGTTGATCGTAGAAGGGTGAAAATTGAGGATTGTATGTATTTTTGTATGTTGTATCAAAAAAAAAAAAAGAAATTAAAAATTTTATTTAAAAATAAAAATAAAAATTTAGGGGTGGACTACCCCTAACATTTAAGTTGTTCTCATAGATTTTAATAATAAATAACTAATTAAATGACGATTGATCAGTTTTCGACCGGAGAGGAAAAATGATTAAATTACTAAAATGGCTATTAAAAAATAAGGGTTGATCGTAGAAGGGTGAAAATTGAGGATTGTATGTATTTTTGTATGTTGTATCATAAAAAAATAGAAATTAAAAAATTTGGCTAAAAAATAAAAAATAAAAATTAGGGGTGGACTACCCCTAACATTTAGGGGGATGAAAAATAGATGTTGGTCGATTCTCATAGATACCGGATAAGCACAAAAAATTTCATCAAAATCGGTCAAGCCGTTTCGGAGGAGTATGGCAACGAAAACTGTGACACGAGAATTTTATATATTAGATACGTTATTTTCTTTGACCATGGCCTTGCGTACAGGATTTCGCGTAAATTAAATGTAAAATGCAAAATGTATGATACAGTGTATTCAAAATTATATTCTCCGAAAAATACTTTATGACCAACGACGTAAATAATTAAAAAAAAAAAGTGTTTTTCGACCAGCAGCAATTACTCTGAACAACGTAATATTATACATCAAAATCGGTCAAGCTGTTTTGGTGGAGTTCGACAACATAACAAATACTCAGAATATTTACCAGGGGGGTCACATCATCGTGGCCACCTGTGAGACAAAATACAGCTTACGGATTTTCATTATTTTATGAAAATACGCGATATATTGATATTTTAGGTATATAAACTAGTTGAATAACATTGTATTGTCTCAAATTGCTTTAAAATTTTGGAAAAAAACGAAACACATAGGTATTATTGTCACAGTAAAGCAGATTGACAGAGTTTGACAAACAACATAAACCGGCCACGCTGAAAGGGACGGAAAAAAATAGGTTCTCCTTTTTCTTCACACAGAATTTTTCCAATTGCCATCACACTCACACATAAAATGGATGCTTCTAGTTGTATTACTTCTGTGATATTTACCTATGTAACACGAGATTTTTATCAAGATAAAATAATATTTAAAAAAAAGTAACACCAACGCCTCTTTTGTCCCATGTATAAAAAATAAAACCGTTTTACAAAAACGTGAGGCGATGTGTACGAGAGATTATTACGTATTATAATTTGTATCTAATCTTGATGCGCATTGAATTTATTATTTATCTTTTTTGTATAGCTAAATGGCAATTTAAATTGATATGTAACGACATTATCTTATTTTGACCGGAAACATTATGCCATCAATCACATTTAAATACAAGTATTATCATTAAACTTACTGAAGTAGGTACCTATTATAAAAGAAAATTCAATGCCACCCGGAAACGGCAGACCTTACATAATATTCTCTGGTGATATAAAACTATTCTATTGCTCATATTTAATTGACTACTGCTCAGCTGAATGAATTACTTGAGTTTGTGGCGATATAGTCGCTCACAATTGATTCAAAAAGATTTGCGCGACTTTTCACAAACATTCACGCGACAAAAACTTTCGCATTATATGCGCCTGATTCCAACCCATTGGGATCTGTCACTTGAAACTGACAGCTGTCTCAATCGCAAAGTTCATGCGGCCAGACTATAGTATTTTTATCATAATATTTTGGTACTTTGCTAGGAAGTAAAATAATGTCATACGTATTTTACAATAAGTCTAACAAACAGTAAATGTTATGAAACGATGACTATATCCAACTGGAATTTGTGTCTAATATAAACGGAAGCAATATTTATTATATCTAAATTCAGATTATGCGAGTGTTATGAGAGAATTTACAGAATTAGTAGTCGCACTATCACACGTTATAACGACCACTAATTTCAGTAACCGAACTAGGCATTTACTTAGTTCGAATGTGATGATTCATGCGATGTTTGCGCGTCGTTGTGTTGTTTTGTGTTGTTCATTAAACTCATCGCTCTAATAATTACACAACATTTACATTACAGACCCATATTACACAATACATATTATTTAACTCATTATTTAAATATGCCAATTCCTATTGTATAGGTGAAAGTTTATATTATGTGTGTATCTTTATTACTTTCGTGCCTAAACGGCTGAAATGATTGAGCTGAAATTTCGCGTATGCAAGTAGATTAGATACTAAAAGGTATAAAACATTTATCATTCAGTAGCAAAAACGCCAGGCTCTGTATGTTTTCGTATAATAAGCAACATAACATATTTCTCTATCTCGTACCTATAGTTACTAGATAGAGGAATATAATATTATTACAATATACTAGGAACTCCTAATCCCTGATATTTTCTTCATTGTTAGCTCAATATAAAATCAACGTAAACATTTTTACACATAACCCTCTCTATGTCACATATTTAAGCTAGTAAATCTATACATGTATGTCAGAGCTTTAAAAATAATTTCTGAATGAATGAAGTGGTTGTTTTAGCCAAATATTACGTGATTTTAACAAAAATAGAGTGGGTGAGCAAGCTGACATTATTCGCAGCTGGAGTATGAAAATGCTTACGTCGATGTTAACATTTCAGACATAGGGGTTATTGCGTTGTTGATATAAGATGGCGTCAGCACTTAAAAACGGATTCTGCGTAAGGTTCATTCCCTAGCAAATCAATAAAATATATCAAACTAGCTTATGCTCGCGGCTTTGCCCGCGTCGTAAAATCCTTTCTTAGCGGGGGTCTACGTCATAAGACCTATTCCAATTTTCAACCGAATCCGTTCAGTAGTTTGGACTGTGCGTTGATAAATCAGTCAGTCTGTCACTCTTTCCTTATAATATATAATATTTAATGATATTTAGATTAAATGAATTCGATAAAAAATACGAAAGCAATTGGAATAGATAAGGATTTTATCAATATAATTATTTAATCGAATTCAATTTACACAACCAGAACCAGTAGGTATTTTTTGGAAAATTAATATTTTAGTGCTTTTCCAATTCCCCCGAATCACTCTGGTTAAATTATTTTATTAATATTATAAAACTAATATTTCCTATTCCGTGCGGGCTTAATAGGTGGGTTTCCAACGAGTCACACCCCAACGGGTAACATAAATAAATATTATTATATACTAAGAACTCCAGTTCACTGATACTTAGTCATTTTTTTTTATAACAACGCATCCCGATTAATAACAGCGCGTAGCAAATCTAGGGACTTGCTACGCCGAAGCGTAGCGTCGTAGCACGCGTAGAGCTAGAGCGAGATAATATTGCATTGGTATAATTGAAGTGAAACTTCTTTATCGGCGTTGGAAAAAATGTTACGCGTCACATTTCGGTTACGCGTCACATTTCGGTTACGCGCCATCTTTTGTTTCTTGCCCCAGCCACGGTTGGTTAAGACGAAGAGTACTTTCAATTTCTCCAATGAACATGAATTTAAAAAATTTATAAATTTAAAATTAAAATTTAATTTAATTAAAGAAGTTTCACTTCTTACGTGTGTACACTAGTTCACGTACACTTTTTTTTACAAGCTTTTATTTACTTTCACCTGTCTGTTGTCTATCTGTCTGTCTGTAATCAAATCTTGCAAGTTCAATTTGAGCCTCTTCCCGGTATCCGATTGAACTGAAATTTTGAATGCCTGTGTAAATCGGATGACAATACAATATTATTATGACATTCAGCTGGTCCGATGATGGAGCTGGAAGGCGGCTATACGAACTCCGTAATTAAACGACACAACCCAATCGAGTTTGGGTTCATTTGATTCGTCCTGACGAGTACTTTGGTGCTGGATGGTAATAATTAATAATAATAAAAGCTTGTTTAAAAAGATTTTTTAAATTTCACTTGTTTACTACCTGTAATGATATTTACATTGATATAAACTAGCTGTGCTCAGCAGTTTTTTTCGCTGAAAAGCAGCGTATAATGTATTTTCTTTTCACGGATCCGGATCTTTGGATTAAGTGTGAAAATCAATATAAATGCTATTCATAGATTTCAGGAACAGTCAACTACAAAGAGATTTATCCATGTTAGTCTTACAAAATGAAGGAACTTTTAGTATGCAAAAATTATTTACCCTTACTTCGTGACATTTTCAGTATCCACCAAATCTTATACTATATTCGATTCATTTTAAATGCCATTATTATGTATCACCTAAGGAAAAGTAGTGGAATACATCATTGTTGCATATTAAACGAGTCGATGATAATATAAAGTTTGATTGCTACTAGAAATGTCACGAACCAAGGGTAGTTCATTGTGGCAAAAGAAAATTTACTTCATTCTGTAAGCCTAACATGGATACATCTCTTTGTAGTTGACTGTACATAGTGATCATAATTTTAAACATTGTTCAATCGAAACCTGTCGTTTACTGAATTATAATTATTACGTTACAGTCTTATAATTAACTAGCATATGCTCGCGGCTTTACTTACTTAACGGAGGTCTACGTACATCTTAAAACCTATGTGTTCTAAATTTCAACCCATTTCGTTTAGTGGCTTAGTGTACGTTGATAGATCAGTCAGTCAATCTTTTTTTTTTTTCCTTTTATATAATACTAGCTGCCTCCAGCGGTTTTACCCGCGTTACTTTAGCCTATATGTTATTCCAGGGTCTAAGCTATCTCAATACCAAATTTCAGCTCAATCGGTCCACCCGTTTAGGCGTGAAAGAGTAACAAACATACATTCAGACATCCTAATATCCTGATACTAGCTGCGCCCAGCGGTCCAAGGTTCCAAGGTCTAAGTTATCTCAATATCAAGTTTCATCTCAATCGGTCCACCCGTTTAGGCGTGAAAGAGTAACAAACATACATTCAGACATCCTAATATCCAGACGTTCTTTCTTACAAACGTTTATTTTAGTAGGATTTAGATTATTGTCCAAATGATAAAGAAAGAAATAAAAAAAATAAAAAATATTTCAGGACGTTTCACACAGCGCCACCTAACCCCAAACTAAGCAACTTAATGCTTGTATTATGGTGGTTAGGATAACGGATATAATACTTATATACTTTTCTTTTGTAAATACATACTTATAATATATATAAAGAAAAAAAAATAAAAAAAGAAAGAAAGAAAATTATGTATTGAGCACAGAAACACAGGCACAAGAATACAAATACAAATCATTTAGTTGCACACATGGGTATACAGGTTTACAGATGTTATTGTTAGAAATTATAAGTACTCCATGTCTCACCGTCAGGCATGCAAAAGTTTATTAATGTACAATTTTATATTGTTAAAGTTAAAATTAACAAAAGGAAAAATCACACTCATATTCAGATTGTTGGATTTACAAATTTTAAATTTCAATGTCAAATATAATATAATAACCTACGATATGATATAATAACCTACCCATTCTCTTCACAAATCAGTAACAATGCCGATCGGCAACGTGTCAAGAGAGACGGCGCCGCGCCGGGACAGTTTTCGTCCTCCGTGGGTCAAGGACAAGGACACGGAGGCGCCTCCACCCTGGGTGCAGAGGAAGCTCAAACCAGTCGATACCAGCGCCAAGAGTGCCGCTGTGGACAGCGAGGAACCTGCCGCTAAACCTTTGAAACGTGAGTTTTTTAAATTCCATTTTTAAGAGTACGTTACCTGTTAGAACAAGTTTACCCACGGATTTGGAAGAGGTCTTTACTAGTAGTAGAGTCTCACTAGACACAAGTGAATTTAATTAAAAAATTAAAATACCCCCAACGCAATATGTAATTCACCATTTTGTGATGGCGGCCATCTTGGATTTTAAATTTTATATCATGGGTTGTATTCTATTAGTTAAGCCCTTTCATTTGATACCCATATTGGGGGGGTCGTGGAAAAAAAGAATCTGCCATTTTGTAGCGGCGGCCATCGTTGACCGATTTCCACCAAACATAGCTAAGAACACTCTTGACTAACTCTACTTTCAAACGAAAAAAACTAAATCAAAATCGGTTCATCCGTTCGGGAGCTACGATGCCACAGATAGACACACACACACACACACACACACACACACACACACACACACACACACACACACACACACACACACACACAGACACGTCAAACTTTTAACACCCCGTCGTTTTTGCGTCGGGGGTTAAAATAGAAATAACTCAAGTTTGGAATGGGATAGTCTAAATAAAAAATCCCGTCCTATCCTTCAATTAATCAATTAAAAAAACTTGCAAAAGTGCTTCAATGTAGCGTATGATATTTAAATAAATATAGGTAGGTATGTTTTTTATGCTTGCATGTAATGAATTTCTTTACGTATTGAGAAAAATCAAGGAAACAGTACAGTACAGCTACTACTTCTACTTATGTGTAATTTATGCGTTGGCCCAGAAACCACCATTTCAGTTTTCGCATTGCATAGACTAGGCACTCAGATAAATAGAAGTTAATTCGGCAATTAGAGCAGTGCACAGTGCCAACTGACTATGCTCACTTCACTGCACTACATTTCCAAGATTTAAGATAACGAAACGAAAATATTTTCACTTCCTCTACAACGTTTAGCCTAGAAAAGAATGCGGAAAACCTTAAAATTGAAAATACTCGACTGATGACCTTTATTTTTTTTATTCGAGCTGTATGTTTCAGTTTCAGTATTAAATGCGTGAATAAGTTTAAAGAAAGTGAAATAAATAGATTTATTTTAAAAGCACATTTCACTGAAGGAAATTCTCATGATACTTTCATTTATGTGGGTAGAAGTCCTTAACAGGTCGACTAGGTGTGAGTATCTACCCCAACAGTGCCAGTTCCATGTGTCCGCCTATGTATAGATGTGCGCAAATTATACTGTGCTTCGGTAGGAGCACTGTGCTAAAGGGTTTTAAAATCTTATGACTCTAGACTCTAGAGTAAGAAGCGTTCATGCGGCACACTTAGAATTATACATTGTAAAAGCTTGGGTAGCACTGTTCTGATTATTATGGGCACCGTTATCTCTTATACCATCAGGAGAGCATCTTGCTCGTCTTCTTACTTCTTTGCGTTGAAAAAAAATCCTAGCGTACAATACGAGTTTACACGCGCAAACGACTATTAAAAGCAATGTTTTATCCGATTCATCTTCTCAAGAGTACGTTTCAATGTTAAACAAAAAATTCAAAATGATCAGCTGAAAAATCAACGGTATTCAGAAGCGTCACATCCGCGGCTTTGTCATCGGTTTTATGTACCGTCAGTAGATAAAGCGTCTCGTGATTTTTTCACAAGAAATTATAGTTTTACATTTGGAAATAATGTTTTTGTGTGCCACAAACAAGAACACGCATTAAGAAATACCTTTCTATTTTTTACATATTCATCGTTCTGTATGCAGAAGTAAGTCAGAACTTCAAGGTTTTTTTTTCTATAACAGTACGACTTTTTACATCCTTCAAACTCCAAAAGCTTAGGAAGAACTTTAATTTTCTATGAATTAAACTACCTAGGTACCTAATTAAAATTCAAGTATAATAAATAAATATTGTAAGCCATCTTACATAGCCATCGAAGTCCAAGCTTTTTTCTTTGCCAAATCATTTGAAAATCATTGGTATTTTACTTGCGTAAAAAAAACAATATAATCGACAAATTTTGACTTCATATTAAGATTTAAATTAGGCTGAACCCACATTGGGCGTGTGCGATTCTAGCAGGTGTACCAAAGTATAAGACACGGCGCGGCGACAACTCGGCCACACACGCCGCACTCTGGTGAATCGCGACTATAGGTTGCGGGAATAATCATGTCAGCAAACAGTCACACGCTCTAGTCGCACGCCCAATGTTAGGGCAACCTTAGCAGATGTTTATGATCAGTGTACATTAAACATCATGGCTTATGCGAACCAATCCGGCAATAAACATGTTTTATGTCAACTGCCTCACTCGTTAAACAGCTGAGCTATAAAACTGAACATGAAGAGATACTTTCTCGACGTTGGTAGTTGGTATATAAAATGCTAATGTACCTACTAGATTAATAAATTATGGATGTCTTGTTTAATTGCTAGTATTGTCCGATGTTATTTTGTAAAATAATCTCTAATGCTAGTTGTGGTCGCGATTTTTCTTTTAGACCATGACAGAAAAGGCAAATTCGCCGCGAATTGATTAGCACGAATTCACTCACGCGTCGGTAAAGATACCTACATACAGTATACAGGTTCATCAAACAATGAGCAATCTCGCGCGAAATTCAAAATCGCGATGCCTGTGGACATTCACCCTTTCTGGAAAAGTTCTGAAAATGTAAAAGCTACCAAGCAAGGATTAATAGGCCCATTCGTGTTGATATAATAACTAATAAAGTATAGAGACGTAGATATTCAGATATTTAGGCAAACTTTTACATATTAATGATGATTTAGTGGGACGAAAAATGAGATTAGTAGGATAATGCTATAAATTTTATTTTTTCAAATTATGATAACAACAATGTCATCTACAAAGTATTTCAAAAGGCCCTCAGCTGTTTGACATTTCGCTGATGTTTTTACGCATTGCAGAAAATGTTTCGTGAATGAAAATAGACCGTCCGGCCCACTTTCGATCTTTTTCACTGACGCTACTCGGTCTCAGAGCGATATTTCATTGTGAATAATTTTGTGTATATGCTGGGTATACGTATCCACTCGTGTGGCTATCGTGACGTCAACCACCTGCCTGAAACTTTGGCAGGAGACACGGCTTCGAATAATCTCACCAGCTCCACACTCCACAAGCTTTCGTTAGTGTGAATTTTGGAATCGCGTTACGTGGTGTGTTCCTCGTTCTTGATTTTATAGCTTTTTGAGTGTTTATCGGCTTTTGTCGGTGTAATATTTGTGTTTGGAGAAGGATTGTGACCTCATTGTTATTTTGGATTGAGCGCTGAGTAATGTGACGTTTTTGTGATATGTAAAAAGTGTAAGTGTTTCGCTAGAATATGTGGCTTCTGTAAAATTAGGGTAGGTAAATTAAGTAGATAACTTTATTAGGACTCCAATGCTATTTTCAGACTCTTGAAATGATTATTTAAATGCAAAACTGAGACATTGTTATGACACCTGTATTATCTACAATCTACAATTTAATTTGCTTGTATTTCTTGGTAGTAGATAATGTTTACAGAAAAATAATAAATTTCAAAAATGTCGTAAAATTGTAAAACTTATAACGGTGCCAAAAATTGCGGAGCTTTTCCATTCACAAAGCGCTTTTCATTTTCTGTACGGATAGACAAAAAGTCATGTCAAATAATAATGACTTTACGAAGGAAGTGAGTGGGTGGTTATAGTAATATCCTTATAACAAAAGAAGAGAAGGCAAATAAGATTTCATATAACAATAGTTATAAACAGTCGAGATGATTATGAATAAACAAGATTTTTCTCTTATTCCCAAGCCAAAAGCTATATAATAGCGCGTAAAATATAAAGTAAAAAGTGTCCCTCAGTCAAAGGATGGAGTTATTCTTAAAATACTGTTTGTTTCATATCAAAAACAGCGCAATTAATCACAACACTTGGTAAAAGCTCGTATTAAAGTTTCAGCGTCGCGTGACGTTTACAATCCGTCCATGTTGTTAAAAGTGTATTTCTAGCGTCAGACGCTCGCCCAAGATATTTTTAGTGAGGACACGGACTTTTACAAAATAAACTGAGTTGGGGTTAGCGGTGATTTAAACAGATATGAGCTCGGGATATGGTTTAGTCATTTCATATTCTGAACCAGCCACTGGATTGTTAATTCTCATTTCTTTTTGCCTTTGTTTTATTGGGAATTCTTCATTTCCTTTAGTGAGTTTGAAATTATGTTCGTTTTATTTGAGTTATCCTCCTATTTCACAAGTTCATCGTACCTACCTTAAATTTTGTTTTGAAATATCGTACCTTTCTAATTGATGCATTGTACCAATATGATTGGACACGTATCACAAGTCAATTAGATAGGTAACGGCAATAACTAATAATGTACTAAGTAGATAGTATTGAAGTACTAAGTAAGTAGATAGATCGATGTGCAGGTAGCACATCGATCATTATGACAATCAAAGTGTATCCAAGTGTTTTGATAGACTTGCCCCTAAAGGTTGTAGTTAATATCTCGTGTTGACAATAAATATTACATATTGCTTGGCCATCTAATAGGGAGTTTGACATGTAATCACGCTAAAATAGCGAAGGTCGCACCGCCATCTTGGCAGCGACGATGTTTATTTACGTACCGTACGCGAATGCGAAACTGCAGCGTCGGGGTCGAAGCACGTGTTTCTATCAATTTCCATGCCCTGTGTTTATTGTTTTTCTAGAATTTTCTTCCCTAAGCCCACACTCTTATCCATGCCTCTTGTCCTAAATTACGATTTCCATGCGTTTAATCTTACAAAAATGAACTTGAAGGGTAAATTGTCACAAATATAGACGCAAAATTATTATGATGATAATGATGATGATCTTACTTAGATTACCAACAAGGGTTAGGCAGTACCTATAATTAGCATCTTCTTCTTCTTAGCGTATATCCCGGCTAATAGCCAGGGTCCGCTTTCCGACTTCTTTCTCTCCACTTTGCTCGGACTTCAGCATCTTCCACGTTGAGTTCATTGGCTCTCATGTCGTCCCTTACGAGGTTAAGCCAGCGCCGTTTCGGCCTACCGCGAGGTCTTGCTCCTGTGACATTAAGGTCTAGGCACCTGTTTCCTACATACTCCGCTGGTCTACGTAAGACATGACCGTACCATCTCAGGCGACTCTCCTGGAGCTTATCCGCTACGTCACGTACGTGAAGGCAGCCACGGATGTGCTCGTTACGGATACGATCTCGTCTCGTAACGCCACACATCCATCGCAACATTTTCATTTCCGTGACGTGGAGCTCTTGGACATGTCACTGCAGGGTAGGCCACGTCTCACTGCCGTATAGGAGAACAGGTCGGACGATGCTTTTGTAAATAAGACCTTTGAGTCTTAAGGGCATCTTTTTGTCACACAGAACACCAGTAACCTCCCGCCATTTGGCCCACGCAGCACTGATACGGACTTTGACGTCGTGGTCTATATCTCCAGACGCATGGAGTACGGATCCTAGGTACTTAAACTTTTCCACTTTTGTGGCCTGTTCGTTCCCTATAACGATGGTCTGAGGATCCGCGTTTCCACACACCAGGTACTCTGTCTTCGCCACGTTTAGTTTGAGACCCCCGTTCTCAAGCGCGACCTTCCACTGGTTCACCTTTAGCTCCAAGCTCAAACGGTCCTCATCTATTAGTGCTATGTCGTCTGCATACATCATCACCCAAGGTGCCGGCATATGAATGTTTACCTATAATTAGCATATTGCCATTAAATCGACATTAACAATCATAAATCATAGGTGCAAAAGCCTTTGACTTATGTTGCCAATGATGATGATATTCTTACAAAGGTAACCGACAAGGCTTAGGTAACTTGTATACGCATAGGAAGGACCTGAAATAACATACAAAGAACTTATGTTAACTAGGTGTGATCGAGGCTCTTGTTTTAACGTATCAACTATCAACATAATAACAGCTTTATTTTTATTTACAGCGGTCCTGAAAAAGCAGTCCACAATAAGAGATAAACCTGAAAACGGTGTATCTGAAACAGTCGAAGAAAAGTTAGTGAAGCCATCAGCAGCAAAACAAGCTGACAAATCAGTTGCACCTGCCGCAGAAAAGCCAAGATTTGGGAAAGCAGCGTTGAAAGCAAAAACAGAAGAAAAACCCGCTGATAAGCCTCCAGAAAAACCTACTCTAAGAACAGTCAGAACTATAGATGACAAAGCTAAAGAAAAGTCAGTTACTATAGTAGATAAGAAATTGCCAGATAAAAATGGTACAGCTAAAGCTAATAGCACGGTAAATGACAAAAGTAATGATAAAACAACTAGTAAAGACAGTAAGCCTACTGCTAAAGGGCTAGCTAATGATAAGCCTGCGGCAAAAGCCGCTGAAAAACCAACTCTTAAATCAGTTGAAAAAACAGAACCTAAAGCAGAACCCGCTAAACCTGCAGCAACTAAAAAATCAGAGACAGTGAAACCTGAAGTGAAGTCAGTAGAGAAATCAAAAACCACTGAGAAACCAGTAGAAAAAGCAGAAGAGAAAACCAAAATGGCAACCAAACCACCGACACCGTTAGAAAAGACTCCTTCTAGGGTAAATATTATAATTATAAATAATTCGATTTCTGTACAGACAAATACACTTTTCCTATTCATGAATTTATGTTTTACAACCAAAATATCTTTTGAGTATCTGATTTTTGCAGTCATAATATTATTATTCTATTCGCATTGTAGACAAGTCGCATGTAGAAAGACTGTTCTTAGATTTACGTTGTTTAGTCATTAAATTTTCATTTTAAATGATAAGTTTGTTCAACTTTTTTCCCTGTGTTTCAGCTTCCTCCTCGAAAGCCATCTCTGCAAAAGGCCATGTCAAAGGATAATATGGAAGGCCCGGTCAAGAAATGGCGAGATCCACTGCACGAGCGTGTCAAAGAAAACATAGACAAGACTCTGGCCAATGAGATACCTAAGGGCCACACTCTTACCAAGAATGAGAGCTTGAGAAGTAAGTAAATATTCCTTTAGTAAGCTTTAACTATTTAGTATACATATACTTAAATTTTAAGTCGTGAGTATCTTTATTGTGCATTGTCTTACCTATTTCAACTAGTCCAGAGGTTAGAGTTTTCACCATAGACAACTAGGGAACGGCTTATAGTGATTGCCATCAATGTAAATTAGCCAATACAGCCTCCCTATTTGTACGTCTATATCATCATAGTAGACACCATGTATATTTTATTAGAGGACCTTACTGAAGAATCGTTTTAATTAGTGCATGATGCACATAAGTTGGCTAGTGTCTTCATAAACGACTGTATCTAGTCATGAGTCATGACTAGTCCTATTTGCTTTTTGATTAGTCAGATTAACAATAACAACATTCTCGAACTTTTTTAATTATGTAATTGGTTTTATACTCCAACAGAACAAAATTTACCCTTTATACACTGTCAGAGTCAAATCACAAAATTACAATTAATAATATAAGTATTACTATAGGATTTGTGGCCAATCTTTGTTGTCTTTGTGTTGTAGTTCGTCGCCAAAATTACTAGAAGGCCTGTAACAAGAACTAACAAAAAATGCGATAATAATATACCTAGTTTTGTCTCAACTCTGAAAAAAGTCCGATATGATCATAGGCGGATTTAGGGGGAGGGCCAGGGGGCCAAGCCCCTCCCAGAAGCATTGTAGAAGTACGAATTTTGCTCATATTTCATGGTTAAGATTATAATTTTTTTCTCGGCGCTCGCAGCAAGCTGCTCTCGCACTTATTATTAAGGTTATTTGAATTTTCTAACTGTTCAGAGCGAGCTAAAGAGCGAGCTTTTCGTAGTAAAAATTATAATATTTTTGCCCGTCTGCACCTTGGCCCCCCCCAGGACCAAATCCTGGATCCGCCAGTGGATATGATTGAATCCTCTTGAAATCGTACAATAAATTATGAAGCTATTTAATACTATAGATATCAAATTAAATTATTGTCCACAATGGGTGATCTTATTGCTTAAAGCGATCTCTATCTGCCAACCGACTTTACATGGAGATGTTGATTTAAAGAGACTATCATGAACAACCATGCATTAAGTAATTAATTGCAGCGTGCTCATTTAAGACGAAAATAAAACTAAAAAACGATTTATGAGTCAGTCATGTTAAGAATAGCCTGGATTTTGATCTATTTGCTCAACATTGACATACTGACACTTTCTTAAGTTATAATTAGATTGTAGATCGATTACGTGTCCTCTACAATGCATCGATCAGTTTCGATGTTGGCAACATCTCTTGACGCTGCTCATGAGATTCAAATTATCATGATGTGTCCGAAGATAAAATGACTACTGTAATCACGTATATTATCCAACCACTCAACATTTTCAATTCTGGTTACGTATCTGGATCAGTGCACATTCCTTACTAAAACGGCGTAATGTGCCAAAATATTTCTTTGCGTGTTTTTAAATTGTTCTTTGTTCGTTCCCCCACCTTAAAGTACCAAGATTTGGTCCTTAGTGCACAAGTGGATATGCGAGCAGATCGTTACCTTTTGATCTCTTGTGCATCGGTACTTGTGGTCTAAATGTGATCAAAAATAGTCCACCGGCTAGTTCCGCGTGCGTTGTATCAGGTGCGAACGGAACGCACTCATGCTTCAGTTAACGGTTTAGTGCAAGTGCAATATTTGTTTCATAAATTTGCTATAAATATTTTCGACCTGTTCTTTTAAAATGTTTGAAATGTGCAAGGAGTTTTCATTTGCGAAAGTTTGCAATTAAAAGTTATCCTTTTAAATTGTGTGCGCGTTTTTGGACAGTTATAAAGTTAAAGTGAAGTTATATTTTTATTTAACAGCGGTAGTAAACATGGATGAAACAGAACCAGTCAGCCCTGGCCCTGGAAATTTATTCAAAGGTATGGGGTAATGGGTTGAAGTTTCGCCCTAATTAACGCAGTGTGATGCCCAATGCCCACTACTCCAGGAATGTTACAGATTTCTTGAAACAGACTTCTAAGAGCAGAAATTATTCTCCTTTTTTTGTTTTTTAAATATTTTTAACACGTACCTATTTTGATTTATTAATTTTTGAACTGTTACCTATTTTATTATTACTTTTAATGAACTCCCAGAAAGCTAGGACTATCTTTATTATTATTAATAGGCTTGCAGTTTGTCCCAATGCAATGTGTTGTCCGTTTTGCGTGTACCTACCTGTTATTATTTTATTGTTCCTTGATATTTATTATATAATGTATTAGATTGTGTGTTTTCCAGATTTGAGGTGGTAATTTTATCTAATTGAAATAACTGCCTCATCTAAATCCTTTACTTAAATCCTCTGAAATATCAACAAGGACGAAAATATTCCTTTGATTATAATTTATGTTAGCATTATCTCCCTAACTATAACGTACATATTTTTTACATTTGTAATGATTACGATCCATTTAGTGTCATCAACAAAAAGGCCTCTACCACTTTAACAACAATAGCAATGTAGATACTCGTCATGAAAGGGTGTTAGAATATAAATGGAATAATTTATACTGTACGAGACTGTAGGGTCATAAGATCTCTTCCGCACTGCATCTGGTCCGAATCCGTCTTTAACAACCCGATAATGGATAGAAATCGGCTATTATATTGCGTGCACTACCATACAAATAGTTCTACGGTTACGCCGGATCGTCATTTGGCGGATTCGAATCGGATGTGGTACAGGAACGCACGCCATTATATATTATGTTTGCGGCTAGATTTTTTATCTTCGGAAGAAAACAAAAGAAAAAGTTGACAACAGTTTAGTTTTATACAATCGTTCACGGATTTCCTTAAAAGAATCAAATATCAAATTGAATGATCAGGTTTGCTCAAACCCACCCCACCACCGATGCCACCGCCTCTCCCACCGAAGATGCCTCCACCGCCAGAGTTCAAGAAGATACCAATAGACCCAGACAAACTGAAGAAATTAGATCAACTGCGCAGTAGGCCGCGGAAGAGACCAGACTGGAGCGACATGATGAAGGAGGTCGAACAAGGAAAGAAGTTGAAAAAAGTAGTTTGTAATGACAGGTATGCTATTTTTTATTCAGTAGCATTACTTCAAGGCTCTGCCGATTCCCAGTCCTCCGTCACAAAGACGATATGGGAGTACCACAGAGTTGTTTTAGTGGGTATATAACCGTGCAGTCGCCCTGCACGGGGAGTCCTACATAATCCTCCCATACCCCTGGCGGGAGGGTATGCGTGATGCTTTTTTTCTCGGCGTTAACAAAAAAACTGTTTTTTTTATGTTAGACACCGACGAAGCTAAGCTGACACCCCGCCTGATAGTAGGCGATCACTAAGAGATATATATCTCTGCAACACCAGTCGTGTTACTGAAGTGGTATCGGTCATTCCGATCTATCTTAAGGTTTCCTATTACGACATTATTAAGTTTTATACAACTTAACAACTGCGGAATCGTAACATTATATAATTTGTGACATATAAAGGTAATTTTTTTTCAGGTCCAGTCCAATTATCCAAGCGTCAGCAGTAGTGAAAAATAAAGACCAATTTATATTCGAGTCAGAGAAACCAAATTCACACAATGAACTACTGAGAGAAATCTCCAAGGGTATTAAACTCAAGAAAACCAAGACAAACGACAGGAGCAAACCTAATCTGGAAGGTTTGAGGAAGTTCAGGAGGCAGATGACCATAGAAGAACAGGTGCAGAAGTCTATGTCACAGGCAAATCTTGCTGCATCACCCTCAGGAGTGAATCTCAATAATAATGTTGCAGGAGAGGTATGTACCAGTAAGCAAACCATAAGCATCATTAAGATAGTGGTTAAAAAATACTAAATCCCAATGGGCCGAAGTGTTACTAGTTTGCCAGCCCTCGTAATAAAATAAGATGTAAAAAATACTCCCAAAGTTCACAAATATTCTAAAGGCAAAAACTGTTGAGTTCGTAGGAAATGTCTGTAACTCCTTATGTAAAAATGTCATAACTACCTAATTTAGTAGAAATTTGGAACGTAGGTAGGTACTCTGAAATAACAAAACGGAATATCTACATAATCTGTTGACCAAGATATCAAGAACTGACATAGCAATGAATTGTATATTTTCAGACTTTATTACCTGGACAGCCAGAAATGGAAGAGGAAATCGATGAGATGGATGACATCGACAAAGTGCGAGATGATCTACAGTCCACGAAACAGTTGCTTGCTATTGAACTTAGGTAAGTAACTTATGAACATGAAAGAAGAGGAAAAACCTTTAAAAGTAAATTAAGTGAGACAAAACTAGAAGGAATCCGCGTGGTCATTCCGATGATAAGACCAGTAATGTAATATTGTCGCTGGCTATGACTGTCCGAAGACCATATTGTTAATTTATTTTACAGATATATTATTTATGTTTCTACATTCACAGAAACAAAGAAGCACAAGAGCGAGAAAACAAACGCCTTCTGACTAGGATAGCCAATTTAGAAGCAGAAGTAGCCAGAGAAAGAGCCATTATAAAACAAGAGCAGCACAAAACTGTAATAGCCGTCACAGATGCATACGATGAGAGATTGGTCACCAACTTGAAGATGGAGGTCGAGAAAGCAAAGGAAACTGCTGATAATTTGGAGAAACAGTACTTACAGGCGGCAGAAGAAAGAGACACCGCGATAACGGAATTAGAAGAAGTTAAGAGAAGGAATGGGGAGCTGGAGAAGAAATTGGAACAAGCTTTAGCGGTAAGAAAACCATAAATTATCACGCACATTGATAAAGAAATGCATTTAAATCAATCTAATAATCATCTCGTATTGAATGAATTAATGACAACTCTTTATTCTAACATCACAAAATATCCAGAGCTTAAAACTATGAGAGAAGTCATATTGCAACTAACAATGAATTTAATGCTTTCTTCACTAACGAAATTCCAGGTTGAAGACGTATATCAATCTGAAGAGCCGATGTCATTCTACCAAAAAAGACAGCAAGAATTTGAAAAACAGTGTAGGTTGCTGGGCATTGCCGTTGACTCTCCTGAAGCTCAGGAATTGAGGAAAACCGCTTCTGACGCTAATAACAACAATGCTTTAACTAACGCTGCTTATACTAACCGTGAGGATGAGGTACAGTACATTCGATTCCTCGATGTATATTGGGATTCTGTATTTACTAGTTGGTGATGTATTGCAGGGTATCATGCCAAACGTCGGGTCCAGACGTTCGAGTCATGCTATCAAACAGCTTTCGGTTACAAAGGACGATAGCTTCGAGGAGGAAGAGGAATCCGAACCTGAAGAGGTATTTTTTTGTAATGCATTATAGGCTAGTCTTTGACGACCTCGCATGATTTTAAGATAATTATTTGCCTAGAAGGCATGATTCATGATCCATCACTGGCCAAACTGAATCAATTCGAATGTAATGTGCCCAAACACGACGGGTTTACTAATAGCCATTGAAGAGTTTCAGTAGACAACTCCTGGATCCATCATCAGATCAGCTCTGTAGTACCAGATTATTGAACTGTCATCAGATTTCTAGACATTTGGAAAGTTTCATTATGATGCGACAACCAGAAGATGGTGAAATTTTATTTGCAAGATTTTTTTACCGACTTTATATGGAAAACTAATTTAAGCGTCTTAGAAATAGACCATGTTTGGAAGCTCATAGCTGGACAACGATTGGAGATAGATAAAAAGTGTCAAGGCCAAAGTTGTAGAGAATTTTATGAGGTTTTATAATGTAGTACAACAAAATATCGTATTATAAAACGCACAGTTTTTGACATATAAGCAAAAAACCTAAAAATGGGACCTTCTTCGGCCTCCCCCCCTTTGGGCCCACCTCGGAGGGGTGAGGACTTTCAGTATGTTTATCTCCTAACTAGTCCAAACAAAGTCCCCAAGTTAGTTTTTCTGCTTTCGACTTTTCGATCCACATACCTCTTTTGGGCACTCATTGACTGGACTAATAGTTCTATAAATAAAATAGTAACAGAATTTTTTATTAAAAGTTTCAATGGCATTATACAAATACGCCAATTCGTTTTTGTTTTCTAACTGAAACTGTTATCAAATATTTCAGGAGGAAAGCGAAGAAAAGAAACAGAAACGAATGGAGAAGGAAGTCAGAAACATGAGAAATAAGATCCGACACTTGAAAGAGAAACAAGACAACATGAAGAGGGAACGAATGGCATATAAGATGGCTTTGAAGAACCAGCAAGCTGCACTCAAGTAAGTTATTTTAAAACTTATACCGGGTTATTACAAAACGCGGACTAACGATTGTACCAGAACTAAACCTGGTACTAAGCGAACATTTGACGCGAGTTAATCTCAGTACCTACTATGGTAAGTCCGCGTTTTGTAATAAGGCGGATTAGGTTTAACCCACTAACATTAGTGGGAAAAAATGATTAGGTACATAATCTTTGTGTTATTCTAGGGTCCAAGCTACGAATTATATAGGTACCTACTCGTACTTGCTAAATGTCGTTTGGGTGTGGAGCGGAATTTTTTCTTTATCACTTTGGTTGGATATTTTCATAAATAGAGAAAAATCTACTTCATCCCGAGAATAGTATTAGTAGGTACCTACTGTACTGTTATTTTAACGTAAATGACCGGGGGCTGTTCTCTGATTTGTGTATTGAGCCTGTGCTCACACAAAAGTCCTTGACCCTGACCGTATCGTAGGAGCATAACACGTAGTCACGATCCTCAGCAATGATGGAACGTTGAAGAAGTAGAGAGACAGATACTGTCTAACTTCTGGACAAGGACCTGTACTATAAAAAAATTGTAACACAATGTATCACATCTATATTACAGAGAAGAAAAACGGAAATACAAGGAACTGAAACGCGAAGTAGACAAAATGGCAGCAATGATGAAGGAAGTAGGTTCCGACGAGGAGGACGAAGAAGACGAGGACGAGGAATCCGAATCCGAGGAAGAAGAGAAGAAGAGCGAGACCGAAGAGGAGACAGAGACGGAAACAGAACAAGACACTGAGAGTGAAACTGAAAGTGAAAGTGAACCCGAGGTAAGGAATATAATACGTAGCATTATTTTATTTTAGCTACTAAAGATTCCAGACTAAGAAGAACACTTAGATAAAGAGGAAAAAAAACTACAACTTATTCCAAAAATAACATAAATATAGGTATAGGAACCTACCTACTTTCGTAATATTTTTTTGTTCGTAAAAGTACTAATGGTAAGTGATAACATCTTATATGGATACGATTTAGGAAACGTAGGAAGTACTTAAGATGTAAAGTCTCATAAGCCCAGCATTTTCTATGGCTAAGCTACCGTTCCTACATGAGCGCATTGCGACAGAATATTAAAGATGTAGCAACTAAGAAAAATTATCACTCCTTTCCGTTTAGGTGGGAACACCAAACAAATGAAGGCAAACGATAGGGCTAGTTGGCAATTGTTTGGCAAAGGCCAGCAGAATCAACGAGCATTCTAACACTTAATAATTAGCTCGCGAGGCAAGCTCCTGTATCGCGGGCGATGCGACTGCTTAACGCGGTGCTGGCACAAAATCCAGGCTTAAATTTATTTACTTGTACCTTGAATGAGCTTCACATAATGGCAATGAGGTTTGCCGAAAATAATTCGAACATCATTTAGCGAAATGTAACGTTATTTATTGCTTATAATTATATATTTTATTGAAGTTAATATTAAGTATTTCCTTTATATAAAATCTTTAGTAATAGTTTTGGTTCTGGGTCTGCGAATTGGGTAAAACTGTAATGCAGACATCAGACCAGGACATGGTAAATAAAATAAATAAATAAATTCACATTCGTTCACCTTATTACATCGTACACAGTACTCAGCTACGTATATAGAAATCCATGAGTACCAATTTCATTTTCTTCCCTAATTTCCAGGATGCACCTCTACCAAAGAAGAAAGACAACCTCCTCGGCAGGGTAAAAAGGCACGAGACACGAGTAAACGCTCTGAAGAAAGGCAATGCTTTGCTAATGGCCAATGTAGACCGAATGAAGGACGACGTACTCAAACAGAGGGAGGAGTCTATGAGCCTTAAGAAGGAGTTGGACTCCCTTATTGACGATTTGGAATAAACTGTTAAGCCAATAATAGCCTTGGACCTTTGGCTACACTTTGGCCAAAGCAGTTGTAGTCAACATGTATGCTTATTATTATGACTATGACTATGACCATTCGGATCTGAGGGCCTATTGGCTAATTCATACCCACTGCGCTTGATGACAACTTCAATGTACATTACTGCATTTGTGATTTTACTCATATTGATGAGGTTAAAGCAAGTAAAGTGGTACGCAATTTTGTCTATGGACACGGTGCTATGGATTTGAGTTTTTTACATGTCGGTGGGCGATTGCCAATAGGCCCTCTATATTGTTATTATGACCATTCGGATCAATATGAACGTTAAAATTATAGAGTTCTGGAGCTAGACAAATGCTAGATTTACCAACCTATATAGCTTCATATTAGACTATTCATTCTAATGAAAAATGGTCATAGCAATTACGTAGGTAGACTTATGAAAATAGATAGAAATACCATTCAGCTTATTTAACTAAATAACAAAAGAATTATAATAAATTAAATGTAAAGTAAGTTATTATCATGATATTTTATAATTTACATTTTCTAAATTATTATATTCCTTCTATATTATATCCTTTTTAGGACATTAATGTAAGCCTTTTATTTGCAGCTTTAGTATCAAACATAACATTTTTATATAAAAAATAATATCAATTTAAAGTTTAACTCTCATCAATCACGCATTAATAAAATTAAGAAACTACCCCCAAAATACCTATTTAATATTTATTAATAAATTTTATAATAAAATTCTCACTCATTGTCATGTGATTTGTAAATAAGTAATAATTTATTTTTAAGTTACTTATTATTTGTATTGTGTATGTTATGCAAATGTATTACCGGTAATATAAGAATTATTGCACAATAAACTTTCTCATATTAAAACATGTTTTATTTAATTTTTGAATTGAAAATATTAAAGATAAAGAGCATGCCCATATATATAAATAAGTACTTATTTATCATATATAATGATTTAACTGTAACTTTAAAGCTTATAGAAATATACTAGACTAGCTTGTGCTCGCGGCTTTGCCTGCATGGCAATACCCTTTCTTAGCGGAGGTCTACGTCATAAAACCTATCCATGTTCCAAATTTCAACCCAATCCATCCATCGGTTTAAGCTGTGCGTTGATAGATCAGTCAGTCAATCCGTCAGTCACTCTTTCCTTTTATATATTAAGATATTATTAATAAAGTTGACATTAATATAATAACGTGTTATATAAGGTTCTTTAATGTACCACACAAGTAATTATTATTATGTATTTAAATTATAATTTACAAAACAAGGGTATGAGGCCCAACCACTATTTTAAAATTCGCGCCATTTTAACTTTCCTATGTCTAAAACAAGCATATAGAATTTGATAATGCAACCGTTTTTCGGAATACGAGTGGATGTGATTGTAACCATAACGCGCTCAATACAGCCACAATGTAACCTTCAGAATTATTAGAGTTTGGACTTCTAATGACTCATATTAATATTTATTTATTATTATAATGTAAAGTAAAAGGGACGATTGACGATGGCGCACTTCGATGCCGATTTCTGTGTGCTCGTTTTATATTTATTTTCGCAAATGCATTGATCATGTGTAACATTATCAAAGGCGCAAAAAATACGTTTGACGCAGTCAGCGGCTGACAGTCTGACAGCTATTTTGTCAGTGTCAATTTGCCGTTACTGTCAAAAATTCAAATAATTCAACGGAAATGCAGAATTTGTTTTGTGATGTGTTGTTGAATAATAATTTTATTGTTGTAATTGAATTTTAATGGAAGTGTCTTTTAATTATTCTCCGTTATAAAAACTTAGTTTGTGTAAAAATCGTGCCGCAAGTGTACTGTGCGGATAATAATGCCTCCGATAACAGTTGATATACCGACTTCGGTCGCATCACCGAAGCCAAACCCGCGAAACCATCCTGTGATGTTCAAAATATTTCAAAATGTTCAATACAACGTTGTTCAACACAAGAAGTATGTGAAGGAGATGACTAAACTTTATAAGAAGGTAAAATTTAATAGATAATGTTAAGAAATGAACTTCCTATTATTTCTTCCTTATTTCGTTTTTCTGACTTTACTCAGTGGTTTTACCTGCTCAAAATCAAGGTAGCCAAAGCCTTAAGCTACCTAAATACCGAGTTTTGGGCCAATTGGTTCAGTTATCAAGGGTAGGGAGAGGTATCAAACAAATATCTGTATATTAACAACTAATTTTTCCATTTCAGCTTGATGAAGAGTCATTTAGAGAAAGTTTTATGAATGCACTTCATTATTTGTTCACATTTGGAGACACTAGTGCTAATGTGGACAGGGTGATTCAATTTGTGGCAACATTCTGCATCTCGCTTGATGATGAAGAAGAGTTTTTGCTATTTATCTTTGAGATCATTTTTAACGTAAGTAATTTTTTTTTTCCTTCTAATCTTATCTGCAATCAGTCATTGGACTTTTAGCGGATGCGTTGTGCGTTCATTGATTTCGAGAGGGCCCCCCACTGGAGGTGCTCGCTCATTAGAATCTCGCTTCTAGCTTCTGTATGTCACAGCGCCTCAGGCGTTTTGTGTAGCTGGCCTCGGTTAACTGCGCCGCCATCTCGTTTGGGTGCCGCTGACGTAATTGAAACGTAAATAGTGTATATGTAAAAATGATAGGTTCTAGCCTTTGTAGGCTTTTTATTATGCCAATTGTCTTATAAAAGCTAAACATTTATTAAGAAATATAACCTTGAGGTCGTTGACACTCAAATTACAGTGTTACCTTCTTGTAATAATATTTATATCTTAGAAAAAAAGCTACTAATAATAGCGATATACAAATTTATGTGCCTTTTCAGACAAATTCCTTCTGCTATCATCTTATAAAACTTTACCTAGTATTCTAATATTTTTTATATTATATTATCTGCACCCACCAGTTTTACCCGCTGTTCTGCAGTCTTTGTGTTTTTTTAGGGTCTAAGCTATCTCTATACCAAATTTCAGCTCAATCAGTCCACCTGTTTAGGTGTGAAGAAGTACCAAACATACACACTCACACACAAATTTCGCCTTTATAATATTTATTTATTTATTAATATTTATTTATTATTCATTACAAAGCTAGGACTAACTTAATGCTACAATAGCATTTTCTACCAGTTGCCCTAAGGCTGGAGAAAATGTACTAAAATATAGGGGGGCTGACAATCATAGGGAAAAGTTAACATACTATTTCACAACTTAACAATAAATAGACTATTTGTGTGATGAAAAGAGGAAAATATGATTATTAATACATATTATATTTCCAGTGTCAATGTGTGTCGGGCCAATCAGTTAGATACAGGGCAAGTCAGTTGCTGGCAGCTGTGCTGTCGGCTATGGGAGACGATGCCTCCCTTGATGATGACCTGTGCGACAAGCTGCTGGCTTCACAGGTTAGTAGTACACATATTCTGTAAGAAAAAATTGCTGGGCTGGCATGAGAACCAATAGTGAATGCCTATAAGTAAGACATTCTTCATTTTTATCTTTTTTATGTTTACAAAATTCACTCACAAAATTACTTATTTTTCCTGAAATAAAATCTCATCCTCATCAGCCTATATTCGTCAATTACTGGATGCGGGCCTCCCCCAGGGCACACCACTAAACTTATTCCTCTGTCTTCTCCAAGCACTCCCAGTGACCCTTTGTTGATATTCCAACAGAAAAAATACCCTATTTAAACTGTCAGTCAAATGACAATTACGATGTTGTAGTTTTAGGTCTCCAAGATTACCACATGGCCTGCAACATGACGTAATGACTGCTTTTATAGGAAACAGCCGGGACAAAAAGTTTCACGGGCCTTCCAAGACAGTAGTTTTGCTAGTTTTTTTTATGTTCTGAAGTAGAAGACGAGCAAGACACTCTTCTGATGTTAAGAGATTACGCTGCCCATAATCAGTACAGTACTACTCAGGATTTCACAATAATGTGAAATTCCAGAAGCACTGCACCAACGCTTCTTACTTAAGTCATAAGATGTTAAGACTCTTTAGCCCAGTAATTTCACTAGCTACAGTGCCCTTCTACCTGAGCACAGCAATGTCTGCACATCACTCAGGCGATAGAATAACTGGCACTGTTGGGGTAGCCACCTAGCTACCTCCTGCAAAGGAAGTCTACCCCCGGTTAGTAGATTCTCATAATGTAACTGATATTGTAGATGCAACGCCTACAAGACACTCGCGGCGCGGTGCGATGCAGGGCTGCACTGGCTCTGCAGCGACTTCAGAACCCCATGGAACAGGATGATGAGGTCACTCGCGCCTACCGCTTCCACATGAGCTGTGACCCTAGCTCCTCTGTTAGAAGGTAAACTTATTAAGCCTAGGAAACAACCATCTGTTAAATAATTACTGTGTACCATGAAGTTTATTACAAATTCGTCATCTCAATGTTTGGTGGGGTTATCTACTGTGATTGCCAATTGTAACACTTCTTTCTAATGTGTAATCTTATTTCTAAACATATTTTATTGTATTTATGGTGTGCATTAAAGAGTTTTCATTCTATTCTACAATTTCTAGACAGTCTTTCAAAAAAAGTTTACATTTTCAGTTTACTGATGTTGACGTTGTTTATTGAGAGGGCCCTGAAGAGCTTCCCAAAGAATCTTAGCAGCTCTCTAGGGTTGCCGAATTGGACTCCCTAGGTCATCAAAAATAGGCGATGTTGTGCCAAGCTACTTCTGTACATTAAAAAAAAGATTATGAGTACCTACCTGTCTTTCATGTGCTCTGCAAAGCGTTGTCTGTATTCACAAAAACAAAGAGATATTTCGGAGTCTATGTCAACGATTTTTATTGTTTCCAGAGCTATAGTAATGACCATAGCGAAATGCACGCGTAACGTGCCCTTCGTGCTGGAGCGTTTGTGTGACGTGGACGAGGCGGTCAGGCGAGCTGCCTTCCTGTATATATCTGCTATTAACGTCACTCAGTTGAGGGTTAGACAACGCGTCTTGGCGCTGAAGGTAAGAATTGTGTTTCCTTTAACTTTTTAATAACAATATGTGTGTGACACACACACATCTACCTTGAAAATAAAAGATTAATAAAATGTCTGCACATTGGGAGTTCAACAGAACAACATCTTACTAACCTACAACTTTAAGACTACTTAGAGTCAAATCGCAATTATAGATTCTTACTACAAAAATCAAAAAGTCTGCATCATGACCTAAAGATTGCTTTCTCCATTCCTTATCAGAAACTGCCAGAATCTACCAGTTTTACATGCTTTAAGGAACATTGTTGCATCTAGAAAATAATTTTACTCTTCCAAACTTCCAACCACTGGGCCACAATCAAATGGTAGAGCCATTGAAATCCTTTATCTTAATAATTTGATTACATTTTTTGTATAATATAATATCTGTGTTTTAATTAATAGAACTAGGCGTTACTTTGCGGAAATCCATCACAACAATTATTAGTTATTATTTAATATTTAGTGTTAATTCCGCTCTAAATTTGTGAGTCTAACTAAGTTTTAAGAGACAGCGAGGAATTCAAACGTTACCAAAATAGTAATTAGTATTAATTCCACCACCGAGTGCAACTGAAAAAAACCCGACCGAGTGTAAACTTAGTTAGACTCACAAATTTAGAGCGGAATTAACACTAAATATTAAATAATAACTAATAATTGATCTGTGTTTTAGGTTGGTCTAACTGAGCGCAGTGCTCGCGTACGGCGTGTGGTAGAAGAGATCCTAATTCCCGGGTGGCTGGCCACTTTCCAAGGGAACATCATAGATCTGTTAAAAGCAATTAGACTGGACAACATCAACGATGCTAAGGACTCCCAGTATGTAGCTGGGAAACTTCTGGAATCTTTGTTCAAGTGAGTTTTGATATTGTCTTTATTTTTTCACCGCGGCTTCGCACGCGCTCGCATATTTATTTTTGTACAATAAGTATAATAAGTAATAAAAGCTATTTAGAAACCAATTTAGGTTTACACATATTCCAATATTATACTTTGTATTGATACTTATCAAAACAAGTGAAATTAAAAAAAAAACTTTTTAAAAACAAGCTTTTATTATTGCTGTTATGCCATCCATTACCAAAGTACTCGTCAAGACAAATCAAATGAGCCCAAACTCGATGGGGTTACGTGGTTTAATTACGGAGTTCCTATGGCCACCTTCTAGCTCCATCATCAGATCAGTTACATGTCCTAATAATATTGCATTGTCATCCAATTTCAACATAAATGCAAAATTTCAGCTCAATCTTATACCAGGAAGTGGATAAAATTGAACTTATAGGATTTTTTTTGTCTAAGACCAAAGGGACATCAGATCTTATCCAATTTCTTTACTTTCTTTCCGGAATTAGCGCTGTGCCTACAATAACTAAGTACCACACAAGACCTGTCCACTTTAAAGTACACAATTTCTGTCAAGATTGGCGTCGGTAACGGACCGCTTGTTTTCCATTTTTTATATGAAAAAATCTTCCAGACGTCTCCCAATATCAGAGCTGTTAGAATGGCTGCCGACAGACAAGACCCTTCGCCTCATCCCAGCGGAGAAGTTAAACAAAGAGACGTCCTGGTACTGGCGCCATTTGGCAGAACATCTGCAGAAGATCGACGACGATGAGACGTTGGAGTCCATTCTGCCTGACCTTGTTGTACTTACTGGGTATATTAGAGCGTAAGTACTGAGAAATGAACTCTTTCCGTGTTATTACAAACTTAGGTGTCCACTTAGGACTTGGTTAGTCTTGGTGCAATGTATTGATTATATCCATATTTTATGTAAAGTGGTACAAGATTTGATGGTACTACACTGACACACTTGAGACTGACTTGAGTGGTACTACATTTAACACAGTACATTTTTTCGCTTGCAACTCTGCTTGTTTTTCTTCAATTTAATTTTGATTGAGACTAATGTTTACAATTATTATGATTTATTGTTATAATAAATTTACATTGTCTTTTGAAAATAACTACAAACAATTGCGATGTGCCAAACAAGCTGAACACAGGTAGGTACAGGTCTTGTGTCTATTAACCCTTTAACCGCCAGACTTAAAATCACTTGTCGTGCCCCTAGCGCCAGGCAAGTTTTTTGAATTATAAATACCTACAATAAAAGTGATGTCTAATATTTAAGGTTATTGATGTCGATATTTTAATAATAAAACAAAATAATACTTTTAATATACATTTTTTATTAAAATCACCTTTTGTATTATCCTTACATCCAAAAATCAGTGTTATTACAAAAGAAACGCGTCTACGCCACCTTACATCGATACTTAAATCACAGTTTGTATTAATCTTATTTTGATCAAATCAGTCTAATAATCACAATAAAAAAGCCTTAATTATTCACCTTTATACGAAAACTAGCTGCGCCCAGCGTTTTACCCGCTTTACTGTAGCCTATGTGTTATTCCAGGGTCTAAGCTACCTCTTTACCAAATTTCAGCTCAATCGGTTCACCCGTTTAGGCGTGAAAGGGTAACAAACACACATCCAGACATCCCATACATTATAAAATCACAATAGAAAAGCCTTCATTATATCTTCATTATTCACCTATATATACGAAAATAATACTTTTATCCTAATTAAATCAGTCTAATAATCACAATATAAAAAGCCTTCATTATTCATCTATATACGAAAATAATACTTTTATCCTAATTAAATCAGTCTAATGATCACAATTCGTATATATAAAATTAGTTAAACAATTAGGTACGATTAAACGAAAAAATATTATTGGTTATTGTCGATAAGACGAATGATAGTCGTGACCAAGTTTTCGTAACATTCAAAAAACTTCTTTTTTCGAGATTCATCGCCCCCAAAATAACTGTCAGCCAAGATGTTTGCACTTGTAGCTATCGGATCACCAACTTGCTCGTATTGCGTACCTACTAGCATTTTTTGTTTTAACCGAAGTTTGTGTCGCTGTAGATCTATACAAATCTGGTGTACTATCAGAACTTCTTATTTGACTTTGTCCTTCTCGTAAAAATACCATATACTCGCTGTTTGTCAACGTTGAACGGACGACAACATCTTGGCTATAGTCTTCACCATAATAAATTACTTGCAAGATCGTAAGTTTTCAGTTAAGGTTGACGGTGCATACAGTGACCTAGTGCATGTGACTGAGGGCACAGCACAAGGCTCAGTGCTAGGACCATTGCATTATTTAGCATACGTTAACGATATGGCAAATGTCATAAAATATTGTTCCACATATCAATACGCTGACGATACCTGCCTCGTGGCAGCTAGCAAAAACTTGAGCGAGGCGGCAGCCTGGATGCAGAGAGACTTTACGCAATTAGCTAAATGGGCACATGATGCTGGGTTAATCATAAATGCTAGTAAGACTAAAACTATTCACGTCCACTCCAACTATCTGAGTAGTAAGACGAATAATTCCTTTAATATTATTGCTCATAGCCATGATTGCCTTCATAGAACCGATCTCTTAGGTTGTCACTGTGAATATATAGAACAGGTGTCACACCACACGTATCTTGGTCTGATTGTTGATGACAGGTTTAGCTGGGGCCATCACGTTGATGCAGTGTGTGATAGACTACGAGCAATAATTGCTAAATTTTACATTATTCGACCTAAAGTACCATTTAAAATATTGCTAAATATGTACTTGGCATTGGCAGAGTCAATTGTATGCTATGGTGTGACAACGTACGGTAGAACATTCAAAACTTACCTCGATAAAATTAGTAGATTACAAACAAGACTGTTAAAAATGATAGTGCCGAAAAAGATCATCATGAATAAGTATAATAACGACATTTTGAAAATATTCTATCATTGCAAAACGTTACCCATTCAATTAAAATTCAAGATGTTACTACTAATTGAACAATTTGAAAATAAGAACGTGCAGATTCCAGTGAAACAAAAGTTAACAACACGTAGCGTAACTAAAAATAAGTTGATTGTACCAATGCAAAGTAATTTCTATGGCAGGCGTACGACATCATACCTTGTCCCAACTATGCTGAATGATCTTCCCCTGGAGGTTAGAAAAGAAGTTAACATGAAAAATTGTAAACATATATATAAAAAATATTTTATAAACAGTTTGGCGGCATAGTTTCGTAGTAATATCCTAATCTTAACACATAAGTGTAGTATTATAATGTGTATGTGTATATATAAATATATTGATATGATTGTTTCTGTATTTATGTAAGTGTATTTTCCATATTATTTTCAATAATATATATGGTTATTTATGTATTATTTTTATATTAAATCTAATAATATAATATTACTTAAAAGGAAACAGTATTGCACCACCGTGTTTACCTTTCTATAATTTCTCTTCATTCATTGGTTGTCTGGAAGAAATCGCTTTTTAGCGATAAGACCGCCGCTTGTACATCCATTTTATTGTATCGTCAATAAGTCCCTGATTGTAATGCATTTCCTTTGTGAGGTGTACAATAAAGCATTATCTATCTATCTAAATGTATAAATAAAATATTGTATTAAATATATATACATACTTACTTTATTTATATACATAAATATATATCAATTATAATCCCAAAATACACAATATTTATAATAGACATAAGATTTGGTAAGATTTTTATGTTTAGTTATTATATTAGAAAATTAAATCATCCTGTAAGCGTATACAACCGGCGCGGTAGCCAATCACAAACTGCAGCTTGACAACCGGTTTGTCGCTGCAGTTCGAGCGAGCGAATGAACGTACGCATCGGCACAAACCTAAGTAGGTTTTTAGATGTTTTGTACTTAGTTTTAAGATTTATATTTTGGTGTATTAAATAAATAAATAAAAAAAAAAAAAAAGGGAATCCAAAATTGATTGACTCTCTTCCATCTTTCCTATAATTCAAAATAAACATGAGTTTTTAGCAATAATATTATCACTTACATGAAAAAATACTTTACACATGCCACGTACTCTTCGACATAATTTTACACACGTCGTGCCACTAACACTCGTCACCATCGAATAATGCCGATTCATCCATTGGTAACCGCGACTAGGGCAGCTCACCGTTGTTGTTGTATAAAAACCTTATCGACAATCGATCGTTTTCCAAAACGGATATTTGGTAGATATTAAAAACTCTATCTAAATATATAAAAGGATAGAGTGACTGACTGATTGACTGATCTATCAACGCACAGCCGAAACCGCTGGACGGATTGGTTTTATGATGTAGACCTTCGCTAAGAAAGGGTTTTGCCATACGGGCAAAGCCGCGAGCATAAGCTAGTTATATAATATATAAAGTTTTTAATAATTATATAACTAGCTTATGCTCGCGGCTTTGCCCGCATGGCAAAACCCTTTCTTAGCGGAGGTTTACATCATAAAACCTATCTGTGTTCCAAATTTCAACTCAATCCGTCCAGCGGTTTCGGCTGTGCGTTGATATATCAGTCAGTCACTCTATCCTTTTATATATTTAGATATTAACATAAAGTTTTAAATAATTTAAATATTATATAATATTTAAAGTATTTAAAATCTTTATGTTTTCATATTTATTTATTTAATAAATTATTTAAAAAAAAATATACCTGTCTATAAGCATTTTTTGTGGTACTCAGCTGCACATGGGTCTACACACAGATAAACTTTGCATTTTCGGCACATGAAACAAGTCTCAGTCCTTTTCTTTTTTGATGCGCACATTTTGCAACGCTGGCTTTTACCGGATGGTATTTTTGTGGCAAAATGCTCCAAAGCATCTTTATGCAAAAAACGGCACGGGTTAAGGATGCCACGTGATGTTGACGGTTGAATTAAAGTATCTTGTTTGTACTTTTCTATCATTTGCCTGATAAGTTTTAATTGGAAATCAGCCAAACTATATTTTTTGTCGTGTTTGATCATTTTAAACACATAAAATGCATTCAGCATAAACATGTCTATAATGTGAAAGCCAAGCTTTTTATACCACTTTCTCGATTTTCTTATGCAGCCCAATGTGCTAGTCATCATATCAGATGTGTCAACAGACCCCATATATTTAGAGTAATCTATCACACACTGAGGTTTTAGTTTTGGTAGTCCAGTTGAGTAATCTTGACTGTCTGACGGTATTATTTTGTCATCATGTTTAGTAGACAACATTAATACTGGTTTTTTATCCTGCCATTTTAGAGCCAAGAGGGCAGGAGATGTGTAAGATGCCATTTGACCACGTTTCAGTTTCTGGAATTTCGGCATACCTTTTCTATTTGATTTTACGGTACCACATGCGTAAGTGCCCCTAGCTTTTAAATATAAAAATAACTGTGGGCTGGTATACCAGTTATCAACATATAACTCTCGGTTGCAAAAAGTGTAGTCTTTTAAAAGTTCAGCCACAACTGATCCGGTTTTACCTAAATTTGGTATAGACTCTATTTCTGTTTGCAATCCACAATACACTATTAAGTCCACTATGTAGCCGGTTTCGACATCACATAACACAAACAGCTTGATTCCAAATCTGTTCCGCTTTTTAGGTAGATATTGTTTTATAGCTAACCGGCCTTTAAATGGCACAATGCTTTCATCAATGCACAATTTTTGACCCGGAATAAACGTCGCTTTAAAAGTTTCACGAGCGTAGTCAACCAACATCTTTACTTTGTGAAGGCTTGATACCTCATTTGTCCTTACGGGCGCTTGGTAAAAAGATAACATTGCTAGAATTGAGCAATATCTGTTTCGTGTCATAGTATAATGGAATACCTCACTTTGTAACAAGGGATCAGTAGACCAGTGCTCTTCAATTGTTATTCTCTTATTTCTTGTAAAAAGCATTGTGGTGTTTCGGCGTGTAAATAGCCGATACACGGGGCGGGGAAGGGTTATTATTTTTTATGCGTTGTTTAAAGAAAACAAATTATGTATCTAAATTGCGGTGAACAAGGAAAGTCACGAAGCAGGCGCTTACCTTCACTCTCCAGGGTATCCAGCTAGGCTTCAGGCCGACCAGTAGAAAGCACTTTGCACGCACTACAGTCCAGAAGTCCACAAACCACGGCACAGGTATCCCGAGAGAGAGTATTCAGGCAAGCCGTACACGGAGCGGCGTTAAATAAGATTGCGAAAAATATTGTGATAAACAGGCGATGATAAAAAAGAATTTGCACAAGGCGCGATTTTTTAAGAGCAGCGTGCGCGCCGTTAGCGTAACGGCGAGGTTATAGTTGCTGCGTGTAGCAGCGAGCGGAGCGGAGCGGAGAATGCCGGCGGGCGGCGCGTGCATTCATTGACCAGCGCCACCACTGCATCGATCAAGAAGCGTTACTGAGACAACTCCTTGAAGCGTCGGTCAAGCGGCGCTCCGCAAATTTTCCAGTTCACCGCATAAATTGCATAAATGGCATTAATAGTAAATTAGGGAGGGTATTGTGTTATTTGACTATATAAGAATTTATATCTCCCAGACAAATAAAATAAATTAAAAAGGCATTTGCGCTTCACCACATTGTAAGTGCTAACACAGTGTAAATGTCACCAATAGACGCGTCTTGCCATACTTGCACTTTTGAAAATAATCTAATATCAGTATGTCTCACGAAGTGTTGATGATATTTATTCGTATAATCAGCAACTTTTTGTATTAAGCCATTGCTGCAAAAAATTTCGAAAAATGCTAATTCCGTGGAGTTGTTGTCTAATTTTACAGAAGGTGACAGACCACTGACAAACTCATCAAATTCTTCCAGCACTGGAGGAGAAATTTGCGTCGTCCAATTAATACCAGTTTCTGAGATATTGTCGTGATCCTGAAACAATAATTGTACTGTGATCAATTGTAATATCAATGGACTAATTTATACGTGCTTTCTAAGACGCCACCGTTACGTTACGGACCCCACCTTTAGAAGAATATCCTAATAATTTTGAAGTACAAAATTAACCACAGTAACCACGAATAAGCATATAAACACGACGCGCTCTTCAACCAATTACAAAGATTCCAGAGTTTGCGCACGCGCATTCCCATTACGTTATACATCACTCTTCCACATAAATTATTTCATGTTCCAAATAATATATCTTTACCCGTGCAATTTATATCATGTCACGACAAAAATTATCACAATTAATAAAAAAACTGAAAAAAAGCGGGTAGGTTACGCGAGTGCCGGTTGAAGTAAAAACCCACCCTATGCATCTTCGATCACTTATGTCCTGACGCAAGTTTAACTATTTTTACTAAGTATAAAATTTGAAAAGTGCACAATGCTGCTACAAATGATTTCACTTCAAAGACGATGCAATATAATAATTACCTCTTCATCAATGTTTAAGTCTTCGTCTGATTCAAATTCTTCATTTTCATCACCTTCCAGAATTCGTATTAATTCTTCAGCACTCGTCATGTCTAACACTTACACATAGGTATTTATCGATACCTATCACGAATTCAACTACAAGTAGGTACACAAGTACAACACTAATAGAAATTGGCTCTCGCTTGTGACGTCAGAGGAGGTCGTCTTTATCCGACGGTGGCGATACGGGTAGTGACAATATTAGTTTAGACTAGGGATGGGAACAATCAACTCAGTCGCTGACATTTAGATCCGGAAAATCCACGGAAGACGCAGTTCTAGAATTAACTGCCACAGTCGTCAAGAATCTGGACAAAAAACAAAAGCTGGTGAGCGTCTTTTTGGACCTTTCTAAGGCCTTCGACACCGTGTCGATTCCCCTCTTACTTCACAAACTTGAACAGATTGGAATCAGAGGAGTAGCTCTCAATATGTTCAGCAGCTATTTAAAAAACAGAAAGCAACAAGTTCAGATAGATAACTTCTATAGTACCGACGCGACATTAGAATACGGAGTCCCCCAAGGAAGTGTCCTGGGGCCTACATTATTTTTAATTTATATTAACGATCTTTGTAAGCTTTCCCTCCCTCATTGCAACATAGTAACTTATGCAGATGACACAGCCCTTATTATAAACGGTAAAAGTTGGCCCGAAGTAAAATCAAACAGTGAAATAGTTCTCAGGTCTATAATGCACTGGCTGGACGCTAATCTGCTCACACTAAATGTTTCTAAAACTAAGTACATCCCCTTTTCAACAAATATTTCTTCTCAGCCTCCTAGTTCATTTTCGATCTATGCACATATATGCAAACAGTCTGTCTCTTGTAATTGTACCTTAGTTGAACGTACTCCAGTCATAAAATATCTAGGCATCATACTAGACAGCACAATAACCTGGAAAACCCATATTGGAGTTACTACCTCTCGAACCCGTAAGCTGATCTTTATTTTTAAAAATCTCAGACACATAATGGACGCTGAATCACTTAAAACTGTATATTACGCATTAGGACAATCAGTGCTCTCTTACTGTATTTCCTCTTGGGGGGGGAGCATTAAAGTCCCATTTATTAAAATTAGAGCGTGCACAAAGAGCCGTTCTAAAAGTTATGTTCTTTAAACCCATTCTTTTCCCTACAAATAATCTCTACTCAATATGTAACCTTCTAAATGTTAGGCAACTCTTCATACTAAACACTATTCTTCGCAAACACTCAGAAACTGTTTTCAATCCTTCTGTCCTGTCCACGAAACGTAGATCCGATATAGTTTGCCTTACTCAATCTTGCCGCTTAGCTTTAGCGAGTAGGCATTATTATTTTATTAGCTCAAAACTGTATAACAGAATAAACTCTAAATTAAATATTTATTCTCTTCTTAAATATCAATGCAAGGAAAAATGTCAAAACTGGCTCATATCTCTAACTTATGATGAGACTGAAGATCTTATTCGCTAATCATCTCACTTTCATACGCACACATGCACACATACACAGACAGACAGACATACACACACACACACGCACACACACCCAACTCATTATTCAGTAATTGCCTAAAAATATTAGAAATCTGTAATCTTACTTACATTACGTTAATATTAGCCATTCAAAAAATTTTTTTGTAAAGTTAGTATTAAGTTCAGTAGATTTGTTTTTTAAATACTTAGTTTGTTTTAATATTTTAATTTTGTATTTTGGATAACTTGTTATAATATTGTCACCGGAGGTGGGCGTTGGTGTCTGTAACACAGTCTCACGACTATAACAGGCATCATCGTTCCTTGACTTTGTTTTATTGTACCCCCTTTTCCAAAATAAAGAATTTGTATTTGTATTTCATAGATTTATTTACGTATTTTTTTAAATTAAATAACAAAATTCACACAAATAATTGTATAAATATTCTATTGATCAGATGATTACTTTGTTTTCTGGTAAAATAATCAGAATAAAGAAAAATATTTAAATCTACTTCATTTTCTAATCGAGGTCTTTATGTATTATGTCTCGTCCCTACTGTCGGATTATTCCGACGCGGGCGCTGGACATCAATACATTTTTATTAAAAAAATTGCCGTAATTGACTAAACTTTGGCGATTTATTTTAAGGTATTCTATTTGGGAGAGAAGCATAAAACCAACTGTAAATCATAACTTTATTCACTATTTAGCTAATTACGAGTATAGTTTTATAAAATACAGTGTTATGACTTAAAAATGTAGATTTAAAGTGCAGTCGGAAATATACGACTCTGGCGGTTACGTAACAGAACAGGCTTGTCGGATATATCCGACGGTGGCGGTTAAAGGGTTAAAATAAAATACAAAACATTTTGATCAAAGAGGGTCTGGCCTTTTAAGAAAAACCTTTCTTTTGAAAAATTACCTAAAAGTTGTAACATCAATATTATCCATCTCTCTTCAGCATTGTAGAGTCACCATGTCCCTCTGAAACGGAAGACCCGGTTGGGTTTAGCACGCGACAGTACGTGCTTCATGAGTTGGGCTGCATGCTGAGTGTGTACGACGCGTCAGATCCTACGTCTAGAACTGCGTTACATCAGCTTATTAACGATGTGCTTACTGGTGAGTTTTTGAAATCACATTGCTTTAGATTTATTATCTTTGTAGATTGTTAATGTAGGCAGCACTTTGAAGTAAAACTTTGCCTTCAGCACATTTTTTTAGTACCATCCACAGTGACGGAAATTTCGAACAGTATCATAGCAAATAGCATCATTTCACAAAACACGACGTTTGTCACAGATGGTTCTTCCGTTTCGACCTCGAAAACACATTCTTAAAAATGGCTGGACTGATTGGGCTTGTACCTTTAACTAACACATTATTTAGGCTTGGTTTTATCTCGATACTTTTGAAGCAGGGTGCAGTATTTATTGTTTAGTACAATTTTTTTCTTGATGTATCTGTTCGTATATTTTAAGTCACCATTTACTCATAAAAAGATATTGAATTATGAACCTTATCTCCAGGTGACTATGGTCCGCTAAACTCAGCCGTGATCCGAGCGTTCGTGTCAGCGTTAACGCTAGTGGTTCCGGACGTATCCGCTCGCATAGAAGTGGTGAGCGGCATTATAACTGCACTGCGGGACCCAGAACCTGATGCTGAAATGCCTGTGGCACCGCCGCCTGTTGTGGATTCCACGGAAATGAAAATAAAGGTACATTGATGGCCATACGATGACAGCTCGTAACTGTGGTATTTTTGCATCGCGAGATATCAATTGCGAGAAATTGCGATATTTTTCATTTGCGCAACGTATTCTCGTAAAGGAATTAATTACGAGGTGTCAACCTATGACCCTCGATGTTCAAAACTAGCTTACGATAAACCAACATTTTCTAGCCTCCAGAAGGATTGTAGAGATTTTAAATTTTCTTACCACTCCGACCTAGTTTAACGTACACCTGTCCCTGTCAAAAATATAGTATTTTCTCTTTTAAGTATTCAAATTGTATAGATTACAAGTGAAATTTTAAAAAAACTTTTTAAAAACAAGTTTTTATTATTATTACCATCTAGCACCATAAAGTACTCGTCAAGACAAATCAAATGAGCCCAAACTCGATGGGGTTGCGTCGTTTAATAACGGAGTTCCTATGGCCACCTTCCAGTTCCATCATAAGATCAGCTTGATGTCATAAAAGTATTGCATTGTCATCCGATTTATACAGGCATGCAAAATTTCAGCGTAATCGGACACCGGGAAGTGGGTCAAATTAAACTTGCAAGATTTGATTACAGACAACAGACAGGTGAAAGTAAATAAAAGCTTGTAATAACCTCGACTTTGAAATGTGCAAAAAATTTATAAAAAAGTTTTGGTCCCCCCGAGATTAAAATCCTGGATCCGCCAGTGAATGTGATCCCTTTGTTTTAGCGAGCAAGATTACGAGTGTCATTGAACGTAGCTACAGAAGCTCAGGAGGAAGCCGTGAGAGAACAAAACTACGCTCTAGCTGCTGAATGTAAAGCAAAGGTAATCATTTAATACAAATAAGTAGCAGTAAGGGGGTTATACGCTTTTTTTTTTTTTTTTTTTTTTTTTACCCAGGAAAAATGTGTTACGCATCATCACCCCACGCCGGGGGGCGCGGGGCGGTATGTGGGACTCCCCCGCCAAAGATGGTAGTGGCGGGGGATATCCACTAAAAAACCTGGGGGTGTTCCTGCGGGACGCCATAATGCCGGGGCAACGGGTACGCCGAAGCATTCATCCGCGGCAAGGGGGTTATACCCCGCCTATCTCTCCGATAATGCTTCATAGAGGTGTCATAATACAAAAATAAAAACTTAATAATTGTAAAACGGACCTTCAAAAGTGCTCCATCACAACTTATTTGAATAAATGAATTTTGTGTTTGAACTGACTCGTGGAACTTTTTTTGGACTTCCATATGTACCGGTTGGAAGCGACCTGCATCCAGCGCCTTCCGTCGACCTTTAAAAGGTGGTCTGTCCACCTTGTGAGTGGTTGGCGTCAAACGCATTAGTGCTATTACTACTTGTTTTATATGAAAAAGATTATGACAAGTTATGTTAATAACGAATTATTATTGATAATTATTAAGTAATATTTTAGGACATTATTATTCAGAATTATTATCATTATGTGTATTTCAGGTAGAAGATTTGCAGAAACAATTAGAAGAATTGAACATACAACCTGCTCCACCACCAGCGCCCATTACTGTAAGTAGTTTATTCTATTATTGAAACGAATGAAATAGTGACGTCGCTCACACCATAATATGAATTTTTTGTACAATAATTTATTATTATTATTTATTTATTTTTACATATTTGGGAGGCTTACAGCTAAAATATGTTCTAATGGCAACAAAAAATAGAAACGAAGAGCCAATTACAAGCTTCCACATATAGAAACAAAGTGATAAAATAAATGCAAATAGAGACCCCAACAATTAACCTTTTCAAAATACTTTCAGACGATTTCCAGGTAAAATGTTTTTTTTGTCCACATTTTCAGAACGAATTTGTTATTCAAGTAAGCAAACCGAGAATACCTCCATCTAAAATATTATAAAAAAAAACTAAATCTTCATTCGAATAGGATTTAAAAAGTAAATTTTACTAATTCGTTACCTATGTGGAATGTCTTTCCACTATTATTATTATTGTTTGTTTTCAGACAATAAGAGAGCGTGAATGCGATGCAGCGACATTAAACAAATGTCTGACTATCCTAAACTGTGCGTTGGACACGCCACACCTGAAAACTATCACGCCGATGTTGCAGATGATATTCAATGAGCTGGAGGTATGCTACACATTTTATCACTCAATTTCATAACATTTTTAACTTTCGCGATTTGAACTTGTTAATTTTATTAATTGGAACTTATCGCGTAATTATTTGAATGCTAGTTTTACAAAAACTCAATTACATGAGCCGTGGTCACGAGTAAACTGGACTATTTTGTTACTCTATTTTGCCAGTCTTTCACCAACTACACAGTACTCAAAATCAAAATTTATTTATTGAAATGGGCTACATTGGAACACTTTTCAAGTTAATTTTACAATTATTTAGTTATATTTTAAGACTCTAACGCTCGTTCGAAAACCATAGTTAGTTTTTTCCAAAATACCTATGTGTTTACAGTTTACAATGATAATTATCATGGTTACATAATTTATTGTTCGTTTGAATAGGGCCAGTCAGTTATCATATCATGTAATATGCAGTTTAACTGTTTTAAAAAGCAATATTACCAGCTAAATTACAGACGACATAGACAGACATAATATTATTATATTGAATGATTAAACAATTTTTTGGAATTTCAGATAGAAATTTTCCAAAACCCGGAATTGTTAGAGAACGCACTTGAAACGGTGGCTTTGTACGGAATGTTGGACCGCGAGTTCGCTAAGGAGCACAAAACTTTCTTCTTTGCTAATGTAAGTGATTTTATAGGGTTTTTATGATACGACACCGGTATTCAAACAGAGGGCCTATTGGCTAATTCTCACCTACTACGATTGATGGCAACTTCAATGTACATTGCTGATTTTGTTACTTTGCTCATATTAATAAGGAGGTTTAAGCACGTAATGTACGCAATTTTGTCTATGGATTCTAGTGTTTTACATGCCGTTTTGCGATAGCCAATAGGCCCTCCGAGCTTACCGTATGGTGGTTGCGCCTATTAATTACTATAATAATTAATTAACTAGAATATCTTTGGAAAATGTAATATTTTGTAAACCTATTTATCCGGAGGAGGGCGTTGGTGACTGCGACACAGTCTAGCGACTACTGCAGGCATCATCGTTACTTTTCACATGTACCACTATGTAACCTGTTTTTCCAAAATAAATGAAATAAATAAATTTAAATAAAATTGACATCTGCAGGGTTATTCACTTATCCGTATTTGGGAACCGAACCGATGGTTAAGGAACTTAACAACGGCTCTCGATTTTGAGCTATTCAAGTATCCGTCAGGGAACCGAGCCGAGACCGAACCGAGACCGAACCGATTTGATACGCTATAAATGTATGAAGTGACGTGCAAATCGGTACGACGGCTATTCACTTATGCGAATTTTATACCGAGTCGATGGTTTTTGACGTTGATTAAATCAGTACAATGACAGACTTTCTTCCGACGCTTATTCGCTTCCGAATATAAAGTATTCGGTTGGGAACCGATTCGCGGTTCGCGCCGTGCCAATTTAAAACGTCGAAATGAAATGACGTATCTATCGATATGATGGCTATTCACTTATCCGTATTTGAAACCGAGTCGAGGATTTATGACGTAAAAATCGGTGCAATGGCATATTTTCTTCCGGCACAAATTGATCCGCGGAATGCTTTCGAATCAAAGTTTTATACTTAAAATATACATATTTTGATGCTATTCTCGCTTATTTAATGCGGTTTTAATATGTGTGATAAATTAAAAATATCGTACTATACTTCAATTACTATTATAATGAGTTAAAAGCATATTTAACTTTTAAATGTCGTGTAAAATTAAATACGCACTTTGCAGTTGACCGCAGTGCGGACCAATGTAAAAAACCGCAGTCTTTGTTCGCACGGTAGTGCGGACGTCGTACAGCCGGATGCTGCGATATCCTACACAGTACCTACGCGTCCGGCTAGCCGCAATTTTACAACCGTGTCCCAAGTCCCACGGACAGCCGGACAATCTGCCGTCTGGCTAGCCGCAAAATGCGTATTACATATACATACACACACTAGCTGCGCCCAGTGGTTTTGCTCGCTTTTCAGTAGCCTATGTGTTATTCCAGGGTCTATACTGTAACAAATTTTAGCTCAATTGTTCCAGCCGTTTAGGCGTGAAAGTGTAACAAACACACATCTATACAACCTTACATTTTTACAAACTTTCACATTTATAATAATATTAGTAGGATAATTGTAACAGTTAACAGTACGTACGTACTATAAGTACAAATGAAGGACAACAATAAACAACAACAGCAAATAAAGAGTGTTAATTATCATTATATTATTTTTAATTAAATTAAAGGGATACATTATAAATAAGTAGGTTTACCTAATTGAATAATTTAAAGTAAAAAACTTGAGTTATTAAAGGGGCACATTAACATAACACATACACAGTAGGTATAAAACAAAGTTGTTTGTGTGGTCACTTGTCTGTTTGTCCCTATGAATACATAAATTTTAAAAGTACTGCAACGGATCTTGATGCTTGAACGGATAACAGTCTTTATAAAATATATGCGTCCATTCCCAAGAGTCAAATGGTCCCTATTGGGAACGTAAGAAATTTGTTGTGTATCACACTCGTCTTCTGCTAGAATCATTTCCTCGTCCTCTGCGGCTGTGCCGGTCACCTTTGATGCTTTTGGTAAATGAGCGGACGCTTGTATGTTTTAACACAGGCAGCATCTCACATCAACACTCCAAGGAATCAAAATATTAACAAGACGTATTTTATTTCTCTACTAGTCGTCCAACTTTCTTTTACACGTCATGTTAGAGTCCGAAACCTCGGCCCCTTGCAAGATTAGGATGTTCCAATTCAATTATTACTCTACTGCTCCTTTTCTCTTAAAAAATCTAAATTTCTTTAATAAATTGTACATTCTAAAATTTCCAATAAAATTGGCTGAAACTGACATTTATTATTCGTACTGACAATCAATGGCACTGATATGTCATTAAAATAATATTACCTCTTTATATCACAATTTTACTGCCGAAATGCCGTGTAAGTGGTGCCTTACTCGGTAGGACCCGAAGATTGCCGATGATCCTTACCAATCGGTTTTGTGAATTGCATTTGACGTTACGATCGGTGCCTTTTCGTTTCGGAAGAGTCATTTTGATAGATTCACTTGATTCGATACCGAAATCCTGTCATTCTTGCTTTCATATTTACGTTTAATATAAATAAACGTAAATATGATTTTTATCTACTTCAATACCTGAATTTAACAGTAAAATGGAAATAAAGATCAGTGAGCCGGAGAGGGAGTCACCGCACTTTTCTGAGATCCTCAGACCGATCTCCTTAACGAAACCGCGCGCTTCACTGCCCCAACTGCCCATGGTCTCTACGGCAACGTGGACGAAATGCCATGGCGTACATAAGCCTCTTCTTCAAAGTGGCGTCTTCCGCGGCTGCTGACGGTGAGTGGATGGTACGTCAAGTGGCTGGCGGCGACAGTGCAGGCACAAGTAGCGTCCCACACTAAGCACTTCCCGTTCTTCCAAGGCACCAGAGTCAGCTCTTTCGGCCTCTTACTGTCGGATCTACTCAGACCCGGAGGCTCAAGCACGCAAGAGACGTTAGCCGATATTAGGGCTATACGTACGATTATAAATATTTTTTTGTTTTATTAGTTTACATTTTACATTAAATTAGTACTTTGCTTTCAGGCTTGCAACTCAGTTGACTGCTTTGGAGTTTTAAAGAGCCGTTTTAGATGCCTAAACAAAAGTCCCGTGTGGAGTATGCACCAGAAAAATGTGGAAGAATTGTTATTGCATGTGCAACACAATGCATGGCATATTGTATTGTGCATATTATTGTCCTACACAATATGTGCTTAAAAAATGGCCTAACTGCGAATATGATACCAGCAGTGATGACTCAATCGCAGAACCTATGGAAAGCCAAGAAAATAATTCCCTATTATAAAGAGGATTACAGGCCCGAGTAGCCATAATTAATAGATTATTATAAATTATCTGCAGGGTTGTATACGATATAATATTCTACTAATATAATATTCTACTAATATTACAAACGCTAAAGTTTTAAAGAATGTATGTATAATGTATTTTTGTTGCTCTTTCACACTTGAACGGATGGTCATCCGTTCAAGTACCGACCCGATTGAGTTGAAATTTAGTATAGAGTATAGAGGTAGCTTAGACCCGGGCATAACATAATGTAGGTTAGTGCGTCAAACATGTTAAGTATTGTTACTTTGCGTGCGTATAAGTAGTAGTTTTAAAACTCAGTAAAAATTAGGTACCTACTTGCATTTTGTTGCAGTAAAAATAAAAGGCTAAGAATTATACTGAGGTTTTATTGGCTTATTTGAGGTGCTTTTTAAGGCACTGAACTGAGACAATGAATATTAATCTAATTTAAGACATTTACAAACAGCTTAATGATCAAAATGTAAGCTGTACCAATGTGTGTACCAATTTTCATTTTAAAGCCTCTTCTTGATAAGTCGCGTACTTTTTAATAGTTCTTGATATATTCCCTAGCGCATTTGCTAGATTTGTTGATAGATTATTGCACCCCTCGGTGATGGCCTTGGAAAGGTTCTGCTCACCATCTGCCACTCTTTCGAGAGCACCAGCTTGCCGCTCCAAAGAAGCTTCCAATGGATCTTCTGTGCAAAAACGTAGTAAATGAGAACTAAATTTATTTTATATATCAAACTAAACATTACTTTTACATAACTAATCCTAATACGATAGCGCTGTAAAATATACCTACAATACAAATATGGAACTAAATGCTTACGCATCACATCTAATTAAAGTAACTGAAATTATTAGCAAGTAAATTTAAAAAAACTTTTTAAAACAAGCTTTCATTATTATTCATGCAAAATTTCAGCTCAGACAGACAGACGGACACATGAAAGTAAAGTGTGAAAATTAAGTGAAAAACTTGTATAATAATGTTATTTGAGTATATATTTATGTAAATATTACTACATTTGCATTAATAAAACTGCAATATCTAAGAACTGAAAAACTCTCTTTTATTTTCTTATTGAAAGACAGACGAATGTCATTCATTGACACCATCGTGTAATATAAAATATCGTGACCTCTTTTCATCATATAAAACCATTATCTTCTCGTGCTTTTTCAATTATACAATAACGAAAGAAATGTGTCTTCAAACCATAACTGTAAAAAGACCAAGTGTCGCAGCTCGCAGTTCATCTACCGTAAAAGTTGTGAGATCCATGTATTACCAAATCGATCAAATCTTTTATGTTTTATATTAATAGAACGACTTGGCCATCGCATGAAAAAACAATTTAGGTATCTCACAAGTAATATACCGACACAATAGTGGTTACTCGTGTGCTCTGAGAATACGAACAATTTTAAATCAAATTAATACTCATTACGGATAATATGAACAGGAAGGAATTGTAGGAAAAGTAACTTTATTCATAATTTTAAAATTTAGATAAAATAGCAAATAAAAATCCGTCGATTGAAAACAATGATGATTGACATAGACAAATTATAATTTGAGTTGACAAAGATGATTGATGCTTGACAGTGAATGACTGGGGCTCCTGTCATGAGTGATATAAGTCGAAAATCGCCCTTTCCCAGGAGAGAAAAACAAGATTCAAAAAAATCTCGTGTACGAACTATGTGTGCTACATTAGCTTTTACTTAAAAGAGTTTTTATCATACCGCATTACAGTTTTTCTTAAAATTATTTCATTATTTAAGTAATTTATGAAAAACCAGTGAGTTGTATCCGCACCAACGATAATTTTATCCAATCAATAATCATCAACAATGTAAATATTAATACAAGTAATTTCTTTTTCACTTCTAAGTATGGGGAGCCCCAAAAGTGTAATGTTTTTTTTTTCTATTTTATGTGAAAATCTTAACGCGATTCACCAAATACATCTACTTACCAAGTTTCAACAGCATAGTTCTTATAGTTTCGGAAAAAAGTGGCTGTGTCATCCGGACGGACAGACAGACATGACGAATATATAAGGGTTCCGTTTTTTGCCATTTGACTACGGAACCCTAAAAACCATCTTGATATTATCATTTATTTAAAAAAAATCATTTACCTATTAAATTATGTTGTTAGTAATATTGTCCAAGTTTGCAGATATCTCAATATTGAGCAAGTTGTTTATTTATTTATTTATTAAAGCATGCATAATGTACACCTTTACTAACAATTACACACATTTTTATATAATACATGCTAAGTGTCATTACATTTATAGGCACAGACTGCATTTAATGAGGTGTGCGAGTAACATTACATTAAAATAATATAATAAAAAAGAAAGGAGATTAGATGGTAGGCAGAGTTATTACTAAAACTCAATTGAAAATTAATTTAATACATACTATATAATATAAATTAATGGTACATAAATATGAAAATAAATACGAATGAATTTCTTTATAAATATTTGTTGAATAAATGTTCGATTTATAGGTTTACTGTTAAACTTTTTTAAAGAATATGTTCCTAATTTTGGACTTTAGATGAAAATTGCCCCATTACACATTAGCCATTAGGTTTTAAGGTTTTATTAGGCCTGATATTGATTGGCGTTAAGACTTCAAAGCTCACTATAACACAAAGTACTTTTTTTGCTTACATTTAAAAAAATAATCTATGTATTTTTAGATATAATTTAAATTGTTCCCTGGCAAATATTGTAAAAAATCGTGAAAAGTAATATATCAGTAACGTATAATGAAATTCAAGAAAAAAAAGGTGTTTTATGTGAAAATGATTATAATCACAATTGTACCACCAACCACAAAATACTGATTATATTTGAGTAGATGAAATCGGAGATATAACTTGAAATATATTCATTACCACTTTGTTATTGCAAAAATAGTGCACTTGTATCACTTTTCACAAAATTATCTCCCAAACTATAGAACATAGAAGAACGTGAGTAAGACGAAAAAAATCGTTATTTTGTTTCTCATTATTTAAATGTAAAAATCTCAAAAAGGCTAAAACTCAAGTTACATCACTCATCACTGGAGGCACATACGGGAAATGTTTACGAAGTGTGCTAGCTAAATTTATGCATATTAACTTTTCAACAGATTATATGGGTAAATATTTTTACTACAATAAACCATCAAAATGAAACTATCTTCGTAAACAGTTAGATCTGTAATTTATGCTCTATTTTACTGTCCAACTAACGTGTAGGTGGTTCCTTACTCGGTAGAGCCCGAAGATTTACGAAGATACTTTCCAGTCGGTTTTGTAAAACGGAATTGACTTTTCGATCGGTTCCTTTTCCTTTCGGTAGCGCACTCGGTTCGGTTTCGGTATCGGATAAGTGAATCACCCTGCTGTAATACCAGCTTATAGTTTTCGTGGAATACGAGTTTGTTGTTGACGTAATGTCTAAAAAGCAGAGAAAACTCCTTTTTTTTATATAAAATAGGACTGCGTTTGACCACAGTCTCACCTGTTGGTAAGTGAAGACGTGGTCGAAGCTGTTACACACAGGCCTAGCAAATACCTATTAACCCTCGACTTGAAGACACCCAAGTTGTAATTTTCGGGAAACACTGAAGCGGGTAGGGAGTTCCAAATCTTCGCCGTCCGGATTATGAAGGTCGAAGCAAATCGCTTCGTGCGGACAAACGGAATATTAACCATGTAGCGATGGCGCCGTACCGTTTCTCTAGATGTTCGGTTGCTCTGGATGTTTGGTTGCTTTCTAGCTGGCTTCACTGAGTATCATCAAATATAAATAGTCATGCATACTCCATACAATGTAACTAAAGGCATTTTTCTTAGCTATAATCCAAGCTACAAGTATTGTAATTATGTATTATTCATACGTCTGAAAAAGACAGGTTTCGGCAGAACAATGCATTACATTAAAATCCGATATTATGTACCTGAAATCTATGAATAAACAAATTCTTATTCTTATTCATACCTCGTATTACATTTGTAGCTAATAGACACATCGAACGAGCAGACAGTTTCGGTAGTGCTCCGTTGTTTGGTGGATTTGTTGTGCGTGCACGGCGCTAAAGTCTTCGAACAAGAACAGGAGACGGAAATACAGAATTCTACGAGAAAAAATAATACTACGGCGGCTGAGGATGATGGTAAAACTGTTTATCTATTTATCGTAAATTTAAATCTCTATAGCCACCGTCATTCTAAAAAATGTGTATTTTTCCTTTCCTGCTTGGTTGTCTGGAAGAGATCGCTATTAGCTATAAGACCGCCAATTGTAACATTGCTTAACTGAAATGTACTTATTTAGTGTTAATTGTTTTCTTTGTTGCAATAAAGAGTTATCTATCTATCCATAAGGTAAGCTTTTTGAAAAAAAAAAAATTTTGGTAAAAAAAAATGTGTAGAAAACTCAAATAAAAGGTTTTTATATTCAATACAAAACCGTTTATTTGTTATAAATTATGTACTAATACTAATGAAATTACTATTTAAAGATGTTATTTTTTTGTGCACCAGGTTTTTTTTGGTTGGTTTATAAAACGATTTTAACTATTGCAGGGACTTTGTCAGAAACTGCACTTTCGGTGTCACAGAGTCAAAACACAGTTATAGAAATTTTACTGACAATCATGGACAGTGCGGTAAGTAAAATTATATTATCTTGAACACAGGTGCAGTGATATGCACGCATCAGCTCACAGAGCTTCTTGTGCATTATTTAATAATAATAATCTACTCTCTCTCTCTACTACACATATCCTGTGTTTTTGGAATTACATTAATGAAATGTTAATGTTGTTTAATAAGTTTTGTGAAACCACCGTCCTTCCAGTGTTGTATATTTCCTCTCCCTGCACGGTTGTCTGGAAGAGATCGCTTTGAGCGATAAGACCGCCAATTGATACACCCTTAGTTTTAATTTTGTGTTTGTAAAATTTACTGTATATGTGGATCAATAAAGTGTTTCTTATCTTATCTTAAAATTAAAAAATATATATATTTCGGACTCTCGGCCCAAAACAGTCATTAGCCCAAAGAAGATCTCGCCACGTCTACCCGCGTCTGTATGGCGTCTGCTTAAGAATGCTTATATACAGCTGACGCCCTCTCGCTCGCACTATTTGATACATTTTGAAGTATAAATTCATAGATTTAACTTTGTGAAAATTCCTAAAGAGAAGCCCTGCATAATATTATTGCACACATTTGAAGTGTTTTAGAAGTGTCATCATCATCATCAGCCTTCAATAGCTCACTGCTGGGCATAGGCCTCCCTTTGATTATGCCATTCTCCCCTGTCCCTTGCCGCCCTCATCCATCCATTCCCGCCACTCTCTTGATGTCGTCAGTCCATCTGGCAATCGGTCGACCCGGATTCCTATGTCCTAATATGGGCCACCATTCTGTCACTAAGCGACACCACCTACCATCACCACGTCTAGCCACGTGACCTGCCCAGTTCCACTTGAGTTCCGTAACCCTGGTACCGATATCCTTGACTTTAGTTCGTCGTCGGATTTCAGTGTTACGAATTCGATCTTGCAGTTTGATGCCGAGCATGACACGCTCCTTGACTCTCTGTTCGACTCTAATTTTGTGCACAGTCTCCTGCTTAGAAGTGTAAGAAAAAAATCCTCATGCCATTGTTTTAAATATCAAACTGAAAACATTTTTCAATTGTGTGCAATAATTTTGTGCATTGCGTCTCTTGAGGAATTTTCATAAAGTTATATGAATTTAAATTTCAAAATGTATCAATAAGTGCGAACGAGATAGTGTCCAATTGTATAAGCGGTCTTAAATGTAATGTGAATTGTTACAGTGCGCAACTTATCGTCAAATAATAGTGGACGGGCTCTGTCGTCTACTTCATCTTGGGCATCTAGAGTCTCCTACTATACTGAGCAGGCTGCTGTTATTGTGGTTTAACCCTGCTACAGGTAAGAACTAAACAATACCTATAGAAGTCGACAAGCCCTACAAAAAGGTAGCGAAACGACATGGATTCGCATATTAAGCTGGCTGGCCAGAGGTGAGAGATAGGTGGAGGATTTTTGGGGTATCTTTGCCTTGAAGTATTGTTTTTTCCGTTGTTTTTTGTTGTTGTCCAACCCTGTATTCCATTTCGTCATGCTTTCTTATATATTTTCAGTGGAAGAAGATATGCTTCGTCAAATCATCGGCGTATTCTTCCAAACATTTCCAATGAGCGTTGATGGTGCACAGGAACAAATACAGGTAATGAACATTTCTATTTGTTGTGAGATGAATGTGAGATATTCCTAGTGGGTGTCGATTAAAAATTAAAAACGGTGTGTATGGCATAACTTGCCATATCTAACACTATTGACTATTACCAAGGGTAACCTTATTATTTGACTTGGTTACGCTTCTTTCACATTTAAATTTAGACAGGTTGGGTTTGTTTTATATGTTTTGCTGTTTTTATATAATAATTATTTATCTTTAGTAGTGTTATTGGTGTAAACCGTTAAACTGAAGTATAATAATAAATAAATAATAATTGGGGTTTATACTCCAACAGAACAGGTTGCCCTACTTACACTGTCAGAGTCAAATCACAAATTATAGGTTGTGTGGCGAATCTATATGTTGCAGTTTCAGGTCGCCGAGATTCCTACAAGGCCTGCAACATGACCTAACGACTGCCTCCTACATATCTTATAGGAAACAGCCGGGACCCACAGTTTTACGTGCCTTCCGAAACACGGTAGCGTCCAGGCGAAAATCTTTGCCACACTGAGATTTGAACCCAGGACCCCTCCGGCTTACAAGTCGGAGGTATGACCACTGGGCCACGGACGCTACAAGTAGGTAGTAGGACGCTACAAGTAAGTAGTATAAATAATAAAGAGGCGGTGCTAGATCGAAAGGAAAGGAAATATTTGGGGGAGGCCTTTGCAAAACCGAAATTTTCACACCGACATTTTATCACACAGACATTTTTTTACTTTATCAACTACTAGCTGCGCCCAGCGGTTTTACCCGCAGTACTTATGCAGCCTATGTGTTATATATCAGGGTCTAAGCTATTTCTATAAAAAATTACAGTTCAAACGGTCCACCCGTTCAGGCGTGAAACATCCTGACATCTAACAAACTTTCACGTTTATAATATTATACAACGAAGTAAGAAGACGAGCAAGACGCTCTCCTGATGGTAAGAGATAACGCTGCCCATTATTAGTACAGTGCTACTCAGTATTTTACAAAGGTACAATTCTGGGTGCACTGCGCCAACGCTTCCTACTTGCGAGTCATAAGATGTTAAGACTTCTCAGCCCAGTAATTAGTAAGATTTGCATTAAAATGATAATTTTTCTTATAGAAAGCTACAATCCCCACACTTCGGACCTTAGCAAACGCCCCTTCCAGCTCTCCACTGGCTGAGATAGATCAGGAGGCGGTGGTGCGATTCATTGTGTCTCTAACGAGAGTTAATCACGAGGTAAGTACTAAATTCTGTATTAGAATCTTATTGTCTGAATTATCTCCTACCTCCTCTTACCTCCTATATAATAATAATGTTTTTTTTATACAAAGAAGTAAGAAGGCGAGCAAGACGATTGATGGTAAGAGATTACGCTGCCCATAATTAGAACATTCATCATCATCGGCCTTTGCGTCTATTGACAATTTAAGCACTGTTGGGTTGCGTTGGCACTCCCGTTGGTGGCTAATAAAACCAACCCTGGAACGGCAGGGTCGACTACATGTCAAGAACTACAGTACTAGCCAAGATATCACAATGATCAAGAGTCATAAGATGTTAAGACTCTTCAGCCCAGTAATTTCACAAGCCACAGTGCCCTCCTACCGTATTACGGTAATGTTTGCACACAACTAATGTTTGCTCAGGCGGTAGAATAACTTTAAAAATATATAATACTAGCTGCGCAATGCGGTTTTACCCGCTTTTCTATAGCCTATGTGTTATTCCAGGGTCTAAGCTATTTCTATACAAAATTTCAGCTCAATCGGTCCACCCGTTTAGGCATGAAAGAGTAACAAACACACATCTAAACATCCAGACATCCATTCTTAGAAACTTTCACGTTTATACTATTAGTAAGATTGTATGTTTGCTATATTCACCACTGCTGCTAGCACTGGCTCGACAATGCCACTCCACACTACACGTCCACACTCGCCTGCGGCTCTGGTAACACTGACGTTACAGCTTTGTTCGTGTGCATTCGAGACACTAACCACATACACTACATAATATGTTATTCCTTATTCCTAGTTATCGGACAGTCAAGGCGGTATGGCGACAGTGTTATGCCAGCATATATCCCGGCGGCCCGCCGCAGCTGAAGTAGGGCTGGCGTGTCGCATGCTGGCCCTTCTATCCGCGCCTCGAGACGCCTCGCTCGCTGCTTCACTGGCTCACATGTGCAGAGACCTCTGTTTAGTAAGTACTCTGTACTGTAACAGTCAAGGGACATGGCTAATTATCGCTTAGATTTTTTTTACTAATATTATAGATTTAGTGAGCCTTTGACCACGATCTCGCCTAAAATGAAGCGATAATGCGGCCTAAGATAGCAGAATAAATCTAAGAAGCGGAATAAATGCCTCCTTTGCTCTACATTGGACCACAGTCGTAATTACCACTTGGCTATACGGTTTATACGACGAAGTAAGAAGACGAGCAAGACGCTCTTCTGATGGTAAGAGATAATGCCGCCCATAATCAGTACAGTGCTACACAGTGCACTGCGCCAACGCTTCTTACTTGAGAGTCAAGATGTTAAGACTCTTCAGCCCAGTCATTTCACTAGCTACAGTGCCCTCCTACCGAAGCACAGCAATGTTTGCACATCACTGCTCAGGCGGTAGAATAACTGGCACTGTTGGGGTACCCACCTAGTCGACCTCCTGCAAAGGAAGTCTACCCCCGGTAAACACCCCCGGTTTCATCCAGTTCGCTGGCACACTGCTTTAACCGCATGCATCAAAATGCAAAAAATGTTTCTGATATGCCAAATTTAGTAAGCATGTCTACTTATTACAGAAACTACCCGACAAGCAGTCAAGCCGAAACTTAACGCGATACCTGGGTGCTTTGGAAGCTTTTGAGAGAGCTAGCATGAGCAAAATGTCTCAAACAGGTAGAGATTTACCCTCATTGTGTTGTTAAAACGGCTAATTATATGGACTGTTGTCCTATCCAATTTAACTTCAATGTAATTCATTTACAGGCACAGAAGTACCAATGCAAGAAGATTCACTCGCTACATTTGGAAGAACTACGGGCTCTTTGCGTGAGTACTTTAGTTGCCTGCATTTTTAAAAGTTTCTATTCAAACCTCGACCGCGCCACAGAGGTCGTCAACTCTGTGGCGCGGTGGGCGAATACCCGCCTGCTACACAGAAGTTGCGGGTTCGATTCCCGCATGGGACAAATGTTTGTGTGATCCACAGGTCCACAGATATTTGTTTCTGGTCTGGGTGGCTTTCTGTATCTATTATAAGTATGTATTTACAAAAGAAAAGTATATAAGTATTATATCCGTTATCCTAACCACCATAACACAAGCATTAAGTTGCTTAGCTTGGGGTTAGGTGGCTCTGTGTGTAATGTCCTGAAATATTTATTTTTATTTTTTATTTAAATGGTCCCTCTGATTTAGTCTTCGACCTGTTAAAAGTTTTCTTTGACCTAATTTTCTATTAATGGACTTGGTGTATGTCATAAAATTACCTTTAGACGGCAGTTGCGGACCCAACCTTTCCGTTTGAGGGGGCTGAATCGGTTCTAACCGCTTCGTTTGAGCGATCTAGGATATCCAATACTTTTGTTAGGGGAAATAAAATGCTACACCACGACCGCTTCAAGATTTTTAACGCAAAAAATTAATTGTGTTAATGTGCGTTAGGCTACTCTTTAGTGGGTAAAACCGCTGAGTACAGTTTGTAAGAAATAAAATGCAGATATTTTGTTTGTAAAATTTACTTTATATTTGGATTAATAAAGAGTTTCTTATCTTATTTATGGAAGATGAATATTTTTATTTTTATTATAACTTTCAGCACAACCCATCGCTCGCAGCACGCACGTGGTGATCAATGAAACAGTGGAGGAGGAAGTGGAAATTGATGAAACCTCGCCCACTGAACTGATTTCGAGGATTTCTGAAGGTTTGTGAACTTTGGTAACACAATATTATTACAAAAACTGAGTTTTTATAGCATTTAGAATTAAACTTTTTTTTATGTAAAAGGTGGCAAACAAGCAGACGGCCCACCTGATGGTGAGTGGCTACCGTCGCCTATGGATACCTTCAATACCAGAGGTACCGCTGGTACGTTGCCTACCTTTCAAGACTCTATTCACTTGCCTTTTGAAGAGTCCCATGTTAAAGCTCATCGGAAATACCGCGGGCGGAAGCTCATTCCATGATGTGGATTGTGTGTCCAGGATTCATGCTGTGTGTTTCATTATAGACTTGTATAATATTATAATTTAAATGACTAGATTAAAATTATTATAACTAGAATATTGTATAACTACAAAGCATGCTCGCACAAGCGACAAGTGCCCTGTCAGGGTGTGTAGTGAAACTTCTTTTTACACAATAAGATCTGTGCAATGTAAACTACATTTTTTTTTATTTTTATGTGGAGAAGTAAGAAGACGAGCAAGACGCTCTCCTGATGTTAAGAGATAACGCTGCCCATAATCAGTACAGTGCTACCCAGAATTTAACAATGATATGCAATTCTAGGTGCACTGCACCAACGCTTCTTACTCAAGAGTCATAAGATGTTAAGACTCTTCAGCCCAGTAATTTCACTAGCTACAGTGCCCTCCTACCGAAGCACAGTAATGTTTGCACATCACTGCTCAGGCGGTAGAATAACTGGCACTGCTGGGGTACCCACCTAGACGACCTCCTGCAAAGGAAGTCTACCCCCGGTAAAACATGTTTTCGAAATAAATAAATAAATATTTTCCAGAACAATCGGAACCGACAGCAGGCCCGAGCAGTCCTCAATCCAACCGTACGTCGTCTGAAGCTGACACCGCTCCACCCAAACGAGATTCGGAAACACACAGCGATTCCAGCGACGTCTCACCTGTCAAGAAACCTAAGATGGCTGCCGGTAAGAAAGTTATTTATACTTGTATATCTGTTACTTCTATATACAATAAAAGGAAAGAGTAATTGATTGACTGACTGTTTGATCTATCAAAAAAAGTTTGATCTATTAAAAATAAAATAAAAATATTTAGAGATAGATATTAAACATTGTTGTTAGTAATATAGATTATTAGACATAGAGATAAACATATTATTAGATATATTAGACATAGAGATAAGCATAATATTATTATATAGACACCCCGCCAAGACCATTTCTCGGCTATAACACCTGCCTGCATCGAGCACGGGTGCAGGCTGAAAATCAGTAGTCAGGTTAGCCCTAGGATTAATCTGACAAAACGCTGAGCCTGTTCCCATTGGCGAGTACCTACATTAAAACTTTAACACACTATGTAAGCTTAAGCTGTAAGATAGAGCCAATAAATCATCTTCATTTCATTTCAACGCACAGCCCAAACTACTGAACGGATTCGATTGAAATTTGGAATACAGATAGGTTTTATGACGTAGACCTCCGCTAAGAAAGGATTTTACCCCGAGCATAATCTAGTGTATTATAATTCTTGTTATTTATTGTAGTCACATTTTGCCGCAGAACCGATAACCGATGGGGTACACGGGTTCTAGAGTGGAGACCGCGTCTCGGCAAACGTAGTGTAGGGCGTCCTTGGGTGAGATGGGGTGACGATATCCGGAAGGTCGTAGGGAGCGGGTGGAGGAGGAAGACAGAGGAACGAGTTGAGTGGCGTGCCATGGGGGAGGCTTATGTTCAGCAGTGGACGAACGTGGGCTGATGATGATGATGATTGTAGTCACCGTTAAATTGTAACAACCGTTAGTATTATGATTCACCTTGTGAAGTCTTATATGATGTTAAAGATCGATCGATTTTTTTTATTTCCTTGAGTATAGTCGGTATTATACATAGGTGATATTTTAAACTATTGCTACGAGTATATTGTTGGCCGAAAATTGACAATGTAAATAACTTTGTCCAACCGATACTTTACAATTTATCTTTGATTGCCCGCAAAATTGTAAACTATGATCAGATAGGTTGGCCTTATATATGAGATAATATGTCTGTGTCCAAAGAAATTAATATAATATGCCTTTTTACAAGCTTTTATTTACTTTGATTGTGTGGATCATAGCACACTGCTGAGGAAGTTGGAGGTATACGGAATTCATGGAAATGCCTCGAACTTGGTGGAATCTTACTTGTCGGACAGACAGCAGAAAGTGGATATTGGCGGTGTCATTTCATCAAGCCATCCTGTTAGAATGGGAGTGCCACAGGGGTCAATACTGGGTCCATTTTTGTTTCTGGCATATATAAATGATCTCCCTTACATGGTTAAAGACCTAGCAGACATCGTTTTATTTGCCGATGATACCTCGCTAATATTCAAAGTGGATAGGAAAGATAGTGAGCTTGTACATGTAAATAACGCTTTAGTAGTAATATCTAAATGGTTTGCCGCTAACAATCTGTTATTGAATGCGAAAAAGACTAAATGCCTGAAATTTTCATTACCTAACGTTAGGTACATAGAATCGAATGTAGTTCTTGATGGTGAAATACTAAAGCTTGACAATGCAACTTTATTCCTTGGCATGAATATAGATTCTAAGTTACAATGGGGTAATCATATTAACGTATTGTCAGGGAAATTAAGCTCTGCAGCATATGCGGTGTATAAAATCAGGCAAGTATCAGATGTAGCTACAGCTAGATTAGTTTACTTTGCATATTTCCATAGTCTAATGTCATACGGTATTTTACTGTGGGGGTCGGCAGCAGATATTGAGACTATTTTCATACTGCAAAAACGTGCAATTCGTGCCATTTATGAGATGCGCCCAAGAGACTCTTTAAAAGAGGTCTTTAAAGAGATAAATATACTGACCCTACCATCTTTGTACATTTACGAAAATATTATGTATGTCAGGAAAAATTTAGATAAATTTAAGTTAAATAGTGACACTCATAGCTTTAATACTAGAAATAAGAATAAGTTGGCTGTACCTCGATTCAGATTGTCCAAAACGAGCCATAAATCATTTTTAGGGAATTGTGTACGTTTTTATAATAAAATCCCTGAGGAAATAACGGGGCTCACAGAAGGTAAATTCAAAAGCCGTGTTAAAGACATATTACAAAAGAAAGCCTATTATAAAATTAGCCAATACATAGAAGACAAAGATGCCTGGAAACCTCTGCAACCACCTGTTAATAATTTATGTAACCAAGATAAAAATTGTAAACAAATATTTAAAAAAAACAATCCCTTTGAGTTTCTTGCTCGTTCTTCTCATAGAGGTGCCTTGCGAACGAGCGGTAGAATATTAAAATAAAATGTAAAATTGACTTGCAAAAGTGCTCCATTGTAGCCTATTTGAATAAATGAATTTTGAGTTTGAGTTTGAGTTTCACCTGTCTGTTGTCTGTCTGTTTGTCCGTCTGTCTGTCTGTAATCAAATCTTGCGAGTTTAATTTGATCCACTTCCCGTTTTCCGATTGAGCTGGAATTTTGCATGCATGTATAAATCGAATGACAATGCAATATTATTATGACATCGAGCTGATCTGTTGATGAAGATGGAAAGTGCCATAGGAACTCCGTAATTAAACGATGCAACCACATCGAGTTTGGGCTCAGTTGATTCGTTTTGACGAGTACTTTATAATGGTAAACGCTATATGGTAATAATAATAAAAGCTTGTTTTTAAGTGTTTTTAAAATATCAATTGTTATATCATAAATACATATTAACAGGTAAAAAGAAGAAATTATCCATAAACAAGAAAAACAGCGACTCCGATACAAACAAACCGACTAAAGGCAAAGGAAAGGCCACCAAAGAGAAGTCGCAAGAAATCAATGAGAAAGCTGATGAAATAGAATCTACAAGCAAACCTGAAGATAATGACGCGGGCGGATTGAAGAGGTCAAGATCGCAACGATCTTTGGTGGATCTTGATAGAGGTACCTATTATTTATAGAAGAAAGACACAATCTAATAATATCTAAGTGTACAATTGGCGGTCTTATCGCTAATAGCGATCTCTTATGTCGAAAGTCTTTACCGAGAAACATTTTCAAAAAGAAAATGCTACGCCTTTATGTTTCTTAAATTCGTCATAATATTATCTACAAGAAAAAAAAAGAAGCAGTTAATAAAATAAATCAATTAAATGGTGACTGATCTAACACTTTAAACTTCTGCAATTATTTAAACTCATTTTAATTTTAACGCTAGTTTTAAGCCCGGTCTCGCTGTCTTTTAGTCTACACAATTAACAGAAACATTATGTTATCAAAATTCAACAAAATCGCCTAAAACACGAGCTAAAGACCTGCAAAAGCATATTATTATTATATAATTATTGCCCTAAGCGCGACTTTTCAGCTCAGTTACATGAGCCGTAGTCAAGATACCTACGCGATAAGTCCCGACTAATAAAATTAATATTCACTAGAGTACATTTCATTAAATAGTTCCTATGACGTCATGTTGGCACCCCTGTTTGTCAAAAGTTTCAACTGGTTACGTTTTAACTAATATACAACAAGATATTTCAATAAAACCTCGAATAACCTGAAGAGGCGTCGAAACCAGAAACTTTTGACAAACAGGGGTGCCAACATGACGTCATAGGAACTATTTGATGAAATGCACTCTAACTCTACTAAATCTTCACAGCTCAAAAATCCAAGGCCGAAGTCAAGAAAGGCAAACAACCAAAGAAGCCCACACAGACATCGCCACCCTCCGATTTAGACTCGGCCAACGTCACTATTAGAAGATCTACGAGACAGTCGGGCTCTAGCAGCGAAGGAAGTCAAGAAAAACCCAAGAAAGGGAAGAAACCACCTGGTAAATAAACTATGTTATTATGTATATAAATAAAAATGAATTGCAGTTCTGTTAGTCTCGCTAAAACTCTAGAACGGTTGAACCGATTTAGATGATTTTGGTTTAGAAATGTTTGTCGTAGTCCAGGGAAGGTTTAAATAGTGAGAAAATATGGAAAAATTGCGCGATAGGCGATGCGAAGTTCGCAGGGTCAACTAGTTATTAATAATAATAAACTTATGTCTGATATATACACAACTTTATTGAAACACAATATTACAATTATTTATTTATTTTTTTATTTTTAGCCTGTATCGTCCCACTGCAGGGCAAAGGCCTCCCTTCTCTCTTTCCAATCTTTCCTTTGGGTAGCGGTCTGGGGCCAATTCTTAAGGTAGGAGTCGAGCTCGTCTCTCCACCGAGTTCTGGGCCTGCCACGTCGTCGTGTCCGGGTGTTTGGACTCCATTGAGTGGTAGTCCAAGCCCACAGTTCCTCCGACATGCGGCATACGTGCCCGGCCCAGTCCCATTTGAGGCGAGCGGCTTTCTGAACTGCATCTGTTATTTGTGTTTTGGAGCGCAGTATGGTGTTTCTTATCCTGTCTGTGAGTTTCACTCCTAAGATACTGCGCTCCATAGCTCTTTGGCAAACCCCGAGTGCGGACTTCTGACGTTTAGTCAATGACCAAGTTTGTGCGCCGTATGTGAGGGTGGGGAGAACACACATGTCCATGAGTTTACGTTTTAAGGAGAGTGGCAATGTTCCTTTCATGAGGTCTTTCATGGCCCAATAGCTCTTCCAGGCGTTTTCGGTGCGTCGTGCAACTTCTTTGTCTTGTCTCGCCTGGAAAGAGACTATTTGGCCAAGGTAAACGTACTCATCGACATATTCGATCTCCACACCCTCGACATGAAGGCGACGCTTGGTGGTGTTCGTCATTAGTTTAGTTTTGGACATGTTCATCCGAAGTCCGACCTCGAGGCTTGCAGTATGCAGTTCTTGGAGCATAAGACCCAGTTCAGATGCCGAGGAGGAGAAAAGGACAATGTCATCGGCGAAACGAAGATTTGTCAATCTCTTTTCGCCGAGGACAACTCCCCTCTCCGTCTACAATATTACAATAAACGTAAAAAATACCAAATGTTACATTGTATTCAATGATGTTACAATTGGCGATTTTTTCGCTAAAGGCGTCAAAATCTTCCCAATTTTGAGAACAGTGCAGAGCAAAAAGGAGTAACGAATAGCACACTTGGTTGGCTACTGCGGTAGTAGTTTTATTCATTTGAGTTTAAAATATTTGTTGTTAATGTTCCTTCTAAACTGTAATTAAAAACAACGTTGATTTGCGAAAATTTCAATATACATATATCGTTTAAAATAGTTCTAAAAGGATTTATTTTGTCTTCCAGTGAAAAAGCCTAATAAACCGGCGCCGATCAGCAAGGATCGCGGCTCGACTGGCTCTCGTGGCAGTGTGGACAGCTACAAACCATTCGACGACTCCGCTGATGATACCACACTGCATACCATCGTCTATGATAATGAACTAGTAAGTACTGATCGTAAAGCCAAGTAAATAGGCGTACATCAACAAGGATCACGGCTCGACTGACTCTCACGGAAGGACAGCTACAAACCTTTCGACGAGTCCGCTGATGATACCACACTGCATACCATCGTCTATGATAATGAACTAGTAAGTATTGATCGTAAAGCCAAGTAAAGCGGCGTCCATCAACAAGGATCACTGCTCGACTGGCTCTCACGGAAGGACAGCTACAAACCTTTCGACGAGTCCGCTGACGATACCATACTGTCTATGATAATGAACTAGTAAGTATTCAGTATTGATCGTAGATCTAATTGGTATTATTGGTATTGGTAACATATAGGTTGGCCACACAACCTATAAATTGTGATCTGACTCTAACAGTGTAAATAGGGTCACCTGTTCTGTTGGAGTATAAACCCCAATCATCATCATTATTTGCAAGATTTTATACGATAGCGAAAATTTAATTTTTTTTTATGTGATGAAGTAGAAGACGAGCAAGACGGTCTCCTGATGGTAAGAGATAACGCTGCCCATAACCAGTACAGTGCTATTTAGGATTTCACAATGATGTGAAATTCTAAGAGCACTGCACCAACGCTTCTTACTCAAGAGTCATAAGATGTTAAGACTCTTTAGCCCAGTAATTTCACTAGCTACAGTGCCCTCCCACCGAAGCACAGTAATATTTGCACATCACTGCTCAGGCGGTAGAATTACTGGCACTGTTGAGGTACCCCGGGTACCCACCTAGTCGACCTCCTGCAAAGGAAGTCTACCCCCGGTAATTAATTTACCTATACCTTGATATCATACGTAATCTTAAGTTTTAATTATTTATTTAATTGACACAGTTTTATTTATTCATTCTTTCACAGGTGCAGTCGCTACTGAATGATTCAAGTGAGCTAGTAGAAGGGAATAAAAGTACTTCCAAAGGAAACATCACTATACCTGAGACCCCAGATGCTAGTGACGAGTAAGTTTTAATTATTTTATGTTAATTGATTGAACTTTATCCTTTCCATTGTTAAATTATTCATACTTATATTTGTGTGTGGGAAAAAAACCTTTAAATAATTTTTATATATCTGAATGTGTGGCAACATTTTCCTTTAGGCATACTGTGTTTCGGAAGACACGAAAAACGCTTGATCCCAGCTAAAAAAAAATTATTATTAGGAGGCAGTCTAGGTCATGTTGCAAGCCATGCAGAAATCTTGGCGACTTTTTATAATCAACAATCCTAACTCACTGTCAACAATGATAAATTAATAAGAATAATGATTTAATAGAAGCAACAAATGACCAAAATGCTGGCTCTAACCTCGGCCAGCGTATAAGTTTGGCTATTCAGAGAGGTAATATAGCTAGCTTTTAGGCACCTTACCTGCAGAACACGACCTAAATGACGTTTTTATTTACAGCAATTACTTTAGGTTAACGTTTTAGTAATAGTTAAGGTTAAGTAAATAGTACAATTGAGTCCTTTTTGTCTAGATCGGAACCAGAACCCGAGCCCGAACCAAAACCAACTAAAGGAAAAAAGAATGGCAAGAAAAAATAGTCATATTGTACAAGTTTTTCTAATTTAATTATTTTTAATTTACATTATTACATAAATATCTTAACTCTATTGTTTTATTACGTAGACAGAGAAAACTATTAGACAAGTTAACATTGACGACAATATACATATCTCTCAAATTAATAGACCTACACACTTGTGGTATTTTTGTTGAAACGTCTACATTAAAAGTTACTTCAAAAATTCTTTGTGCATTATATAACACAATTTATGAATCCTATTAAATTTTGAGCAAATATTTTGGTATTTTTTATGAAATATACGAGTACTACGGAGGATACTCGTCGCTTCGTACTCTTTATGTCTTAACAGTGAAATCCTTTAGCGGGTGTCTATGTCATCAATAATTGTGCTAAATTTCAACTCATCCGTTTCACGGTTTGAGCTATGCGATGTCCAGTGGCTTTAGCATGCCAACGGAATCCCGACAAAACTTCAAGAGTAGAACTGTCATCCCATACATTCACAAAAGTACAATGTATGGGATGACAGTTCTACTCTTGACATTTCAGCGGGATCCCGTGTGGTATGCTAAAGGCACTGTAGCCGTAGCATGACGTATAAGATCCCGACGAAACTTCAAGAGTAGAACTGTCACCCCATATATTGTACTTTTGTGAATGTATGGGATGACAGTTGACTTGACAGCAAGACAAGTCTACGCAGCGTCTGTGCTTGAGGAGCTGTCAGACACAACACAACTCACACCGACATTTGTCTATAATTTTGTCCGTCTACATAGGCACATTATTATCTCGAGGCCACACCATAGTTACTTTGCCAGTTAGCATAAGGTTTCACAGTAGACGCTGCTTGCCAATTATTATTAGACCGCTGCCAATTATTCGTTTGCGCAGGGTTAGTTGTATATTTCTCATCATAATTCTTCTGATAGTTTTCCCTCTGTGCAGGGACTGTGTTGTCAGTCCACTTGTTAAAGTCCCATGGATGCCAGTTTTGCCAGCGGTTCTTGTCTTGATTCCGTCTGTCTGAGTGGTTCTTGTTCCCGAAGTTGGACCAGTCGTGGTCGTGGCCGCCGTGGTAATGCCATCTGTCAAATAAAATGTAAGAAAACTTATAATAAAAATCACAAAAATACATGAAAGATGAATATGGAAGGGATGGGTGTTAGAAAAATGAATTAAAATCCTGCAGGGCTTCGTATCGAAGACCGAATTGACAAAAATGTATAAAAAGACGTATGACGTATTATTAAATCGACACGACGTAATAAGAATTTTATACATTTTTGACAATTCAGTCTAAGATTCGGTTCCCTAACAGGTAAGTGAATAGCCCTGCTGGTTGGGCACACAACCTATAAATTGCGATTTGAATCTGACAGTGTAAGTAGGGTAACCTGTTCTGTTGGGAGTATCACCTCCAACTCTGTTAAAATATTTTTCATCCTATACTACTTACAATATAAGAACGGCCATCATAAGACTTTTGTACCAGAACCGGTGCTTGTGAACAAAGTTTCAGCTAAACATAGAATAGGTACGGCGCGGTATATTAGTGTGGTATAACTTTTCAACTTATCTACGCATTCTTTCTAGTTAAAAATTTCAGATTATCAGTGCTTATACCCATCATTGTAATAATTATACCATGATAATATCTCACCCATTATACTGAGGTTTGGCGGGAGCTTGCGTTGTAGGGTTTGATCCAGTGTCTTCTCCGAACCTATTGTTGAATACAGCTGGTACTTCCCCCTTCTTGGAGAGAGAATGTCGGGATCGTATGAACTCTGCCGCGCGTTCCGCTATCATTATTGTAGGGGCGGCTGTGTTACCTGTAAAACATTTTAAGTATAAGTTTATACACGGAGATATAAGAGTAAAATTGTTCTTAAAGAACATTGCATCAAATGTTACAGAAAATATGAGTGAGCCTTGGATAAGGTATTTTCCTAACGAACACACATACAAAGCATCTACCATTTTAAAGCTTTATTTATTCTTGATGGCATAACCCAAGGGGGTTTATAGTTGATATTACTACTAGATTAAAATTATAGTAGATATAATTTTACATACCAGAAACGACGGTTGGCATTACAGATGCGTCTGCGACTCTTAGCCCTGAAATAAAGAAACAAGGCATATGAGTAAACTCTAAAATCAATTTAGCCCAGTCAATGAGTGCCCAAAAAGGGTATGTGGATCGAAAAGTCGAAAGCAGAAAAACTAACTTAGTAACTTTGTTTGGACTAGTTAGGAGATAAACATACTAAAAGTCCCCACCCCTCCGAGGTGAGCCCGAGGGGGGGGAGGCCGAAGAAAGTCCCATTTTTAGGTTTTTTGCTTATATGTCAAAAACTGTGAGTTGTACGATATTTTGTTGTACTACATTATTAAACCTCATAAAATTTTCTACAACTTCGGCCTTAACACTTTTCATCTATCTCCAATCGTTATCCAGCTATGAGCTTCCAAACATGGTCTATTTTGAAGACGCTTAAATTAGTTTTCCATACAAAGTTGGTAAAAAAATCTTACAAATAAAATTTGATCAACTTCTGGTGGTCGTATCATAATGAAACTTTGCAAATGTCTAGAAATCTGACGACAGTTTAATAATCTGGTACCACTGAGCTGATCTGATGATGGAGCCAGGAGGTGTCTAATGAAACTCTTCAATGGCTATTAGTAAACCCGTCGAGTTTGGGCACATTACATTCGAATCGATGAGACTTTTTCATAACACTTGCTGTCGAGGGTCTGATAATGGACCAGGAGGTGCCTACGTCTCATCAATCCGAATGTAATGAGCCTAAACTCGCCGGTTTTACTAATAGCCATTGAAGAGTTTCATTAGACACCTCCTGGCTCCATCATCAGATGAGCTCAGTGGTACCAGATTATTAAACTGTCGTCAGATTTCTAGACATTTGCAAAGTTTCATTATGATACGACCACCAGAAGTTGGTCAAATTTTATTTGTAAGATTTTTTTACCAACTTTGTATGGAAAACTAATTTAAGCGTCTTCAAAATAGACCATGTTTGGAAGCTCATAGCTGAATAACGATTGGAGATAGATGAAAAGTGTTAAGGCCGAAGTTGTAGAAAATTTTATGAGGTTTAATAATGTAGTACAACAAAATATCGTACAACGCACAGTTTTTGACATATAAGCAAAAAACCTAAAAATGGGACCTTCTTCGGCCTCCCCCCCCTCGGGCTCACCTCGGAGGGGTGGGGACTTTTAGTATGTTTATCTCCTAACTAGTCCAAACAAAGTTACTAAGTTAATTTTTCTGCTTTCGACTTTTCGATCCACATTTCTTCTTTTACTGGACTAATTCCAATTTTTTTTTCTCAATTGTTGGTCCTATCATTATATCTGATATCTTCCAGATTACCTTGCAGGGAGTGTATCCGATTCATTTAAATAGAGTCATCGTTTACCCATTAATCTTCAGCTTGAAATTGACGACCTGGTGGCTAAATGAAAAGGAACTCTTGCTTACCCTGTATTCCATGAACCTTGAGCTCCAAGTCAACGACGGCCATAGGATCGGTGTCCTTGCCCATCTTGCAGGTTCCGACCTGGTGGTTCTCAGGCGCGGTGTGATGCTGCGCCATACACTTGAAGTACTCGTCGGAAAGCTCTTCGCCGGCTTCCAGACATTCCTTGCCGTAGCCCGGTGTGGGGACCATGCCGTACTTCTCGCGTAATATCTGATCAAATATCACAGGATAATGAAGTGCTGGGTTGCAAACATACATAATATAAGTATACAGGCTCATTGGCATATTGGTAAAAATGTAAAAAAAGTTTCTTTTTGTATCATCATAAACGTTGTAAACCTGCTTAATCGTCGATCCGAGTCTATTCAAATCGTTGACAGTGCGACGTAGTTTTAGAATATGTTGTTCATATCATCATCCGATAGTATGTTCGATACGAACAGCCTCCACGCAGTGGCAGATAGATATGTATGCTTATCTGCCCCCAAGGGCGGATCCAGGATTTGGTCCTGGGGGCAAGGTGCAGAAAGGCAAAAATATAATTTTTACTACGAAAAGTGTGTGTTTAGCTCGCTCTGAACAGTTAGAAAGTTCAAATATTCTTAATAATAAGTGCGAGAGCAGCTTACTGCGAGCGCCAAGAAAAAAATTGTAATCTTGACCGTGAAATATGGGCAAAATTCGTAATTCTACAATGCTTCTGGGGGGGGCCTTGGCCCCCTGGCCCCCCCTATATCCGCCTATGTCTGCCCCCACAATATATTCCTATTTGGCAGTTGGACAAATTCTGGATTTCCGCTATCTGATCTAGTGATACATGGAAAGAATGCATCTAAGATCCTCAAACCTCAAATGAAAACCGTAGGAGCTATAATCCCTTACCGTAGTGTTAGCCAGCCTATAAATAACCCGCGCTGCATCAACCAGCACGTTCAGCTCGTGCTCATCGAAGAAGTAGTTGGGTTGCATCACCGGCGCCTGCGTCGGGTCCACCGACCGAATGCTAATGTAACCTCGACTGCGGGGTTGGAGGGCGATCGCTGAGATACTGGAAATATAGAATAGAATAATACTTTATTGCGTACCAAATAAGAAATTTACTGAGCTAGATATCTAAATGCTAAGTAAACAATCGGCGGTCTTTTCGCATTAGGCAATTTCTTACAGACTACGTAGGAATGGAACAGGACTGATATTACAATAATAGACGGTGGTGTGCAGTATCTGTATACATAGACTAGTTACAAAATATATATAGGTACATAAGAACATGCCATTAACATGAATATAAGATAAAAATATAGGTATATTTAAAAAAATGAACAAGGAAAATAAATAATTAAAAAATAGATAAGTATTAATAATAAAGTAGTAGTAATAATTAAAAATGATTGTTAATAAATAAGTTACTGATTTCGTTATAAGCAATAGCAGCAGGATTTATAAGTGTAAAAAAAACATGTCATTGCCTATAATTCTGTTTTTTATTCAAGAAGTAAGACGAGCAAGACGCTCTCCTGATGGAAAGAGATTACGCTGGCTGCTATAGTCAGTACAGTGCTACCTAGGATTCTACAATGTAAAATTCTAAGTGCACTGCACCACAGACTGCACTAATACTTTTTACTCAAAAGTTATAAGATGTTAAGAACCTGCAGCCCAGTTAGACTAACTACTTCTCTCCCCTTCGAACTTCGAGCGTTTTTTTATTTATTATAAGTAAGCCTTTTACCACGATCTCGCGCAAAGTTTTTGTATCTATGTTATACTCGGCAATTTTGAAAGTTGATCAATCTAAAAAAAAATATTTACGAAATAGTTCTTCTGTCCGGAATTTCCTTGACTTGTTCCTCTGAAGGTAAGTTTCCATCGCCGCAAGACGCGTAGTATCCCGAAAAGAAATATTGCACATCAGGGTGCTTGCCACCCGGTGATGCGTACTTGGAGTTCACTTTTGCTGTAAGCTGAAAATATTAAGGAGAATTTTTAATATTTACTTAGTGAAAAACAGCGACACTTAAGAATAGCGGCGTTCGTATAATACTGGGCTTAGTCCAAATAGAAGGCCACTAAAGTCGGTCATCCCTTGTCCTTATCCAACCACTCGACGACCTTCAGATATCTAAACTCTTCTTACCCACAAACGCCTTACTCTATGTTTACTCTACATTCGAGTCGCGATCTAACTCTAGAACACGTCTACCCCAGCGGTAATCAGTTCTGCGGCAAACGTGACTGTCCTTATTGCTACTTTAGCTACCTAGCTAATCCTTTCGACTGTATCTAAACCTAGTTCTCTGCTGGATCGTCTCGCATCTAAGTCATAACGTTTAAGACGCATTGGTTTGAAGACTTTGATCTTCAAACACTGACTCAACGAAGTATTCCAAAGTTAACCTTATTAAGAGAAAACTAAAATCATATGCATCAGAAACAAACCTGTGACATAGTAGTGGAAGAAAGAGGGCCTTCTCTATTCAGCATGTACTCCATAGCCTTGTCCCAAGTGAGGATCGGGGAGTTAGGTTCCTTATTCAAAGTGAACTCCAAGTCCATACCGACGTGGTTCTGAAGATTCTGGCCCACTCCTGGCAGGTCCTTGATCGTGGGGATGTTGAATTTGTTGAGGGTTTCTTTAGGCCCGACCCCGGATAGGAGTAAGATTTGAGGGGTGTTGATTGTTCCTGCTGAGAGGATAGCCTGAAAAATAATGGTTTGTCAAAGATGGGTTTTTGTATCGGAAGATTGGAGAAGTTGCAGAACTGGACCGTTGTAAAGCTAGTAAACCTATGGGTAAGTGTATTTGTTAAGTAACTGAACTTCGTTAAGTTTTTATGGATAATGTATAATTTTGCTTTTTATACAAATAGTATATAATAGGTTAGCGGCAGGATGAGAGCAGACTCAGCGTGTCGCCAGGTTAACCCTGCGGCTAATCGACACAGTGAAGCTGTGTTCGAGTAATTATTTTTTGTTTTGTTTCTGATTCTCGTAGGACTTGCAATTCTACGATTTATCTCTATATCTCTCCATGCTTTGGACCTTGAAGAATGCAGACGACACAAAAAACACAAAGTTTCATATTATCATACCTCCTTCTTAACGCCAACAGTTTTCGTCTGGCCATCCTTAATGTACTCGACTCCGGTGACCCGTTTGGACGCGGGGTCTATGATCACCTTAGAGACCAGCGCGTTCAGTGTGACGTGGAAGTTTTCCCGGTGCACTCCCGGGCGGATGTAGGCGCGCGCGGTACTGTAGCGGGATCCCCCACTGGAATAGGGATGATAAGGTTAAAACATTTCGAGTATAATGCTGCGTGCACATGCTCGCGTTCAAAGTGACATTCAACGAGCGTATATTAGAAGAGAACCGGATTTATAATAATATCTGTAAATGGGTGTCATAGTATTATTATATTATTTACTTTAAGTATATAGGTGTCTAGTAAGTTGGTTTTGCCTACAATCATTTTAAAGAAAAGAAAGTATTAAAAAAAAAAAAAATGATCTTGCCACAAAAAGTTACCAGCTAAGCATAATGTGTTCTCGTAGATCTGGTTTGACCTGCGCTGGGTACCATATTGTTTTACTTTCTTATAAAAATAGAATTAGGTAAGATAACTCTACAGTGTACCATGACTCATGACCTCAAGTAAGTAGGTAAGTAAACTTCAACGTAAACAATACTTACTCATTCAAAGCCTGTGCGATGGTGAAGCCGGTAACCGTTTCTCCATTGAGGTCGGTGGTTGGCGGGTAGCCCAGTTCAATCGACGCTGAGACGACGTCGTGAGCGAATAGAGGCGCGTAACGGAACTGCAATAAACCCGTATTGTCAATCACTGTGTTTTGTTGTTCTGTATTTATTTGTATGCAGTGTTGAAGTTCGTACCTAGCTCAATAAAAAAGGTTACTTTATGTCGGCCACACCGGCCGGCGGGAAATATTAGTTTCATCAAAGGGCCTAATAGTAGGGGAGCCGAAAAGATTTTGCAGTTACTCCAGCTCGTGAGAAAGTCGTGAGGGGAGAAAGCTTGCCCCCTGTAATGTATCTCTACCAAATATTTAACTCTTGATATAGGGGAGATCGCTGAGGGTGGCCCGTCAGATTAGAAAAAAAAAATCGAGCGCGTCAGATTTTTATGCAATGCTTTTTCTTTATCGTTCTATGTGCATGGAGCACCCAAGTATCAGCTTGACCCTCTTGATGCATTACAACGTAGAGCTGTCAGAATTGTTGACGACCTCAAGCTCACCGAACACCTAGAACCGCTCAGCTTTCGTAGGGACGTTGAATCCCTTTGTATCTTCTACCGTTTATACAATGGGTTCTGAAGAATTATTCGACCTGATTCCGGCGTCGCGCTTTTATCACCGCACGAGCAGACACCGCTCGAAAGCCCATCCACACATAATTGATGGTTGGCATTCTCGCACTGTGCGATTCACTCGCTCCTTCTTGCCGTACACCTGCAAAATGTGGAATGAGCTTCCGCCCGCGGTATTTCCGATGAGCTTTAACATGGGACTCTTCAAAAGGCAAGTGAATAGAGTCTTGAAAGGTAAGCAACGTACCAGGGGTACCCCTGGTATTGCAGGTATCCATAGGCGACGGTAGCCACTCACCATCAGGTGGTCCGTCTGCTTGTTTGTCACCGATTACATTAAAAAAAATGGCTCTAAGAAAGTTTTATTAATCGCTTAACCGTTGCGGCAGCAACAAAAGGGTATTACTTGAGCTTGAGCTTTAATTAATGCTGAGCGCTGTCTGCCTTAAATTTACGATCTGAGATTGTAAGATTTAACGACGACATACATAATGTCCTTAATACCTTTGGTTCTTTTAATTTCTCCAAATATAAAAGTAGGTCCCACTTTCTTTCGGCTTTCATTATAAGGACTCGTTTCGGACCGGTTCAATGGTGGAGTTTGGGTTTTACCGAGAATTTCGAATACTTAATGTAATAATGTACTAACCGTTATAATCTTATCAAAGTTAAATCTGGTCAGTAGGTACATAATATTTGACAGAATAAACTTTTCGCGTGGTATAAGTCCCGTAATGCGAGGGCACAACAAAATAAATGTGATTTGACTCTGACAACACTATTCTGTTGGAGTTACCCCAATTATTATAATTATAACAAAGGTGTACCTATGTAAGTGACCTCGCAATATTATATTATTTACTTATATTATTATGGGTGTTCCTACTCTTAACTCTAAAGCCTTAGTAGTTCTCTACTGCGCTCTACATTGCGTAGAGTCAAATTCTTATTATGCAAGCAATTATTTGTTTAAAAATTAAACACTTCGCGAGAAGCCTAAACCCGTAAATTGAGAAACCATGACTTTTAAAAAGTCTTTGTACTTATTATGATGATTAAATATTATTTTGAGAGCCCATAGTTTAATCTAATGCGATAAGGGATAACGAAATTAACTAGGTATACTTCTATGCATAATGCATACGTTATTATCCATTAAGTAGAAAAACCCTTACCCTCTGCACAGGCAACGGTCCGCCTCTAGAATGATACTGCCCCGACACTCGTTCATCAATCTCCTTATTGTCTTCACTCCTCAGGAAGTATGGTAGCACGTCGTACCAGGACCAGCCCGGCGCTCCGTTGGCCGCCCAGTTGTCGTAGTCCTGAGGCGTTCCTCGCATGTACATCATGCCGTTTATTACTGAACATCCACCTGTGGAAACATGAGAATTGAGAAGTTTGAAGAAATCTTCTTCCTCCCTTATTCCACTAGATCGGGTTGGTGCAACCGTGCAACACGTCTTCCTCCTCCATTCTGCTCTATATCCATCATATCTTTATTTACTTAGGATATACGTGATATCCTCTTTCACATAATTCATCAAAACCTTTTTAGGGCGATCTCTCGCATTTCCGCTCCCTACTAGGTACATCAATGACCTCTTTGAAATGAGAAATTATGGGACTTTATTGATGGGAATAAAAAAAATCGTTTGAGTTTCATGCCCTTTTCTCGTGTTTTTCTGGTGATGGGCGATGAAATGAACGGTGCACCTAAGTAGGTATCTGTAATATTCGTAGGGTCGGAGAAATAATAAACGTTCGTTATGGTTGCTCGTATAATTCACACTCCGTCATACAAAATATCTCTTGCTGATGGACGATTATTTACGTCTACCTACATTTACTACTTATTACAATTATGACTAAGTGATGGTACCCACATTTAGTACACTACATCCCTCCACACTTATTTCAAAAACTAATATTATATTTATACAATAATAATATGACAAGGCCGATACAATCTGTTACATGATCTGCGAGTAATGCATTATGACTACCGTTATTTACATAATATAGATTCTATATATGCGCGTGACACGAGTGAGACTTTAGTAAATATAAATAATTAAGATAACATAATATTACAGTTTTACTTTCTTATACTAAGTTAGAGAGTAGCCCAGATATTACACTTTATAGTTTGGGTTATTTAACCTGCACTTTCTAAATGGGCGGTCGTGCTGTACTATATCTGTGACGGTTTCCTGGGCAGACTCTGGGGATTGAGGCGCGCTTGTGAAGGGTGAGCTACCCCCGGACCGTGACTGCTCCGACTGCTGTGGTGAGCCTGGATGAAGTTCTGAGCTCGTAGACGTCTCACTCACTTCTCCCTCTTTTAAGGTTTCAGATGCGTCTTTCTGTGGGAAGGATCGATCAGGATTAGGGCAGACCAAGGAGCTTCTCCTCCTGTGCCTGAGTTGGTCAATGTGGCGATGTACTTGTACGTCCCCCCCCTCAGCGATAACCTTAAAATTAGACGGACCGAGCTTACTTTCTACCTTACCAGGTAACCATTTCTCACCCTTTAAATACTGCCGGTACCAGACGTCGTCTCCCTCGCGGAGGGTGGTGTGCGCGCCGCCCGCCTCCTGCACCTGCCGCTGCTGCACGCGGCTCGCCCGCGTCTCCCTGTCCGGTTTCAGCACGTCTAGCTTAGTACGTAATCGCCTACCTAACATTGCCATCGCCGGACTCTCTCCGGTAGACGAGTGTTCCGTGTTCCTATAGTATAATAAGAAAGTATGCAAGGCGTCAGTCACGTCTTGTTTTTGAAAATCAGCTTTCTTTATTACCCGTTTTAAGGTTTTCACGGCGTTCTCGGCGGCACCATTAGAGGCCGGATGGTACGGTGCCGTGAATATGTGTTCGATACCTAAATTCTTAATGAACGAACCGAACTCCCCCCCGGTGAACGGCGGCCCGTTATCTGTCACTATCTGCTTGGGGAGCCCCCAACGGCTCCACAACTCTGTCAGTTTCCCTATGCTCCAATTGGCCGCCGTACTCGGCACCTGAAATATTTCTAACCATTTCGACATAGCATCTATAACAACTAAGTAAGTTTTGCCAAAAATTGGCCCTAGGAAATCTAAGTGTAACCTAGACCAGGGGCGATGGGGCCAGGGCCAGGGACGCGGCGCGTGTCTCGGCGGCGCGTCCGCCTGCGCCGCGCACACGCCGCACTCGCGGCACATGGCCTCCACCGCCTCGTCGACGCCGGCCCACCATACATAGCTCCGCGCGAGAACCTTGGATTTTACTATGCCCATGTGAGGTTCGTGTATCATCCTTAACACCTTTGTTTTGCATTGCTCTGGTATGACAACCCTGTGACCCCACATGACACAGCCTAATTCTTCATAAAGTTCACGTCGCCTATTGAAATATGGTCGCATAGCCGCGATGTCACACTCTGCCGGCCAACCGTCCCGTATGAATTCTAAAACTTTTCCTAGAATGGGATCCCGGTTTGAACATGTTTTTAATTCATTATGATCTAGCAATAACGCTTCCTGAGCGAAATGTAAATATGTTTGTTCCGGCAACGTCGGCGGAACCGGTTTCTTATCGTGCAGCGGTAACCTAGACAGCCCGTCCGCAGAGTTATCATTCGTTCTTACATATTCTATGTTATAAGTGTAAGCTGATAAGATTATCGCCCACCGTTGCATGCGACTGGCCGTCATAGTGGGGATTCCATTGTTCGGGCCGAAAATGGACACCAACGGTTTGTGGTCTGTACGAAGGGTAAATTCTCTGCCGTAAAGATACTGATGGAACTTTTTCATGCAAAATACTATCGCTAAGGCTTCCCTGTGAATTTGAGAATAATTTTTCTCAGCTGCAGTGAGTGTGCGCGAGACGTACGCGACAGGTCGCTCGGCGCCGGCCGGGCCGCACGGCTGCGAGATCACGCCCCCGACCCCCGTCGGACTCGCGTCACACGTCAAGATAAGAGACATGTTAGGATTATAATGCGCTAAAACCTTCGGGCTGATTAATAATTTTTTTATTTCCTGGAACGCCCCCTCACATTCTTGTGACCACCGCCAATCTACCCCCTTCCTGAGTAAATTGTATAGCGGAACTAATATCTGACTAAAATTCCTAATAAACTTAGCGAAGAAATTAGCCAACCCTAGGAACGATCGTAGTTCCGGTACATTTTGGGGTCTTGGAATTTTTACAATCGCCTCAATTTTAGAAGGATCCACCCTGATCCCATTTTCAGATAGAATGTAGCCTAAATATGATACTTCCGGGACCAGAAATACACACTTATTCTCTCTCAAGCGTAACCCGTTCGCGAGCATCCGTTCGAACACTTTATTCAACGCTTCTAGGTGTTCTTGTCGCGTTTCGCCACCGATTATAACGTCATCGATAAACACGGCCACGTTAGGTATACCCTGCAATAGGTTTGTCATAATTCTTTGAAATATACCTGGACTAGAGGACAGGCCGAATACTAACCGATTGTAACGGAATAGACCCCTGTGAGTGTTAATAACTGTGTATTTCTTGGACTCGTCGAGAACGATCTGATTGTACGATTGCGATAAATCAATTTTACTAAAGTATTTAGCCCCGTTTAGCGCCACAAGTACATCGTCAATTTTGGGTAGAGGATACCGATCGACCACAAGCACAGGATTCAAAGTAGCCTTATAGTCTACACAAACCCGGAGCGATCCGTCCGCCTTGTTGACGGGCACGAGCGGCGAGGCCCAGTCGGAGCAGTCGACGGGCTCGATGACGCCGGCGCGCAGCATGGCGTCCAGCTCGGCGTCGACCCGCGCGCGCTGAGAGAACGCCATGGGCCGCGCGCGGTGATACACCGGCACCGCGCCCTCCCGCACCCGCAGCGTCGCCTCGCATCCCGTGAACCTGCCCAGGCTCCCGTCGAACAACTCCTTATACCTGTTTAGCAAAACGGTTATCTGATTATCTTTATTTACAATACTGTGGTGGCACCCGAAAGCCGGAATGTTTATTTGTAATTCCGAGAGCCACTGTCTACCCAGAAGAGCGGTCGTTCCTCCGTCGATGACGAACAGGTCCAGCTTTTTAGCTCTGTCTTCGTACTTCACGGTGGGTTTTATGACCCCCAGGGGCCGAATGTGAGACCCGTCATAAAATTTGATTGATAGCTGACAGGGCGACATAGGCACGTTCGAGTAGTATATGTCGTAGGTATCCTTGCTGATGCAAGAAATCGCCGTGCCCGTGTCGATTTCCATCGGGATAGTTATGTCATTTACAGAAATTGGCAAACTCACCGCCTTATAATTTCTTAAATTTAACTGATGGAGGTCGATGTGATCCTCCTCTTGCTCGACGTCCCAGTCCTCCGCGTCGAGCTCGGCGCTGCCGTAGTGCATCCCGCGTCTCCCGGTACCTTGCCGTGGTGTCCCGCGGCTCTGGCCCGGCGCGCTCCACGCTCCGCACACGCGCCGCAGGTGTCCCGTACGCTTGCACCTGCTGCACACATAATCACGAAATCTACACTCCCCGTAGCCGTGTCCCGTGCCTCCGCAGCCCTTGCAGTTGTTCTGTCCGGCGCCAGCCCGCTGCAATCCCGGCGCGGCCGCACCGCGACCGCCGCCATCTTGTTGTCCGCGGTGACCCCGAGCCGGCGCGCGCGCGCCGAACCGCAGCGCGTGCACCGCCTCCGCCTCCGGCACGGCCCGTGCCTCGACCGCGGCCGCATCCCGCTCCGCCGCTTCCAATGCCGTCGCTAATTTCACCGCCCCGATGAAATCTAACTTGTCTTCGGCGAAAAGTCGCTGCCTTATGATGTCACTTTTTATGCCGCAGACGAACTGATCCCGTAGATTGTCCCCGAGCGACTCGCCGAACGCACAATGTCTCGCCAACTTCTTTAACTCCGCCACATAATCACTTACGTTTTCAGATGTCGCCTGCCTTCTCTGTCGGAACCGGTACCTTTCCGCGAGTACGGATGGCGTCGGCTGCAAATGATTTTGCAATAAAACGGTCGCCTCAGCGTACGTCAGCTCCGCCGGTCTCTTGGGGCTCGAGAGGTTGACCAGAAGTTCGTACGCTTCGTCCCCCATCAACGAGATGAGCGTCGGCAGCTTGAGTTCTTCCTTGATATTGTTCGCCTTGAAGTACATCTCGACTCGATCGGTATATGCCGTCCACGTACCATTCTTCACGTCGTATTCTCGTATTTTGCCGATCGACATAATAAAAACGATTTTTAAAATCCTCGTTCGCCAATGTAATATTCGTAGGGTCGGAGAAATAATAAACGTTCGTTATGGTTGCTCGTATAATTCACACTCCGTCATACAAAATATCTCTTGCTGATGGACGATTATTTACGTCTACCTACATTTACTACTTATTACAATTATGACTAAGTGATGGTACCCACATTTAGTACACTACAGTATCTATAATTATCTATGTTGTACACGGCGTTTTTTTTTCTTACATTTTATTACTTTTTTTCATTTCTTAAATTTTACAGCGGGCACTCAGAAGGTTACGTGTCGCTTTTAAGTGAACGCCATTATTAGCCCCCCAAAAATCCTCAACCCCAGTGGTTATAATCCTCATGAGTTTCTTGCTCGTTCATCTCATAGAGGTGCCTTGCGAACGAGCGGTAGAGTGTTAAAAAAGAAAAATGTAAAATTGACTTGCAAAAGTGCTCCAATGTAGCCTATTTGAATAAATGAATTTTGAGTTTGAGTTACTTCTGCAGTTCTGCAGCAACTGTTATAAGCCCATTGCCTGCATAAGCAAATTTTTATATCAATAGCAAATATGCTTACCAAGCATTTTCCCCCTCGGCCAGGAGCATACGCCCCCTTCGGCCAAGCAAGCCTTCTCCTGCGGTTCGGTTTTGTATTGCCAGTCGGTATCATCCCGCCCCCAGTACGCGGTCACCCACGCCGGCACTGATGATTGAATGGGTTCGTCTCCACCCGCTTCTAAGAGGAGCACCTGAAATTTTATGAGTGGTGAGACAAAGGGTTTTTATACAATATAGGTTACCACGTCGGTCTTTTACCACGATCTCGCGTGATATTATGCGACGATGCGGCCGTAGGTAGATAAAACGCTTTGCCCTTCCCTTGCTTTTAGGTAATAGTAATAGTATTAATGATCTTTACTTATAACGCATATCCAACAACTCATTCATAAATAGTTTTCTTGTTTTTTTTTTTTGTATTATCCAAATTAGATTAATCTCATGTTAGGTTTTTATATAGTTTCCGATGACTTCATAAAGCAAAACCTTTAAATGTGGCTAATCTCAAAACCTTTTTACAATTCTGTTTTTGCTTAACATTCCAAGTTATTAAAATGTCTAATCATCATATTGTAACAAACATGGACGTTTTAACTGATTGCTGTAAAATAAATGAGGCACTATTAGTAAGCCCACTTGGGGTGCATGCACATGCACACGTAACGGTTCGTGCGAACTGCTTGAAGTTTTGTTATTGTACTTAGTCGTAGGCGCGTGTTTATGTAAGAAGCACTATAAGCGAGTGATCATACTACGGGTGCTTCATTTTTTTAAACTACTTCTAGTATTTTTTGTGTTCTTAAGAGGCTGCGCAGACGACAGACTATCCATGACGCACTTTTAGTCTGTGAAAATAGAACCTATGCAATAATATTATTTGTGCGCCGGACTTTTTGCGCGTCGTGTGCGTTACTGCATATAATTGCATAGGTTCTATTTTCACAGACTAAAAAGTGCGTCATGGATAGTCTGTCGTCTGCGCAGCCCCTTAATTACAATGAAGATGTTTTTACTCGATGTTACCAAAGTTTTACAAAGCGCGATTAGATTTGCGGTTTTCCCGATGTTCCTAGCCTAAACCACTAAATTTGTGGTTATAAGTTTCTGATTATGCAATGGTAATTTACATGGCTGTTTTTATTGTGCGGTTTGTCAGTTGTCAGTATTTTTTGTTCTCTAGGTCAGATTTTGTAACACCTTGTCCGTGAGTGAAAATCATGATCACTCTGTATTGAAGGTATGTAGGTGCCTACCTAGTATACATAATATTATGTATAATTCGTGGAGGAAATTCGAGGACTTAGATACTGCTACACATAGGCGGATTTAGGGGGGCAGGGGGCCAAGGCGCCCCCCCCCCCCCCCAGAAGCATTGTAGAGTTACGAATTTTGCACATTGCAGCAGCTTGCTGCGAGCACTTATTTATTAAGGATATTTGATTTTTTTTTAACTGTTCAGAGCGAGCTAAACACACACTTTTCGTAGTAAAAATTATAATATTTTGGCTCGCCTACTTTTTTTTTAATTCGCCTAATACTCTAGCTTTATACTATGCAAAAATCTAGACAAAAAAACATAATATTACCTATTATGTTTGAATGGTCTTTGTTATTGTTATTACTAATGCATATTACTTATGCATATTCATCTAATGCAAAAGTAATGATAGGTACTTAAAAAATAAAAATCCTAAGGAAGTCCCATAAGAAATAAGGTCACTCCACGGTCAGACTAGGCGATATAATTATTATGCTAATTTTTGCACTTATAAAAATGTAGAGCACTCAAAAGAGGAGTGATCAAGTGTTGCATTATATATTTCATATTAATAATTATGATATTTAAATACCAAACTCACTTAATTATTACTTTTATACCAGGCTTACCTATAATGAATAAAAAAAATGTAATCACAGAAAATTCGTGTCCAATAATAATAATCTCATTCACGCTAAGATTAAAATAAAAAGAAAGAAGATATTATATGTATGTATGTTTGGTCAGAAAGTGTTCGTTGCCGTGCTGACTTGCGCTTATTGTGACCTATGCCCTAAGTAAAATTGTGTGCATGAACCTAGTTAGAGCGGTCCATTTGCGAAACGCCCGTACCATATCTATTCTTTTTTATTCTAAGAATCCACGAGATGAACAGTTTGTGTATGTCAGTAGCTAGGGGTTAGGAAAGTTCAACACCTTCGCTTCTTAGAGCTCTATGAAAGAGGGTCACCTGCAACTTGGCCTATTAGCGGGGCCTTGTTTTGATGACACTACAATATACGGATGCGAGTCGATTCGGATGATCAGATCTATTCAATGGGAGGCCTTGAGGTAGGTAAACTTATGTACTTTACTAGATTTTATGTTAATACTATTACTTAAAATCTTCTAGAGCTATGGTGTCTATTTAACGTTGTATGCAAAATGCGAATAGTGTTAAACTCATCATGAAAAAAAAAGTAAAATTGTTTTGAAATTGCACTTAAATAAAATTCATATTGCATTTACCTCTATAGTTGTAATCGTGTCGGAAGTATCAATTTGCTAGTCAAAAACTATTCGATCCGATTCTCAATTCGGTAATGTGATATGCCTAAGTTTCGGCCGCAGTAGGTATAGTTCCTATAAGATTAATCTGCCAAATTCGCTTTAATGAATACGTACGCCCCATAGTTAAATTAAATCCCATTGAAGTACTGCATATCACCTGAACTGCAAATCACATGAACCATCACACGCATAATAATACTTATATCTCCGTAGAACAGTGACTATTCCTTACCTTCCACTGAGGATTCTCCGATAGACGCCCAGCGACCACAGCCCCGGCGGTTCCTCCACCGATAACTACGAAGTCGTAGCTGTCATCAGGCTCTCGACTGGTCACCCTGTTGCAAGGGTCGGCCAGATCGCACCGGCCGTTGATGAACGCTTCCAGTACGCTCATGAAAAGCAGCACGTTGCCTGGACATGACCCCACCATCGTGGGGCCCACTTCTCGAATGGGGCACGCACATGACTGGGAAATAGAAAGTAATTAAAAAAAATCATTCCAACTTATAAAAAAAAATGTGAAGCGCGTTGGTCAGTCATTTTACGTTACGTCGTACGTAAAAAATAACTTGAATAGATTGACAAGTCTTAATAAAATTAATAATGTATAAAATAAAGATCTTCTATTTAAAAACGTGTCAGATTTTGTCTATTTATTTCACTGGCACTAAGTATGTGTCTAACTTAAATAGGGTGGGTACAGAGTAAGTTTCATCTAAATCGGTTCGGTAGTTTCAAGATACGATGTAATTGGTACATGCGTCTCGCCCTCGTGTTAAAAACCATTTTGAAGTAATTTATTATTATTTTCTATTTCACTTGTTTGAAGTAAGTAAAAATATCTATAACACGAGTACCTAGTAAGTGTAGTACCTAATATGAGTAGCAGTTTTAGGTCGCGCATGGATTTAATAACTAATTAGCCTTTTGTTATCGTTATAACCGTAATTTATTTCATCTTTAAAAATGAGATTTACGTTTAACCTGAATTTAAATTTATTGCTGTTTAATATAATAAGTATATATGATTGAATTATGTCTACATAAATTGTAAAAAGGCTCGAAACAGATTATTATGTGTTGATACGCATTCTGCCAGGCGGCAGGCGCCACGAAGTGCGTGCGGGTCTAGTAAAAAATAATAAAATAAATATTTATTGAAAGTACATTTTCTTTTTTATCGTTGTCAATAACAATAGTAGGTAAAATAAAGTCAAAATAATTAAGAAGTAATAGTACCTAAAGTATTTTAAAAGGACACAATTATTTATTTAAGACCTAGAACATCCCAAAATGGTGCATAGTGCATAATAATTGGTAATGATTTATGAAAAAACGTGAGCCCTCAAAGTCACGTAACATTCCTGTAAGCGATTACTATTGTAACGACTAATGACACTATCATGTAACAATTAGCCAATAATTCAAGGCTCTGCTTTGTCAATACAGGAACTATTCTAATAGATGCATTGTTTATTGATTCATGCCATAGGTATCATCATCTTTCTGTGTTACTAGAAGTATATCCAAGATAGGGAGGCGCTCAAGCCTCCAAAAACATATTCGCCAAAATGATTTTATTCATGCCTCACCCAAATGAAAATGCTGGTTCTGACAGTAATATTAAAAGCGTATATAAAGAATTCGGAAGAGAGAATATTTTCTTTGTAGTCTCTACACAAATCGTAATCTATAAAACATTTAAAACTGAGGACCACCTGAATTATTTTTAGAGGGGCTAATCCCTTCATGTCTAATAAGTACTTACACTACAACACACATCTCTCAAACTACTATACTTCGTTTCAAAAACAAAGATATTTTTTGCAAGGTTCGATGGTTATAAATCAATGTAAATATCATTGATATATTATGATAAATATCCGATATATATCGAATTTATTAAGATAGGTATTGATCCTTTGAACCCTGCAAAAATTATCTTTGTTTTTGAAACGAAGTATAGGTAAATCAATTTTAAATTTAAGATAAACCTAAAGATTTTAAGATTCGCGCAGACAAAGATTTAATCTACCATTCAAGACCTTCAGATGTTTCATTAATTATGTCTTTTATTCAGAATTATTTTCCATATTATGCAAGTTACTTTTATTGGTAGTAGGTTATGTGCCAACTGAATGCTTATACAGGGTCTTTGGTTATTCAATACATTGGTGTATAGGGCCTTATTGGGGAGGTCATTGGCCATGTTTTGAGGGCAATATAATATGTTCCGCGAAAATTTACGGTTTTCGAGATATTAATTTTTTTTCGAAAAATCGAGGTGACAATTTTAAAAAATCACGAAAAAAATAACCCTGTATAATTATTTATTTTTTATTATCTCATAACGTGGACAAAATATCAGAATATTATTTTAATTAATGAAATTAAATCTAATTTATCTCATTAAAAGACTCAATAACCAAAGACCCTGTAAATCTACGAGTACTTACATATAACATTATACACCGTCAAGGGTACAAAGTAGGTTCATGTCTAGATCTACATAGCATATTTATTTTATGTGTATAATTTGAAAAAATATACCTACTGTACTAGTTTAGTTTTATTTAGTGTTTCGGGTATGGTAATTGCAATTTGTTATTTAAATGTCAATTTAAATTTTAGATAAGGAAGTAGGGTAAAGTTACAAATAACAGGCATATGATTTATTGGCGAAAACCACTGGAGCGATCAGTTGTAAGCTTGATAGATCATAATAATTGATAACAATAGGTATCACTAAACCTGTCCCTCTGGAATCCAAATAATATTAAATTGTGTCAAAAATATAACTACTACTTAGATTAATATCATTAAGAGGGCTTATACAACTGGACTCTCTCTATCTCGCTCGCACTATTTGATACATGTTAAAATATTTTATTTTATTTATTGAACAAAAAGCAAGCATTACAAATAGCAAGGCCAAATCGCCAACTTAGTCAAAAAATAATATTGAATTAACTTTTGGAAAATAAAATTGTGCGTGTACTAGTTTACACACGTAAGAAGTGAAACTTCTTTAATTAAATTAAATTTAAATTTTAAATTTATAATTTTTTTAAATTCATGTTCATTGGAGAAAGTGAAAGTACTCTTCGTCTGAACCAACCGTGGTAGGGGCAAGAAACAAAAGATGGCGCGTAACTGAAAAATATGACGCGTAACCGTGACGCGTAACCGAAAAAATGTGACGGTAATTTTTTTCCAACGCCGATAAAAAAGTTTCACTTCAATTCGTCAAGAAAAAATAATTATATGAATTTACATTGTAAAATGTTTTAAATAGTGCGAGCGAGAGAGCGTCCAGCTATATAAGCGCTAAAATTACAGATACATTTTTATTTGACAATATAAAAAAATGCTTGAGTTATAACGCTTCTAAGTATTTTAATGACGCGCTACACATATAATTTCTATAAAATGCTGCACGCCGATACGTCATAACACCCTACTATGTTAGGTACTTGTGTTTTATCTCAGCCGTTTTAGCCAAAAAAAAGTGCCCAGCACTTACATATGCAGTTGAAAGACAAACTTTTTATGGGGCACGCAAATTTTTATTGTATCTTAATAACAGTAACGTAAAAATATTACGTAAAATTCTTAACGGTAAAGAAAAACGTTACTTACCTCTGGTGATCTTATCATATTTCCCCTTTTGATACGGCTTCTGCAAAAAAAAATGACTTGACTTTTATATTAGACTGCGCCCAGCGGTTTTACCCGCTGTTCTATAGCCTATGTGTTATTCCAGGGTTTTAGCTATCTCTATAAAAAAATTCAGCTCAATTGGTCCTCCCGTTTAGGCGTGAAAAAGTAACAAACATATCCAGACATTCATACGTTTTTACAAACTTTCACGTTTATAATATTAGTAAGATAGATAAAAACAAAATTTGGTCGAGCTTTTTTACCCGCTAATATCGTGCCTTCTATATTACTATGCATAGGCGTACCCAGCTTCTGGCCTAGGGGGGGGCAGGCAAGGTCGGATTCAGATTTTTTTACTGAACTTGAACTTTATGCCTGTGTTATGTGCCTATATGTATGTTTTAACGTTGAGCAGGTAGAACATATCTAAAGGTACGCCATCCTTTGATTTCGGCTCGCACAGAGCGTTAAGATAATTAAAATATTTTTCTTTTAAAAAGCGCAAGCAGCTGGCTGCGAGCCCCGAGAAAATTTTATATTTTTGGTAGCGAAAAAACTGCAGTTAATTTGCTGCGAACGGTAGAAAAATTAAAATATACTACCATAAAAAGCGCGAGCAGCTGGCTGCGAGCGCCAAGAAAATTTTAAATTTTTGACAAGGAAAAAAGTGCGGTTAACTTGCTCCGAGCGGTTGGAAAATTAAATTATTCTTATTTAAACAGCGCGAGAAAATTTTATATTTTGGACTACGAAAAGAGTGAAGTTATCTTTCGCTGAGGGGTTAGAAATTTAAATATTCTGACATAAAGGAGCGCATACAACTTGCTGCGAGTGGTGAGAAAATTTAGTATTTTTGACAGCGAAAAAGTGCAGTTAATTTGCTTCGACCAGTAGGAAAATTAAAATATTCTTCCGTAAAATAGCGCAAGCAGCTTGCTGCCAAGAAAATTGTATATATAATTTGACAACGGAAAACATGCAGTTATCTTTTTCTGAGCAGTTAGAAATTTAAATATTTTCACTTATAAGAGTGCGTACAGCTTACGAGCGCCGAGTATTTTTTATATTTCTGACTACGAAAGGTGAGCTTAGTTCGTTCCAAGCTGCAAGGAAACTTGAATGATCTTACTGATAAAAGCGCAAGCAGTATGCTGCGAGCGGAGAAAATTTCAAATCTTGATTCGAGCCCCAAGATAATATCCTATTTCTGACCACGAAAGTAACATGTAAGAGATTTAGTGCTACTACCTCTATAGCTACGAACTTGGTGCAAGTGCCAAGAAATTTTATAAATATGATGACAAAAAGTGTGCATTTAGTACGCTCCGAGTGGTGAAAAAATGAAATATTGTTACTAAAAAGCTAAAAAATATATAATTCTGACTACGAAACGTGTGTAATCGCCTTATTGCGAGCGCCAAGAAAATTTTATTGATTATTCTACAGATATAATATAAGACATTCGATTTCCAGGGGGGGGCAGCTGCCCCCCCCCTGCCCCCCCCTGGGTACGCCTATGTTACTATGTATATTTCCTGCCACCTGATAGTGGTTTGGAGCACTTGTATTTTCTGTAGATTGGCTTGTGGCCGATCTGTGGTTAATAAAAGTGTTCTTTGCTGCTGTAGTAGCTGTAGTATTGTTAGTTTGTTTTTATCAAAAAAGGCGTTTCCCAAGAAATATTTTTTAAGCTATTGCATAGCTTCTATCGCGGGCCTTGAGCGTGGGGACCGAATCCAGAAATTCCGTAACGAAAAAAAACCTAACACCCCCCACTCCGACCGGCACAGCGGTGATACTTTTTAGTTTTTCCATCTATAGTTAAAAAGGCTATGCAATAGCTTTACCGCGGCAGTCTCCGAGTGCCACACGTCTTTTTAGGGTTCCGTACCTCAAAAGGAAAAAACGGAACCCTTATAGGATCACTTTGTTGTCCGTCTGTCTGTCTGTCTGTCTGTCTGTCAAGACCCTTTTTCTCAGGAACGCGTGGAGATAACAAGCTGAAATTTATAGGAAATACTAAGGTCCATTGCCTCTTAGAGCTGTGAAAATTTCAAACTTCTAGGCCAACGCAATCAAAAGATATAGTCGAATATATCGCAAATTTCAGCAAATTTTCGACATTACCAAATAAATCAAAACCTACGGGGCACTTCCCATGAACTCAGAATCTTGAAATTTGGCACAAAGTAACTCCTTAGAGCACCAATAAAGGAAAAATTGCGAAAACCATACATTTTTATTTGCATCATATGAAAAAAATATTTTGAATAATTTTATACCTACTACCCCTTTTCTCATGAACGCGTAAACGTATTAAATTGAAATTCATATCAAATACTCAAGTCTATAATACCTTTAAACTGTAATAAAATCAAACCTCTATGTCAACGCATTCAAAAGAAACAGCAATTTTAGTCGCAATTTTAAACTCTCAACTACTCTCAAAAAATCAAAACCTACAGGGTACTTCCCGTGATCTTAGAATCTTGAAATTTGGCACGAAGCAACTCCTTAGAGCACAGATAAAGGAAAAATTGCGAAAATTGTACATTTTTAGTTACATCATATAAAAAAATATTTTTCATAATTTCATACTTACTACCTTATTTCTCATGAACGCGTGCAGGTATTAAACTGAAATTCATATCAAATACTAAGATCTATAATACCTTTGAACTGTAATAAAATCAAACCTCTATCTTAACGCATTCAAAAGAAACAGCAATTTTAGTCGAATTTTTTAACTCGCGACTACTCTCAAGGGAATCAAAACCTACAGGGTACTTGCCGTTAACTGAGAATCTTGAAATTTGGTACGCAGCAACGTCTTAAATTATTAGCACAGGAAAAATTGCGAAAATTGTAAATTTTTCGTTACATCATGTAAACAAATATTTTTAATAATTTCATACTTACTACCTTATTTCTCATGAACGCGTGCAGGTATTAAACTGAAATTCATATCAAATACTAAGGTCTATAATACCTTTAAACTGTAATAAAATCAAACCTCTATCTCAACGTATTCAAAAGAAACATCAATTTTAGCTGTATTTTTTAATTCGCAACTACTCTCAAGGGAATCAAAACCTACAGGGTACTTGCCGTTAACTCAGAATCTTGAAATTTAGTACGCAGCAACGTCTTAAATTACATCATATAAAAATGTATTTTTAATAATTTTGTATTTACTACCCCTTTCCTCAAGAACGCGTACATGTATTAAATTGAAATTCATACCAAATACTCAACTTTATAATAACTTTAAGCTGTAAAAAAATCAAACATCTATGTCAACGCAATCAAAAGAAACAGCAATTTTAGCCGCATATTTTCTAACTCGCAAGTACTCGCAAGGGAATCAAAACCTACAGTATATAATATTATACCCACTTTTCCTTAGGGTTCCGTAGAAACCCGTAGGTTTGTACGGAACCCTCGGTGCTCGAGTCCTACTCGTACTTGACCGGTTTTATTTTTCTTTATCGTACTCCTCCGCTGGACCGACTGGCTTTTTATAACTTTTTTGGGTAAACACAGAGAATAAACGCGTTAAGCACCCTCCCGTCGGGTACATAAAATAGGGGTTACAAAATATAGCCTCTTAATAGAGCTTTTTTATAAGTAGGTAATTTAAATCTAATCATATTGCTTCTAATTTAATTTTTAGAACTAAGCAGTTATTTTTATTGTCCTTTATGAGGATAGACAGTGTTCGTGTGTTCAAAACTTAGCACTACACTGATAATTATAACACTACATTGCATTGTCACTTAGTGAAGTTAAAACGTTTCAAAAAAATAAATAATACAACATTATTTCAAAAACATATGTAGTGATCTTATCTAACTATACCTACCAAAACTCCATAACTTTCTGATTATAATAGGCGTGAGTGTTTTGATCTAATCGTAACGAACTAACACTTCTAAAAACTCACTTTTATACACATTTTCTTAAAATTCAGTTTTCATTAACACTTAATTATCAATGATTTTATTAATAATTCCAACCGACGCGATGCACAGTTTTCAATTTAATAAATTATTCTACTCTTTATTTTGCAATCTGTTATGCAATTAATTACTTATTATTTTTAATCATATTTTAAAACTGTCAATTACGCGAACTGTCACTCGATTTCCAAGTTGAGTTAATTTTTAAACGTTTTTATATATTGGTAACTAGTAACAGGTATTTGTATTTTTCTTTTGTAAGATTCCTTTCCTAGCTATTCACAACAAAAATAATAATAATTTGATTAGCGAAATCGTTGCAAACGCGTGATGTCGTGACCAAGTGAAATAAATATAGTTCTTTTCATATTTTTTATAAAAATAGATTACAAGTATTAACACAATATTATTTATTTAACATACAATCATCTTTTGCTAACAAATCTGTATCATTTGCCTAAGAATAGGAATTAAAGGTAGAGAGCGTAGAAGACTGACGGCCGGCGAAACGCCAGAAACGACTTAGTTCTTATTTGCTTTTAAACTCCCTAGGGGGAAAAGGTATATTTGTACCTCATAGTTTCAAGAACTGATTAGATAAAAGATTAATCACCGACATAATATTTATGTTCCAATTTTCTGCTCACGTAACTGCACAGTTAGATATTTTTCTGCTCAATATTTATTCAATTATCATTTATCATTATTTTTCTGTCTCACTCTCTTTATTACCTACTTCATAACTAGTTTTTTACTGCTGAACTTGTTAAATCATAATACAAGGGCGAATCCAGGATTTGGTCCTGCCAAGGTGCAGACGGGCAAAAATGTTGTGCAAAAATGTATCATAAGCTATTTGCAATATTTCACTTACGTGCCAATACTATTTAAACACACAAGTGCCGCTTTAAATCAGTGTCTTATATAATATTAGTTTGGATTAAATATAAATATTATTCATTATTATAATATATAATTAATAACGTCAGTATACGGATACGTACCGACGACACGCGTCTGTCGTCACTCATCACTCATCACACGCGACGCCGAGTACTAAGGTTTAAAAAAAAACCCAAGAGAAAAAGGACAATTTCAGTGTTTAGAGCTTCCTTGGTCACTTGTAACCTCGAGATTTCTGGAACCCCTTCTGGTGCTTTAGCGCACAAATCATGGCTAATGACCTCCTCAATAAGGCCCTATTCCCTATACACCAATGTACTGAATAACTAATAACCCTGTATTTAAATTACCTATGCATTTTATTTGTGTAGGTACATCGTGAAATATATTTGTTTTTAATTTACCGAAAATTACTTCGTGATTTTTAATTATCATTAATTTTAATATGAAGGGCTTACGCAAATTTTAAAATAATTGTCTTATTAATTTATGTATACCTCCTACCTACATACTGAAGCCTTGTATCAGGTTTTTTAATTTATTAATAAGGAATAAGAGTTATTGTTATAAAAATACTGACTTTTAAAGTTTGCCTACTTAAACAAACTTACAAACCAACCCAAACTGGCAACTTTAATTGATAAATTTCTTATTATTTCATTTTTTTTTTGATAGATAAATCCAATACCAACCTTGTTTAATCACACTTATCACTTCACAAAAAAACTAAAACTTAAAAAAATTGCGTAAAAGGAAATAATATTTAAAACATAAAAAAAGATCGCGAAATAAATAAAAGGATGGCACACGTGAGAGGAGGCGCAAGCGACGCCGCGCACTGCGTCTGCGCAGCTTTTGTTTACAATATATGAGATGACACTGAATGACAATTCAGGACATGCTGTCTGCTCCGCACAAAACGGAAATAAGGAAAAAAAAGTAACATTCACTATAGATTTTTTTTACACTTTTTAGGGAGGTATGCGGTCAAAGTAGACCTATTTAGTACCTACCTCTACATGCGCAAAATATTACCTAATAAGATATTTATTTCCCTTATTATAATACCCTTTATAGGTACTCGTAATTTGACTCCCTACATCCGATACCAGGTACCTCTAAGATAAGATAAATAACACTTTATTGATGTAACACCACTTAACAACAAGTGTAACTCGCCTTAAGAATATAGAAAGAATAGTAACGTAATAGAAAATATCGTCAGCTTGTTTGCCACCCATGCAGTAGCATGTAAATGATAGACCCACTAAATACCTATGTAAATTTAACCAATCAAAATAACTAGAGGGTAAAATATCAAATTTATCGCAAAGCGAATCTCGTCATTCGTCGCCCTCGAATCGCTCATTGTCGTTTATAGAAAACTTGAAAAAAAAAACGATAGCAATGCCAAAGAAATTTGAGTACCCGAATCTACATGCAGAACTCATCAGGCTGAAATTTAATTATTAGATATATGTACGAGTATATTGGATCCTGGAATGACTCATTCCCGTAGAGTAAAAAAAACTTATATTACCTAGTCACATCGTTACGTCACTCAGGCTAATTCTAAAGCCATATGCGTACGTAGTACGTATTAACACATGACTCTTAAAAATACGTGAAGCTAAGAAAAAATGATTGTCATGAAAAAATTATGTCATGCTTATAAAATCAGAAGTGTGAATTACAATGGCGTAAAATATGCAATGTAATTTTTTTTATAGATATGCAAATCATCTCCTTGGAATCCTAAGTAGCCATGACTTCTGAAATCCTCTATAAAATAATATAAAACCAGCTGATTAGCGCAACTTCGTATGCATCTGTCGAAAATAAATACTTTATTAATTACCTATTTTCAGACCTACTAACGAAAATTATAAAAAATCGATCAAATTCGATGAAAAATTATGTGACACGAGTTTTCAGTCCTCAAAAAGTTTTTTATTTTTATTTTATTTTATTTAGATATAACCTCATATTTACTCGTATATATTTACTCGTATTAGTTTCATTTAAATTATTATTGATACGCTAGTTTTTTGCCTTGAAAATATAATTGAATTTGATACACAATACACGTGCTTATAATCGTAATAATAATAAAAAAATTACTCGATTTGTGCAGGTTTGTCCTACTTACGTGTCAGAGTCAATCACCATTTCCTATACAAAAAAAACTTCAACTTTAACTTTTGTTTTTTTAACTCGTAAATTCTTTGTCATCATAATTCATAATACCTATTATGTGTGGCCAACTTAAGCGTTGTAGTCAAAACAAAAAAAATCAAGAAGCGCAAAATCGGTTCAGTAGTTTTCAAGATATGAACTAAAACATGTACCTATTATGCCAGATTCAAAGTCAGAGTCAGCGTATTTTTTTAATTTGCATTTTATTAGTTTACAGTTATTTTAGACAAAATAACCAGACCTTGTGAATCAATTGATACACGGAAACAGTCTAATTGTTCGATTCCATTCACAATACGTGGCCATTACTAATGTTGCCTTTCCGGCGACACTGTTCTGTGCCATTGACTGAACTTATGTCTGGCTATACAATTAAATTTGCTGTTATTTGATGTACAGTCAACTACAAAGAGATGTATCCATGTTAGTCTTACAAAGTGAAGGAACTTTTAGTATGCAAAAATTATTTACCCTTACTTCGTGACATTTTCAGTATCCACCAAATCTTATACTATAATCGATTCATTTTAAATGCCATTATTATGTATCACCTGAGGAAAAGTAGTGAGATACATCATTGTTGCATATTAAACGAGTCGATGATAATATAAAGTTTGATTGCTACTAGAAATGTCACGAACCAAGGGTAGTTCATTGTGGCAAATGAAAATTTACTTCATTTTGTAAGCCTAACATGGATACATATCAACATGGTACATAATATATGTAGAGAGAATCAATGATATCCTATGATTAATGCGCCAGTAAAAAAAATAACTGGATGGAAAAAGTGACATTCAGTAACACACACCGGGGGTAGACTTCCTTTGCAGGAGGTCGTCTAGGTGGGTACCCCAACAGTGCCAGTTATTCTACCGCCTGATCAGTGATGTGCAAACATTACTGTGCTTCGGTAGGAGGGCACTGTAGCTAGTGAAATTACTGGGCTAAAGAGTCTTAACATCCTATGACTCTTGAGTAAGAAGCATTGGTGCAGTGCTCCTGGAATTTCACATCATTATGAAATCCTAGGTAGCACTGTACTGCCTCAGGAGAGCGTCTTGCTCGTCTTCTAATTCATCACATAAAAAAAACACACACGATTCTCGTTGACAGTACGCTTAAAAAGTGGGTTAACGCATGCCTCCATTTCGTTAGCCTAAATGTGGTCTTCTCTCCAGAACCCTTACCCCAGGTAATAAAATCAGAGTAGTTCCTGCCTGGCCCTCAAACCGCCCCACTATAAGGTAGGGCAGGCGAGACGGTCCAAATACATTGCGGTTCACGATTCACGTGCCCCACTGATCGCGTTTTGGTAGAGCATTTATTTATTTTAAATAATAAAATTATTACATACTTAGATACTTACTTCCATTTTCCATACTTACTATGACGCAGCGACTCAAACTGAGTCTTGGCCTTCGATACAAGGTTCCGCCACTCTTCCCGATTCTGGGCCACTTCCTGTCATGACTGAGCTTGGAGCGCTTCCAGATCCCTTTCTACTTGTTCATCGGCCGCGGACGTCCAATCGGCCTCCTGCCTGTTGCTCGTCCGAGATACGCACGTTTACCGCACGATCCTCACTCATCCTCTCTACATGACCGAGCCAGCGAAGTCTGTGAGACATACTTTAGATAAGATTAATAAAATCCGATTAAACCTTTATGTATGGGAGCATAAAAATGTTTAATCTGTTCATGGCTGAATTAACCGCTAACAACTGTAATTTGGCAACATTAAGCCAGCCTTTTAATTTGATCAATGCGGAAATATCTCGGAAAAAACGGGTATAAAACAATAGACATCTTGATAAAACAATTATCTTTAAGGTTCTGATTAAGTCTCTTTTAAACAATAAATAAAGTTTTTTTACGCAAATTGAGGTGTGACTTTTATAGAATTTTTTAACGTAATCTTTGAACATGACTTAATAAAGCAACCTATATACTTACTAGTAATAAGTACATTAGTATGTATTTATATTATCTCTACTAGCTGCGCCCAGAGATTTTGCTTTGCCGCTAAAAAGCAGCGTTAGTGTTATTCAGGGGTCTAAGCTACTTTCTTAATTAATTTCAGGTCAATCGGTTCAGGTGTTAAGTCGTATCCACACATTCATGCTTTCGTTTTTGTAATAATTTATATTTGGTGTGACACAGTGTAAAAGAAAAGCGTTGCGCAGAAAATTCATTGAGAAATTGGCTAAAACTACAACTGTTACAAGCTGACACACATAAAAGTAGCTTAATTTGAGTAGGGCATCACAACGCAATCACGGATCATTTTTTTTAATATTTAAATCGACATCAAGCACGCTTTCAATAAGCGAAGGCGAGAGACACGTTTTAATTCACAACTTGAAAACCAAGTTCGATTCGTTAAAATGTATATTGAAACTGACACTTGAAAAGTGTCTCATTTGAAACCATAAAGAACTTTCCAAGCGGTCTTTTCTTTAAACGGTATAAAAACAACATGATAAGTATATTTTTGTCACATGATTTTATACTTATGAATCTACTAATGATTCTACACTACTCGGTCTCGGTCTCTTTCGGTTCTTCGGTTTTTTTTTAATTTTAATAGATTTACCTATCACACGGATAAACCTACGGATATGTACGAATATGAATCATACTACTCTATTATATATATACGTATGTACATTATATATTATGTGATTCACAATCATCTTCAAAGATATTATTATTTAGGGCCACGACTCAATAAGTGCCTACAAACAGTGGGAATACCGAGTTTGCTCATGACAATGCAAATGTCGTACATGATGAGGAAAATAAAAAAAAGCCTAACTAAACTTTTAGGGGTCCACAACACCACCAATACTAGTTTAAAAGTAATAATATTATGTTATAATATATGAATGTCTATAAGGTATATTATAAAATATTGATCGGGGCACACATCTGGAACATTGCCTTTGTTGGCAGTGTACTATAGCCTGAAATAAATGAATTAATATATTTATTTATCATATTTTTTTTACATCGGAATAAACAAGCGTTTGACCACAATCTCTCTGATGGCAAGTGAGGATTAGGCCTAAGATGGACCACGGCTATTCAGTAAGAACCTATTTCACTTTTGACTTAACCACATTCTAGTTGTCGGGAATCGGGAAAGACAGACGATAAATACTCCTTTCATTTCTTATATTATAGAGTTTGTGTCTCGAACTCTTAACAAATAATTTTTTTTATTAGTTATATGTTAGCCTTTGACCACGAACTCACGTAACGTTAAGGCCGTAGATGGAGACTAAACCTAGAAGGCGGAATAAATCCCTCCCTGTCTTCACTGAACATCGTACCGGAAAACGAAATAAAAAGGTCTATTCGTAAAAATTTCAAGTTGCACGGAACCAAAATAATTTATGTACAGTTATCTATGTCTGAACGAGTGAATACCTCTAGTTTCTGAAACTATCACCATAGGTTTACCGTAGGATTTTGTGCAATGAATTTCTAATAGAACAGGAAAGTGCGTTATTGTTATTTTTTCCATTGTCAAAAGTATAGTTCTTACATGTATATGTGTGTATGTGTTGTGTGTGCTTTGTCTTAGTTGGACGAAATTCGAGTAAATATTCGCGTTGTTTCTTATTTTCTCTTAATTCTTATTCATTAAATAAATAAATATTTCAGGACATTACACACAGCGCCACCTAACCCCAAGCTAAGCAACTTAATGCTTGTGTATGGTGGTTAGGATAACGGATATAATACTTACAAGTGATACGGATATTAGGTACCTACTTAATGAGTGATATTTTGTTTATAAATACAAAAATTCTTAACTCTTTTAAGAAACACAAATAAAACAAGCTCAAAATCAAAGCAATAATTATAAAATGTTGCGAAACCTCCACCAAACTTGATAAGAAAATAGAAAAGAAAATCTTATAAGCATCGTAGGTACTACGCTGCACTGGCACATAGTACTACTATTAATGTAAAAATAGAAAAGTGACTGACTGACTGACTAACCTATCAACGCACAGCTTATTGCCGCTTATTGCAGTTTGGATTAAAAATTTGACCGTGTATCGATTTTATGACAAAGACCACTAAGAAAGAATTCTCCACTTAAGCAACGTCGCAAGCTAAGCGCAAGTACGCTAGCTGCCTTTATTGAGAAAAACAAACTAATAATATTACAGCTACAGCAATAAAGAACACTTTTATTAACCACAGATCGGCCACAAGCCGATCTACAGAAAATCCAAGTGCTTCGCTAGCTTAGTTCATAGACTAAGACTAGAACTTTTTGTAGAATACACTAGTATTCTACAAAAAGTTCAATAAAAAGCGCCACTTCTATTTTTATTTAGGTTTTGCGGACCTAAAGCAGGTAAAAAACAGCTTCAAGTTCCTAATCTTGACATTTAAATGCATTGTAAAGGTTGCGGGATTTATAACTTGAAATTAGGATTTGTCATCGAATAATGGACCACTTTATACAACAATGCTCTTATCAGAAATCTGAAAAGGGTTATTGAGGTCTTACTTCATTTAAAAAGGGCGAAATACTGCGCTGTACAGTTTTTTTGCAAAAAAAAAAAAACAATTTTATTACCAAACAAGTTATTATTGCATCAAATTAAAAATAAGTAGGTACCTACTGAAAATGATTACAAACAATTTTTACGAAAAATTAAAAATCATGAATATGCAAATACAATTGCAGAAATATTAATAATATTATTATGGAAAACCAAAACCTTTGGGAACCCACCCACCTAAATCAAATTTTTGACATTTAAAAAGACTAGACTAGACGCGCACCAGGCTGACTGGCCAGAGGTGGCGCAGGATAGAGATGCTTGGAGGGATATGGGGGAGGTCTTTGCCCAGCAGTGGGACAGTATAGACTAGAAAAAAATAAAAAAATAAAATGCGATTCGTTGGCAAGTACAGCTAAATTAAAAATCTTGTCTGATAGATGCGATTGGATAATTTGTTGCGCTTAACGCCTTTTACCAGTGTATCAGCAAATCACAAATAGGTTCGAGCAAAATTTTCTGATAAATAGTGAAATGTCATGTCAGTGTGTTATATGGGACCCTTTGGAAAATGTTTTCAATCCAATTTTTGTGTATATTTGGCTTGTCACATAGGGTCACAGGGGTATAATTGCCACGGGTAGACACATTTTACCAGGGGTAGACTTCCTTTGCAGGAGGTCGTCTAGGTGGGTACCCCAACAGTGCCAATTATTCTACCGCCTGAGCAGTGATGTGCAAACATTACTGTGCTCCGGTAGGAGGGCACTGTAGCTAGTGTAATTACTGGGCTAAAGAGTCTTAACATCTTATGACTCTTGAGTAAGAAGCGTTGGTGCAGTGCTCCTAGAATTTCACATAATTGTGAAATCCTAGGTAACACTGTACTGATTATGGGCAGCCGTTATCTCTTAACATCAGGAGAGCGTCTTGCTCGTCTTCTACTTCATCACATAAAAAAAAAAAAAAAACGTAAAATATTTTATTAAAATTTTGCACAAATAATTATAATATATAATAATTTAATGAAAAATAGTTTTGACTATCTTATATTTTTGCCCTTATATGAATAACCGAACACCTAAACCTCGTTAGATGCTAGGCGATAACGCCTGCCCATTACATTCAGTAGATACATAAATATATTCAAGTATTTTAGGAACATTAAAATTGCTTGATTTAATAATTCAAATACACGTTCAATTTCCATAGAAACATGCTTGGGAAAACATCACCTACTTGTCACCGGCATAATGCCGAGTGAATGTATGTGATATACCGTCTAATCATGCACGGCCTAGATCTATGTGATACGGGTGACCTAACCTAGTTATGGTCTATCGTTGTAACAGATAGCCTTTACCTATTCAGATTGGTTTACATTTCGACCAATGTTTAGGTTTACCTCTAGTTCATGTTAAGAAGCCAGTGTAGATACCAACCTGACATAGATATAACTTCTTTCGTAATTTTTAATTTAGATATAAATGAATTCCCTTGTAAATGAAGGTCAATTTTAAACATAATACGGGCTCATGGAACGATTTTATAATTAATTTAAACATTAACTTTTATTACTTTTTGGAAATGTTTCTCAGCAAACCAATCGGAACACAATATTTTTAAAAGTATTCCCAGTTATACCCCAACTTTGAAGAATGCCATCGGATTTCCAAAATACAACTACAAGTGTTTTCTTCGTTTCAAAAATCCTTACGTGTGACTCGCTCGCTCTCACACATGACTGACGATATTTCTTAAAAAGTTTTATGCAGTACAAAATTCGTAGAATTTATAATTTAATATATAATTTATAAAATTTTCGTATGAGCCCGAATCATGTCTAAAATTAACCTTCGTTTATAAGGGAATTTATTATATCTAAATTAAGAGAGTAATTATCGAGTGACGCTCTCTCGCTTGCACTATTTGTCAAATTTTGAAACATAAATTCATAGAATCTATGAAAATTCCTTAAGAACAGCCCTCCATCATATTATTCCACACATTTTAAAAGTGTTTCCAGTATGATATATTTAATAATGGCATGAAAACAATTTTTCAAAAATTCTTTCACAAACAAACCTATAGGCAACCTATAGGCGCAAAACGTTGTAGGCTCAACCTATAGGTTGCATTTTCTAGTTGCCATGATCTGCACTCTGAACACTGAAGACGTTGATATAAGTATTTTTTATTATATTATTGTAAAGCCTTATAAAACCGCAATGGCAAGGAAAAAAGTGATTTACTTATAAAACCTCTAGGCATAAAATATGAAAAAACTTTCTAATTATAAATATTACTAGCTGCGCCCAGGGGTTTTACCAGTAAGCCTATATGATATTCCAGGATCTAAGCTATCTCTACACCAAATTTCAGCTCAATCGGTCCACCCGTTTAGGCGTGAAAAAGTAACTAACATTCACAAACTTTCGCATTTTTAATATTAGTTTGATAGTGTAATTAGTACGCTAATAATATTACATGTGAAAGTGTATAATACATGAATGTTATGTATTTTCATATCAAAACTACCTGGAGATAAATTCTGTGTGAAATCCTGATAGCACTACTGATAATTATGGGCAGCGTTATCTCTTAATAAACAGGAGAGCGTTTTGCTTGTTTTTTATTTCATATAAAATTGATAACTCTGCCGATAAGTAAAGAAAGAAAAGAAAGAAACGTATTTATTCGACGGCTTATAAAACAAATAAAAAAGCAAGACAAAAATAATAGTAATAATGCACTAAGCCGCCGAATGGGAACTGCCTCAACGTTGTGCTACATACAGTGAAACATCATCACTGGCCTCTTACATCTATGAGAGATGATTCAAGCAGCGTCCGTAATTATGGTTCGGCACTTCCGTAAGTGGCTAGTAAGGCCGATGCGGGAGCGACATCGCCGACCGCAAAGTATGCAGACGAATTGTGTTCCTGGTGAAGCTGGAGGAGCAGCGGCGCGTTGGTGACGTCTGTCACGTTTCTGTGCCAATAATTGGAACCAGGTGTTGTCGTGCACAGCAACGCCGTCATGTAGAGTTTTCCTCCAGCTATCAGTGAAACATACAGCGCTGGTATTCTGGTAGTCCTCATCGGTAAGTAGTACAGTGCTACCCAGGATCATTGCACTCCAAAGGAACACCCTCAGGTTATTAGAGGGTATACTGCCGCGTCTATCTTTGCTGGGGAAGGAGGTGTCTCACATATTACCCTGGCGTGGGATGACGATACCTGGGCTCAAAGGCTCAAAATGGGTCTATAGGCTATCGGCATTTATACAAAACTAGCTTGTGATCGCGGTTTTACCCGCGTGGTAAAATCCTTTCTTAGCAGAGGTCTACATCATAAAACCTATCTACATTAAAGAAAAACCAAAAGTTCAGTTCTATTTAAAGAAAATCCGTTCACCGTTTTTGGCTGTGCGTTGACAGATATATCAGTCAGTCAGTCAATCAGTCACTCTTTCCTTTTATATATTTAGATTTAAGCCGAGGTTCTGCAGTTAAGAATTGAAGGGACAAATACATACATAGGTAGGTATAAAGTACTTTTGTATATTAAGTACATTATTTAATACTAGGATTATATAGTTCATCACTATCCAGTGTTTGTCTATTATATACTTGTAGGCACCTAGCTTTTTGTCATACATAACGGAATTGCTATAAACTAATATATTTTTAAAATCATATATTAATTGAAAATGTGAGAAGCACACGTTGATGTCTTTTATATGAAAGTTGTGATTCTGTGAGCTTTATGTTTGAGGGTAGTGCATGAAGTTATTTTTTACTTGAGCAAAGCGTATTAATATTATATTTGAAACAAAAAGTTTATATTTTTTATAAGTAAAATAATAAATGGAGGAATAGACAATGGCTTTATTAGGTAGTTATCTAAGTGCCTGATACAAACTTTGGATGACCAAGCTAGCTCATGTATTGACCTATAACGTATTGTAACATATTCATGCGTTTGGCTTTAGGTAAAAGAAGGTACTTCTTCTGAGGTTTAAGTATCTATATAAGTATTTTATACTTAGTTGATTTTAAATCAATATGTATTTATTTGGATTGGCTACACTTTCGCAAAGTAAGATTCTACATACTCGTACATACGGAAAGCACCTCTATGAGAAGATTCTATTTTTCTTATTTATTCCTTTAGAGATGAAGTGCTTGCCATACGTACTTGCTGTGTACTTCAATACTGAACAACTAGGAACCAAATCGTCTTTTTGTTGATGGTTATGAAAGAGGATAATATATGCGTGCTAGGGAAGTGAAAGAAGATATTATTATGACGGACGAATGATAGAGCGGAATAAAAGAGGAAGACGTGTTAGCCAACCCTACATAATGTTGGATAAAATGTCAAGAAAATGGTTTTTCGTACTTCTTCTCTTTGAGTCGAAATGTTTTTTTCCTTTAATATTTTTATTTGTTTCTTAATAAAATATTATTTTTATGTTACAGCTGTTTTATCCATTATTGCACCAGTCCCACTTCCTTTTCGTTAGTGCCAAGGGTCCTCGAATGTGTAAGTCAGGGCATATGATAACAAATTGTAACACTTAGTTTTGTGTACTGTTTTAGTTTTTAAGTTCTTTTTTGTATATTTGCTTATGTGTTATTTATTTGTCTATATGAAATGAAAATGTTTATTTCTCTAAAAGATAATATAATAAATGAAAGGCTAATGGAAGTAAAATTAACATAATTGAGCCTTTGTGCCTAAAATTAATTTATTTCCATGAAAATATGTAAGTATCACACCAATATTATAAATGCGAAACTTTGTGAGTGAGTGTGTATTATGTTTATGTTACTTCTTCACGCCTAATGGGCCGATTGAGCAAAATTTGGTATAGAGATAGCTTAGACCCTGTAACAACACATAAGCTACAGTACAGCGGGTAAACCGCTAGTCGCAGCTAGTCTTCGATGGTGGTAATGAAACGACAATATAAAAAGACATTATTAAATCTTTATTCATACATTTTCTCTACAAAAGTTGCGAGTTTCATTCACTATATACAGTTACAATCATTTTTTTGGTGTTTTGTAGTCGTTTTATATGAAAAGTCAGGCAGTGTCGTGGGGGAGTTAGTGCCAGCCGTGGGCTCCGTGGCCACCATGACCCCAGGGTTCTTCAGGGGAGGAGGCAGCGGCGTGGGCGGCAGCGGCGTACTGGTGGAGGTGGGCGGCTCTGGCGTGCTGGACCTCAGGGGTATCTACTACGTATTGGCCGTCGTGGGTCAGTTGGATGTGGGCCTGGGAATAAATACATTAGATTAACTGTTGAAACAGAGATTACAAAGTGATGAGTGAAGATTTGTGTTGCCTTCCACATTTTACATGATCAGATTAGCTGTTGAAGCAGGGATTTAAAGTAATGAGTGAAGATTTATCTTGCCTTCCACCTTTTATTATTTAAACAGTTGAATTTGCAGGTAAAGTAAGCTTGGTCCTAGTAGTATATTTTCTGAACGGACGAGCCCTGTTAATTCATTCAAAATGTTAGTCACGTGTTCTATCCCCTCTATCTTATTACTTCTTAACAATAAGATACGTTCCAACTTGTGCGAGCAAAAGACGAGCTCGACGATCGTATAACCAGTTAGTGAATTCTTGAAGCCCAGAGTGTGTAAACTAGATAGAACCTGGGAACCAGACCGTTTGAACTGTGAATTGAGTTACTGTGGCCAGCGTAACTGAGGGTACCGTGGGCTGGACCTTTAGATAAGCCACCTCAAGAGAGATATACGCGGTCAGCTACTCTAATTATACCATGAAGCCTAGTTGACTATTACCTGGGGACCAGTCCATTTGCCGTATCCAGCGGCGTAACCACCACCGTAGCCGGCGCCGTGAGCGAGGGCTCCGTAACCGGCTCCGTAGCCGGCTCCATGGCCAGCGTAGCCGAGACCGCCGTGCGCCGCGCCGACATGAGCCGAGGCGTGAGCGGCCAGGTGCGCTGCCTTAAGGTGGGCTACCTCGGGTGTATCTACCACGCGACCGTCGTGCGCCAGCGGAGCGGGACCGTATTTGTATAAACCTGGGGAACAGATATATTTGTTAATGAAAAAAAGTGTGGGTCTCAAGTGTTTCTTATAAGATATGTACAAGGCATTCATTAGGTCAAGTTACAGGCCTTGTAGTAATCTCGGCGACCTAAAACTCCAACATATTGGTTGGTGCTTTAACTCTCACAGTGTAACCTGTTCTTTTGGAGTATATACCCTTTTTTTTTTAATGAGAGAGTGAATAAATCCGATTATGACCTTCGCGTCACGCGTTGTCCGAAACTTAGTTTCCTTCCCCTATTTGATTGTGTGAAGAGAAATTTTTATAAAATAGTTTTTAGTCCTAAGTTTTTTAATTGTGGTGATACAATAGAGTTAACTTATCCTATTACGAAAAATGTAGTGATAAATCTACAAACCAGCACCAGGTTCACCGCCATAATGCGCTCCAGCCGCGTAACCAGCTCCGAGGTAACCGGGCGCCCAGGCTCCGTGGACGTTGGAGGCCTGTGCATGAGCGGCTAGGTGGGCAGCCTTGGCGTGTGCCACTTCAGGCGTGTCCAGGACGTACTTGCCGTCAGGACTCAGCTGGACGGGCGCAGGCGCGTGCGCGTACAGAGACGCTTGCGCGAGGCAGAGGGTGGCTGCGAGGACAATCTGGAATAGAAGAAACAATTGCTATAGAGATGTTCTCTAAGACTTAACTACAAATTGGATTAACTTTGGACATTTTTTGGTGAATATTGTTATTCTGGAGGGTTTTGATGTTTGAATATATTGAGGCCTAATGAGAGTTTTGCAGATATATTACGAGTAGGTATAATCCATAAGATTTCTCTTAATTTAGTGGTCAGATTTAATTAAAGGATATTTTTACTTTTTCGGATAGCAACTTATAGTAGCGAACACTAATCTCTATCTTATCCCCCTCCCTCTACTATCTCCCTTATCTTTGTACGTCTGAGATTTAATGATGTCTATCTAGATCGTAAATTTATCAGACACCTTTGTATCCGGATCCATTTTAACAAATATTGCATAAAGTCATAATAAAAATTTAAATGATTCCGGCACCGAAATAACGTTAACTATTATCGACTTTTTCTTCAACAAAAAGTTACATGAGCTGTTAACTGCAAAACTGCGAGCCACAAAAACTGCGATAATGAGCTTAAAAAGTGGCATTTATCAGGCAATACTGACATTGGCCACGAGATCGTTACCGGACCGTGGCCGATGATTACACACCTCGCCAATATTAGATGCCTATGAGGTGTATATAGAAAACACAAAATATTAGAAATGGGTATTGTAGTTCTACCCTACCTCTCAGTTGGATTTTTATAGTGCCTCCAATTTTAGAAGGATCAACTTAAAAGATTTTAATTTTAGATTTGTTTCATTGGAAAGATGTTTCGTACGCTTTTACCAAAAACTGAAGATTCCTGAAGTTTGACACACTTATTTTTATACATACGACGTATTGAATGGCGCAAAAGTTGCACACTGAGAATCTGGTACCATTTTGTTGTAAAATGAAAAAAAGGTTATTTTCATTAAAGTCTTTTGGCTATCATCACAATATGTATCTAAATAACAACAAGGGTATATGGAACTGCAGGGTTCTCCAATTACACCGCTACAGTTCAATCCAGTTTTGAGTGTATTCATGTAGATAAGTATCCATAACTGTATGCTTTCAACGCTCATTTCACGATAGAAAGCGTATCTATCAAAAGTCTATCAAAAATGCTATAAATACAGTTCCGTGGTCAGTCATACGTGAACAATTAGTGCTACAATTTGGGCATTCGATCATGCTACCACCTAAATCATAGTCAGATAAAATTACACGTATTTCTAACAGTCACGTAAACAATTCTCTTAGATTTTGTAAAAGTACGTGAATGTATTAGATAAATGGATTTTGAAAGATATTTTTTTGTTAATTTTAGAAGATTAGACATTGTGTTCTAAAGATTATTTCACCTGCTCTGTAAAAAATAAAAATGTATGTGGAAGCATATTATAATCGAAGCAACAGGAATACCTTGCGTCTTCTAAAGTATTTTTTTGTTTTTAATAAGACTTTAAATTCTACTAAAATAAAATCCTATAAATGCGAAAATGTAAATTATTATGTCTGTGAGTAAAAATTAGGTAAATATCTAAATAGTTTAAGCCACAACAAATATTATGCTGCATTTCATATTATAAACCGCTGGGTGTTGTTTGTAAGGTTATAAAGTTTGTACATGGATAAGAATTTTAAATAATTAAAACAAAAACTAGATCTACAATAATTCAAGTATGTCGTACGCAAATAACAAAAGCTGCATTTTCATTTTCACTTTTTCTAACGCAACGACTAATTGCTTAAGCCCAGTAACAAGGCATATTAAGTGGCGTTGATCCAGTTTCTCACGGCATATCGTTTAACGTATCTATCATAATCGTTGTAGGTTGTGGCATGATACAAGATTAACCATTCATTTGTTGTAAAACGTGTGAACTTGGTCATAGCTTTAACGCAATTTGTCGGACAATGACAGCTAATATGATAATTCACACCGGCCACATTTCGAAATGGAGCTACCTAAAGCAATACTTATTAAGGTAACTTTTCATCTGGTTACCAATTTATAATTATAGCTCAGCCTCACATGGTGCGAATCTTTGCGTAAATTGTCATGTTCTCAAACAAAACAGAGTGTCAAAAGCACTTTTTGTGTTGTAATGCACCATGTTTTTTAGTGTGTTAGGAAATAGTGAAATGGTAGGTACGTACTAAGTCTAAGAAGCGTTTCATGTAGAGACAGTTGTTCTTAAATTGCAGATAACTTCCACATCATTTTATACAAGATAAATGATGCAAATAAAGTCTGGGCAGCTCTTGTTCTTCATGGTTTAACGAAAATATTTAATTAATTTAATATTCAAATTGGGTACCAAGATAAATCGCTAGCAAATAAGTTATTTTACAATATTTTATGTAATAACTAAATGATTTATTAAATCGTAAACTCTCGCCCCTGTTATGACATATTTACAAGCTTGCCTAAGCTCGGCTCCACCTACTAATCAACTGTGTATAGTACCTTTAGTTTGCCTCACACCAAGTTGATCTGATTTACTCTTACTATATAATTTACTGGTATAAATAACCCCTTTCGTGTTCGGCTAAGGTATGAGCGGGTTTATAAAAAATGAACTACTTTAGTAAATCAAAATCTCGTCTCAGCGTTTGAAATTGAATTCCTCCGAAACTTCTTGATAGATGTTTTGTGTATATTTGGTAGGTCTAAGCATTTTCGGGGACGTAAAGCATTTTTTAATAGATGTAGACAAAATAGCTCACGTCATCTTGTGGGAAAAGTAGGCCTTTATCCAGCAATGCTACAACAGAGTCTCAAAATTGCTATTACACAATGAGTTAATATTATTCTATGTATTCTCAACTCTTTATGTACGTATTTTACAAATAAATGTGTTTTAATTAGACTCGCTGATATTACGATACCAATTAGGTATACTATCACATGGCATGGATTAAATAAGATATTATCTCTTTGTTTTGTATTGGTTTATATAAAAACTATTATTCTTCTATCGCAATATCCAATCTATAAAGATTTGTTATCAAATAATAAGTTTCTGACTATACCTAACACAGAGCGTAAGTGAAAATAGAATGATATGCAATTTTGTACCGTTCATACTCCAGTTACGTACCTAACTGGCTCAGTTAATTGTCAGTTTAAATTTAAAATTAGATGAAGTAACTATAATGAGTTACTTAATATTTGCGTAAAGTACTTCATTAACACATATGAAAGTAAGAACAAATAAAATTTTATTCATTTGAATATGCATTTTTTTGGTTAAGTTTCAAATGCGTATGCATGGCATTGTGATGATGAAATGAATGGGCTGATTTTAATTGAGTATATTTCAATGTATAATTGGGCTAGTTCTCTTGTAGAAGTTGAAAGAAAATAATTTTTACAGTTAAAAAAATCGGACACTAAAAAACAAAAAAGTGCTTGCAAAACACAACAAAAGAGTATAAATCCTAATTATAAAGGATATTTAATTAGCTTAGCATATGGACCTACAAAACATCCATGTAGAGGAAGTATAGAAATTATTTGGAAATTGTATGTAAGTTTAAGATTTAATTTTTTTTTTTAATGGCAAATGCCTTTATTGAGAAAAACAAACTAACAATACTACAGCTACTACAGCAGTTAAGAACACTTTTATTAACCACAGATCGGCCACAAGCCGATCTACAGAAAATCCAAGTGCTCCAAACCACTGTCAGATGGCAAAGTGCCCAGAATGCTGACAGCATTGCCACGTTGAATGGCAATACTTATACGTTGGGCCAAATATACCCCAGCATTTTGGCCACATGTCGCCTCGTTTAAGATTGGTTCGTATCACTAACATTGCCTCGACTCGTCCCATAGTCCACTCGTACTTTTTTTAATTTGAGGATATAAATAAGCAGAAAGAAATATAAGGGAGGAGAAAAAAAAAATATGTGCGCAAAAACAAAACGGAAAAACATCATAAACTTAACCAATAGCTTGCGAAATCTAGTAGAAAATGCTATTTTAGATTAACTTAGTCATGATGTTGTGTTGAATAATAAAATGAAAACGCAAAAATGAGTAAAAATTGTAACATTTGTTGAATGTTTTCAACATAAGTTGACTGTAGCAACATTATAGAGTAAACTACGTTTATGATAGTGTGTCGTATCGAGTTGCGTATATCTGCGTGACTATTGCGGTGTAACTCGACCTATACTTTCCACCGCTCTATGTTTAGTGCAATACTAATGTCGATCGATTTCTACGTACAAATTGTATGAAATATTAAAGTTAATGCCGTTTTAGGTCTGTTATTGCCGTGTTGTGAAAAATCTATCATGTTGAAGTAGTTTAATATACAACTAAATGGACTATATTTCTAAATACGATGCATGCTTGTATTATACATTTATTATATGTCTATTTTTATCCTCGTAAGTATCAGTTTATTTCGTTGCTTCCATTATGTTATTTTATTTTAATATTTTCAACTTCAATTGCTTTAATGTCCGACACATTACTTGTTAGCTAACTCTAACATACTCTAAGAAAATCATGCTTATACCATGCTCGTATTAAGTCTTCTTTTTCACAGTTACCAGGGACATTTTTCTCCATCAATCAAAATTATTACATGTATTTTTCACTCTGATATACGATAAAAATATTTCAAACGACTCAGTTCATTATATAAAATTTTGCAAAATATTTCAATTATATAAAGTTCGCGTAAGTCCAGAATGTCGGTATGCCAGCGCCTAACACGCAGTGGCGTTATCAGAACTGAGATAATATACATTAAACATGAACCGATCTAAATTATTTGCTACTTTATCATTAGGCCCGTTTACTGGTAGAACTTGCTCGAAACACGGATATTGAAGTTGATACGGGATTTATGTAAACTTGGTTATATTTTAAATACAGTTAAGGTAAAATATTAACTACAACAAGCAGTTTATGATATACGCTCCAAACTAAATTTCAGCTTAAATTGGTTTGGTCATTTAGGCGTGAAGTAGTAACAAACACATTTCCATACTTTTGCACTTGTAATTTTTAGTAGGACAGTTTCATACAAAAAATCAATGAATTCCAATAACTTTAGAGTAGACTAGCAGTCTATAGCTAGAATTGTTTTATTTTGTATCTGATTCATTTTTATTTAATTGAATTTGTGACATGTATTTTTTTTACCATTAAATTGAATATGACATACTCAACTGTGCATGTTTGTATACATAATTTTAGGGTACCGAGTTTATAATAATTGCAAGTATTTTTACTAACTTGAAATGAAAGTGAAAACTGTATTTTTAACGGATATCTAAATCTCGCCTCGAGAAATCTAAAGGAAATGAGTTAATAAAACGCGTAACTTCCTCTAACCTCACAGAACAATTGGGGAAAGGTAACCTCTTGTTTGAGTATCCTTTGTATTAGATTTCATAAAAAGCATGAATCACTCATGAATAGGTACTTTTGAATTTTGTTTATTAATGATCTTAGCAAGACTAACAGCTATTTTTTATCTTAAACACCAATTGGAACCCAATATCCTAAGCTCATGGATAAGATTAAACACGGATAGATTAAAAAAAAATATTTGATAGAAAATGGTAAACTAAAATGAGCAGTTTTAATAATATCGAATATTGCATTGAAATGGGATTAGAAATACAATTTACATGTATTTCCTGCTTACTACTACTAATTTACCGCTCAGCTTTTAAATGGTAAAAAAATATCTTTCAAAACTAAGACTAGGCCAGAGCTAAAAACAAAATTTTAAAATTATCTCTTTAAATTTGCAAAAAAATACGAATGTATATCATTTTTAATTGCCCATTATTCTAAGTTGTTTTTTCAAATCTAATTATATGATAACGTTACATTCATATTTCACAATTTAATTGAAATTATGAACTACTTGTAACAAACCACCTGTACTGTCTGACAGGTTTGATAACTCCGCCGGGTGTATTTTATCATTGCGTAATGTTATTAAATGTATCTATTGTTTAGTTAGTTTAGTTGCTTATATAGTAAAATTATATAATAGTACCTACTAGTATTTAATCTAGCACTATGTTCTTTACATAAGTTTTTTAAAACAAATTCAACCTACGAGAAATTACTGGGCTAAAGAGTCTTAACATCTTATGACTCGAGTAAGAAGCGTTGGCGCAGTGCACCCAGAATTGAAATTTACAAAGGTAAAATTCTGGGTAGCACTATACTAATTATGGGCAGCGTTATCTCTTACCATCTGAAAACGTCTTGCTCGTCTTCTAAATTTGTTGTATAAAAAAAAAATCAACCTACGGCAGCCTAAAAAGGAGAGGTATACAATTTATCGGGAATATTTTTAAATTCTCTTAACGAATAGCAAGGGGATCAAATGACGTGACAGTTTCCACGTGATCCCATTTAATTATTTATTAAATCCTTTTAATTTTTTTATTTTATTTATTAAGCCTTTGACCACGATCCACAAGTATGCTAAGCGATAATGCGGCCGTAGATAGCAGACTAAACTAGATGTAAAAGCCGGGATAAATCCCTTCCTGGCTTTACTGAACATCGTTCCGAAACACGGTCATAATAAACAATTAATTACTCTTATGAATTTCAAATGTGTCTTAATATAAAATCTACAAGTCTTGGAGCTATGGCCAGAAATCAAATGTGCAAGACACGCCTATTTCAATTAACTTTTGCTTTAAGTTTAATGTTTACTTGTAACTCATTAATATTAGTCTGCAACAAATAAATATAAATCGTAAGGTAATTAGTATAAGTTTCTAAAGCAATTAAACCAAAATTATTGTCTAAAATGTTCACTTTATTGAACCTATATTATTATTGGAAAATTTTAATTAATTTAATATACCTACATATGTACCTATATATTTAAGAGTACATAGTTTAAAATAAACAATTTTTTTTTGTTATAAAACAGTTAAAATCGACACGAATTAAAAAAAATCACAGCACCTTTCTCTTACTTAAGTTATCTGGAAGACTTACTCACTTAAGTTGTCTGGAAGAGTCTAGAAACAATATTTTTTACATTGTTACAAACTTTTTTAGTTGTATTGTATTAATATTTTAAGAAAGAGTTATCTGTATCAGCAATACCTAAGCGCAACTTTAATGCATTGAGGATTGAGATTGGTAACATTAAACTACTTAGAAAAGGGTTCAAATCGAATTGCCCTTTACAGCTAGTTATCGTCCATCTAGCAGCATTGTCCGAGCGTTTCAATCACCGCTAAACCATTAACGAAAACTTAAAGGACATCAGACAAAGGTCCATAATTTGAGGGCGTGGGCCAATATCGACGCGCCTTTGCATTCTCTCGCAATGCCTGTTGCAATAGATCGGAATTATCATTCGACGAACTGGTGCACAACTGCAACGTTTGCGAAAGAGGACGTAGGCGTGTTATGGTGTACGAAGGTCGGATTTCTCGTGTGGACATTGAAATATGAAATTTTCACGGCTCATTTGAGAAGGCGAGTTTTTGTCGCGTATTCTTGTGGCGAGTTTTGTTGATTTTTTTTTCATACGAATGTTTATGGATAAAAATGTTCGTATGAATATGACTAACCAAATAGCGGATATAAACTAGCCGATTTGAGTCAAAATTAAAACAAAAATACACTCTCAGATGTGACCGGAAAAAATATTATGAAATTGAATTGATAGCTTTTTTAAGCGTAGCACCGCACCGCTACTTACATTTTAGTTTTAATTATATCTCTCGATTAGAACATTAACATATTTTAATTTCTCAGTATGTACAGTAAAGTATTATATCTAAATATTATACCTCTATAGTACGTAAATTATAATAGAACGCATCAAAAATTTCATACGGTTAATATGAAATATCTTGCAACAGAACAGCCAGTTACAGTAAAAGCGAAGTGATGCGTAGCTAATTGCAGATGTGTTGCGCGCCGCCCGGTCTACGGAAATGATAAAATTCGTAGCAGATGCGCCCGCGCCGCGTCGCTCGTAGCATCTCGTAGCGATCGCTCAATCATGGCTTTAACACTGGCTTTTAGAGTGACATTGATTATTTTAATATTAGGTACCTACTTACTTTTAGATTGACATTGGAAAATTTAAAATCTGCCTACGTTAACATTTTTGTCTCTACGACTTTTACATAATATGATTTTGACTCTGTGATTTTTTTGTTACAAATATATTTATTGAGTAATATTGTCCCATTTATTCTCAACTATGAAAATTTTAGCATTTTGTGTATCTACATTTATCAAAATTAATAATATTTAAAAAACTTGATTTTTATCTGAACTTACTTATCATTGAGATTTTGCTAATTTCAGAAATGTCTTAGATTTCATGAACAACTTGTTAAAATTACAAGACTTTGCTTTACTTTCCTCAGTATATTACTTTTACTAATAATTATTAGCATATCACTTACATTACGCATCACAAAAAGATTAAGTAAAAGAGAAAAAATATATAAAAAAGAGCGATTTATACTAAACAGATGAAAATTTATGTACATAATATAAAATGAATAATATTTGATGATATTAAACATGTACCTTCATTACTTTTGCATAATAATTTTATTAAACAATAGACAGATGTGCCCGTAGGCGCTATGCTAACAAGGCGGATATATGTTGCACTTGCCTTAGACATTTTGGACCTTGACATCTTTATTGTGATTTTAATGGACCTTAGATTTGAGAACTTCGTAATTTTATTCATAAATTTTACAATTTGTGATATTTAAAATCGATGAGTTATCAAACTGAACATTTGTTTACATTATTATTACGATTTGCGCTCTTTAAATCGATATCATATCGAAATGGAAAGTTATATTTATAAAAACGATTTTCATTTGTTTTATGATTTAAGTTAAAGCTATGAAAATAAGTGTATGTACACATGACCCATAAAAAAACTACACTTGTTAAATACAAGTGTAATTTTTTTTACCTGCAAATTTAGAGCGGTTGCTTTTTACGTTTTCCCGTATCAAAAATGGGAAATTTTAAGGTTTTTTTACGTTCTTAAGAAAAAGTGGTGTATCTATTGATTGTTGATTATTTGTATAGTCATAGTAAGACCAAACTAGTAAGAAACCCTGCGAACAATTATTTTTGAATAAATCAATCAATTCGGAAAATTCTAGTATACAATTTTACTTGGAGTATTTTACGAGTTACTTAATTAAAGTGGTGTTGTATATAATTACAATTGGGACTGATTTATAAGTATCAACAAATTGCAGGCGGGATCTAGCACCGCATTATTCATAGGGAATTAATTAAACTAACGATATCGATTTCTGTATTTTATAGAGATTAATTTTGCAAATTTTCATATTCTTTTAAATTACAAAGAGACAAAGAGGTATTTTCGTTTTTTAATCATTTACAAAATTCTGTGTACTTTAGTTTATATGTTTTAAGCTACCTGCATTCCAAACATCACTTTGACGCAGAAGAACTTCTGCGGTTATATGCTATGCGTGTGAAAAATGAATGAATTTTTATAGGAGCTTTAAGACGATTTATATAGGTCTTTTTTTGTGTGGAGAAGTAATTTTTACAATGCATTTAATATTCGTTTATAAAAAAACTACATATTATTACATTTTTCAGATGTAATTCTCATAGGAAAAATTACAGAATATTTTCCTTGAAAAATTTTGAATATCACAATATCACTTATTATTTTTTTCCCATTCCGAATAAATTCACATCACTCCCGTTTCGATTAAACACAAAAAAAACACACTATATTAGAAAACTGAAAAATCCCGTCAAATTTAAAGGTTTAAACTAAAAACTCACCAAAGACTGCATGATTATGTGTGTGTTAACTAAATTTGAGATCCCAAACGAACTAGCTAAGCGCTGCTGGTGAACCAGAACTCGCCTAGAAATTTTCGCCTAAGTGTACGTGCGTTCGCAACCACCTTCCAAGTCGGAATGTCGACTGTAGACAGAATGCCCCCTTATATATGAAACACCCCGCTTGGACTGTAATGTAATTGGAAACAATTAAGCGGCGAACAAGCGCAATGCTTTAATTTTTTAATTTGCGAGATGGGCACGCGCTTCCGCCGGTATCGCTCATACAGATTTTCGGAAATAGATTTATACCCTTATTTTCATTTCAGTAAAATAATGTAAACTTAAATGACAGAATATATTGCTGTACGTATGAAAAGTACCTTATCTAAAAGTAAAAGTTGTCTTAGTTGTCTTTGTAAATAAAGTAATTTTCGTTGAAGAGAAGCTTTACGTGATATGATGGCAAAACAATGCATTTTTGCTATGCTTTGAAAATTTTACTATTTGAATTTTAATTAACTTACTTAGGTAAAGCTTATTAAAGCGTTTATTTCACTAAAATAATAATTTTGTGCTGCAAAGAGTAGTCGAGTTGGTTTTTACAGGTGGTAGGTCTCACCTATAAGGTATTTAGCATCCAATGGACAAACCCTTATAGCCAAGCGATTATTACGACTGTGTTCCGACACGATATTCAGTAGATCCATAGGATTTATCCTGCTTTTTAAACTCTGCTTAAACTGCATCATCGTCTAAATCAGGTGAGATCGTGATGAGAATAAATGAACTCTTATCTTTAATACTACGTCAAAGCGACTGATTTCAATGAGAATGATTTGGTAGATTAAACATTGGGTTATGTTATACGATACACATAGGTCTCATTACACCGCACTGGTTAAGATGTATAAGAAATAAGATTAAGTTATTTTTAAAAGCATACCTATACCTACAGGTACAAACGACACTATGTACTAAAAAAAAACTATACATATTTATATATTTTTATGTATCATAGACCTTTAAATACCTCGTTAAAAAAACGTCCTTTTTTAATCAAGTTTTTTTTAAAGACTGTGTTTAGTTTAGTGATCCTTATAAAAAGTAACAGACCAAACTTCGCTGGCTTGGCCATGAGGCCAGAGAGGATGGGAGTGGATCGGGTTATGAAGCGAGTGTAACAGGGACGACCGAGTGGGCGACGTCCTGTGGGCCGCCCACGGGACGCTGGAAGGATGAGCAGTCTCCACGTGGAAAAATGGCGGGAGGTGGCGCAGGACAGACCGAGTTGGAGAAACTTGTAATCGGAGGCCAAACTCCATTTTTTAGATTCTCGAGCCAACCTAGTAAGTATAGAAAGTATATGGTTTCAATAGTGAACTTTCCAGGAAAATTAGAACGGTAAAGATAATTTTATTAGTTTTTATATGAGATATTGAGACTAAAAGATAAGGCAGCTAATATTCTATATGTTAGCACAAAAACTTGCATTACACGCAGCGCAGCGTGACAAGCGTTTGGTATATTTATATAATAAAAGTTATATTTATTAGTTTTAGTAATAGTCAATGTTAATAATATGTAAATATACATAAAAATAATTTAAATTATTAAACTTTATACCAATAACATTTCTTATTTAAAGAATTAGAAGCAATTTAAAGCTGTCAATACATTATATAGGTAGTGTAATGGAGATAAAAGACGCGGCCAGTTGTGTGCAGTAATGCTCCTATTATTTACCCATTTGATCGTACATTACTGCAACTAGGTTCGATTTATTTTGAAACGGCGAGTAGTTGATCTTGCAGCTAATTTAGAATTAGATTTAGGCTACTTTATTATCTGAGCGCATACAACGTAAAGACTTTGCGCTATGTTCAATTTTTATTGCACGTAAACACATTTTATGAGACGCATTTTTTCATAATATTATATTTTTACATTATTTTTTTTTTGTTTCTTTATTGTGTCTGGAGAAGATCCTTATTAAGGAAAACTTAAAGAAAATTGTATGAAAAATTGTAAAATGTATGAAAATGAATATTTTGACTTTTCTTTTGTAACTTTGTAGATAAGTTTCAAGTCGTCGTTTTTTACAAGGGGAAATGCATAGGCGTACCTCCCCGGGAGAGGCACGGGTTATGTGGGACTCACTTACCGGCGGGAGTGCAAGGTTGGCAAAAATACCCACTAAAACCCCTTGGTGTGCCGTATTTCCGCCTTCACGGGACAGGATACCGCGGCCTTTAAGAAAAGATTTAGCCCACACGGATAAAGCCGCGAAGATAAGCTACTTCATGTAAACAATCAAGTCTCGAAATTCATCATACAATTTTCCTAACTAACCTAACTCCTAAATTCAAACGACGCGTTCATTTTAATACTGGACAATCATATAAACAAAAATGAGGAACAAAATTTTAGTGTACGCCACTAATTAAAATTGAAGCATGTCAATTGTTATTACAAATATTTTGAATGTTACAGTTATCATTACATTTATCAGAAAATAAACCGGTAAATTTGCTTCGTGATTTAGGTGTGGTTAATTACTTAAAATATCATAGGTATTTAATTATTTGATTGCACTTATCTTCCTACTAATATTGTGAATGCGAAAGTATGGGTGTTTTGATGTACATATATGTATGGGTGATGGGTGTATGGGTTTTGTAAACTCTTCACGCCTAAACCGATGAACCGACTAAGCATAAAGTATAAAGGTTAAGGTCTAAGCATAAAATATAAAGAACCATGGAATAAGAATACTGTTCACTGTTCAAAGGGTAAAACCGTCGGACATATATAGTTATGTACCCTTCAATATTGAACTGTCTCTGTATATTATAAAGCCGAGTGTTTCTGAATGTATGTGTTGTGCTCAGTTTTGACTCTTTACTCTTAAATAAAAAATAAGAAAACGGAAAAAAAAGTTGTGCCTACTTAAACTTTTTTATAATTTAGTTTATTTTGTCGTGTCTCCACGCCTAAACGGCTAAACCAAATGACCTGAAATTTGGTGCGTAGATAGCTTAGATATATAAGAAGAGATATAGAAGAACACAAAATTAATAGGTGTAGCTAGTTTTAAATAACAATATTAATATACTTTTTCTTTGAACATCAGGCGCAGAGAAAGAGCAAGGTCACGCGTTGATGTCGTTTGTATGGCGAGAAAAATATGCTCTGTTTTTTTTTTAATTTATACAATTATAAATCCTGCTGCTATCGTTGCTGCAGCACCCTTATAACAAAGTCACTTAATATTTATACACAACAATATCCTAATATTACTAATAACTAATTATTGCTACCTATTTATTATTATATTATACTATATATATCTTTTTTATCATTTTTTTAATATGCTCTATGTTATGAAACGTACATATATAATAATATGAAATATTTTTACGTGTCACATTTTATTGTTTATAATATATAAATTCTTTGTACATGTTAGTTAAATTCGTGCGAATACAAGATAATAGCTTTAATAGTTTAGACGTAAAGGGGTGCGTATACAAATTTTACAAAGAGAAAAAAATAGGGGGGGATCAATTGGGTTGTTGATTGAGTTGTTGTTATAGTTGTCAGTTGTTGTTGCCCCAATGGCAATGATTAGATACAACTGTTGCAAAACTATGTCATTATGTCATTTGGCTAGTGAAATTACTGCGCTGAAGAGTCGTAATATCTTATATCTCTCAAGTAAGAAGCGTTGGCGCAGTGCGCTCGGGAGCACTCTGCTAATTATGGGCAGCGTTATCTCTTACCATCAGGAGAGCGTCTTGATGTCTTCTTACTTCATGGTATAAAAAAAAAATACAATTTTATTATTGTTGTCTCAATCAATGAAAAGTATTGTATTGCATGACCTTATTATTCTCTTGAACCAGCTGTCACTGGGGCGATCATATTTAATACGCTGGGTACAGCTACATAGTAATACTGGTTCAAACTCAAAACTCAAACTCAAAATTCATTTATTCAAATAGGTTGAAGAAAAAACTAGCATCTATTTGTTATTTTAAAGTATACAATATGAATGCAGTAAACGCCCCTTTTAAAACCTTCGAACGACACGGAACTGAAGCCTCATTTGTTATATGCTAATTGGTACAATATTTTTAATGAAGTAATACGTATATGGTACGAGTACATAGTATCTACACATATCAATCGTATTACATATCCTGTACATAGTAAAATTATGTTCATTTTTCATTTATAGTAGACTAGCTTACGCTCATCACTTCGCTCTCGATTAAAAAATACTTTCCTAGCAAACATCTATTAGGTCATACGGTCATAGTAATCTATCCGTGTGACTAATTTAAATCCTATGGTTTGAACCATTGAGCTGTGTTTTTTTAAATCAGTCAGTCAGTCACACTGATAAGAGTGCTGAAAAAGATTGCTCTATGCGATAAGACCGCCGATTTTATCTTTATTTTTTTTAATAAATAGGCCTACGTTTGACCGCATCCCACCTGATGGAAGGTGCAAATGCGGTTGACGATGGATCACGTAAGATGCTTATAATGGTACCTATTCACTCGTCCCTTGAAGATACCATAAGTTGTATACACAGATTTTGAGAGTATTGTCTATTTAAAACTATTTCTTGGTATGTAATAACGAGGAGATGCATATTATACCTCTACTAGCTTACGATCGTGGCTTTGCCCGCGTGGCAATATCCTTTTTCTACAAAATCTAAAATGGCCGCCGCTACAAAATGGCGGATTATTTTTTCTTCTACAACCCCCTCAATATAGGTATCAAATGAAAGGGGTTAACTTGTAGAATACAACGCACTATAATAAATTCAAAATGCTACATGGCTGCCACCACAAAATGGTGAATTACAAATTTTGAAAGCGTTGCGTCCGTGGTTTTTTTAATTTTTAATTTAATTCACACATATGTCAGTTATTTTACATACTGTTACGCTTTTTGAGATATCATACTGTCATCATAAGTAGACGGCGACTATGATATACTAGTTTGTGCTCACGGCTTTGCCCGCGTGCTGAAATCCTTTCTTAGCGGAGGTCTACATCATAAAACCTATCTACATTCCAAATTTCAAGCGAATCCGCTCAGCGGTTTGAGCTGTGTGTGGATGGATGACAGATCTCACTCTTTCCTTTTTTTTTCTCAGTCAGCCACTCTTTCCTTTTTTTTTTAGCGTGCCAAATTCCTTTATTGAGAAAAACAAACTAACATTACTACAGCTACTACAGCAGTAAAGGACACTTTTATTAACCACAGATCGGCCACAAGCCAAACTACAGAAAATCCAAGTGCTCCAAACCACTGTCAGATGGCAGAGTGCCCAGAATGCTGGCAGCATTGCTACGTTGATTGGCAATACTTATACGTTGGGCCAAATATACCCCAGCATTTTGGTCACGCGTCGCCTCAACCAAGCCCACAGATAAATTTTGGAAAATGCGGTGAGCTCCCGGACCCCAAGGTCCCAAAGCCTCTACCCCAAACGGCTCAAAAAAGTAATCGCTATCGAGGTTAGCATATCTTATCATCTCTTTCCTTGTATATGTAATGTAGGTATATGTAATATGTACCACAGTATTTGCTACTTCATGTCGGATAATGGTCATATTAAAACAATTTTACGACTTTTAAGTCCGAATATATTTTGTCATAGCGTGATTTAATGCAAAGCCGAGTAGATGGCTAGATAGCAAGCCTTTATGAAAGTTATCTAGCGTGACTATCTCTGCCTGCGCCCGCGCCGCTATCGTTTAGAAGCATGCAAATGAGTTGCAAAAACTACATCAATGAATTTAAACATGCTTTTTTCTTTCCACCTTTACTACTAAAGGTAAGTACCAACTAGAGCGGACTGTTTAACAATAACAAAAATCCGCCTGCATCACTTTCGAGCATTTAATATATGAACCAACTCACACTAGAGCCTCCCGCATTATCCTCGCTTATATTATTGTATTTGTGTGTGCAATAAAGAGTTTTCTGTTCTATTATCCACCAGTGTGCGTTTTATATGGTAGTTGGTAGGCTTTAGGCCTGGGAATAACGCATAGATAGATAGATAACTCTATATAATCAAACACAACAATTACGATATGAAAAACATGCTGCCTACTTTTCAGGATGCAAACCTCTAAGTGTAGGTAAAGATATAGATATAAAGATAGAAGGGATATAGATTTTTTATTTTATTCATTACTAGCTACGCCCAGCGGTTTTACCCGCTGTAGCCTGTGTGTTATTTCAGGATCTAAGCTATCTGTATACCAAATTTCAGCTCAATCGGTCGACCCGTTTAGGCGTGAAAGAGTAACAAGCATACACACTCACACACAAACTTTCGCTCGTATTAGTGTGATAGGAGATATAGATTTTGTTTTATTTATTACAGCTTAGCCTTTGACCACGTTCTCGCTTGATGTTAGGTGTCGATGCGGCCGTAGATGGTAGACACATACTTAACCTAGAAGATAGAAGGAGGAAGAAGAAGGCGGAATAAATCCCTCCCTGTATTGATTAATGATAAAGGAATAGTATGGATGGGATGGGCGTCTTTTCGTTTTTAGTATATTAAAATGATCTCCCAAGCGTGGCAATTTTTCAATTGTTTTCATGTTGTTCATTGGTGCATTGGCTGTCAATCTTGACTTTTTCATACATTTGACGGACCGCGTTGACCCGAGTTGACCGGAAAACTTACACGAAAAAGTAGCACCTAGGGCCGCACTGTGGTGTTGATCTATGTATTTTATTGTTTCCGTTTACCAATAAACTAAATTACAAATGAAATCGGCGATAAGCCGTGATTTCAATTATAATATTTGCATTATAATACGTGCATACCTAATGATCTTAACGTCAGCTTGACAAATTTACGCTAATACATTAGAGAATTCCGTGGGAGGCGTTCAATATTTACTGTGATCTAATTAGAAAAGGTATTAGGGTAAATCCTGAGATCGGGCGTATTTAAGTGATTTCCGTGGCAGATTTTAAATCAAAGTATTATTGCATTTTACATGTAAAACATCAAATTTCCCATAATTATAAGCACATCAATCAAATAGGCATCATTATAACTTGTTTTGTTCAGAAGATATTTAAATTTAAATTTTTGGTGCCACGGGAATCAATAAAGTGTGGCATGGAAATCAAAATTAAAACTATTTTGTTTGAATTCTATGTTATTATTTAAATATTGACCTCTACATACTAATCATATAAAATAGAAATGATTAAAAACGGTGATCCAAACAGATATACACCAAACAAAAAGCATTAAAAAGGTCTATATTGGCTCTCTATATAATAATCATGTAAACTAAATAAAATCAACGCATTGCAGTCTTAAACAATGTAAAAATATTGAATATTTAGTCCTAGAATATGAGATTAAGTTCTCAGTCACAGTCACTGACAGGATTCACTCCAGAAGCTGTCATCAGATTGTACATTTATCATTAGTTAGGTTAATCTGAAATGAAAGTTGCAGTCAGCCCATAGTTTCGTTTTATTTTTTTATCATACATCATCTCAGCCAAAAGACGTCTACTGCTGAACATAAACCTCCCCTTTAGACCTCCATATATAACACCGGTGTTGGAAGCGACCTGCTTCAAGCGTCTTTCAGGGACCTAAATAAGGTCGTCTGCCACACTTGTGGGTAGACGTTCTACGCTGCGTTTGCTTGCCTGTAGTAGCCACTTGAACACTTTTCGACCCCATCAGCCATTCGCTCTACGTGCTATGTGGCCTGCCCATTACCACTTCAGCTTCCTGATCCGCGGAGATATGTCAGTGACTTTGGTTCATCTCCTCATTCCTGATTCGATCACGTAGAGATACCCCGAGTATAGCCCTCTCCATAGCTCACTGAGCGACTTTTTAATGTAGGGATATAATGGTGCCGCATAAGCCAGAGCGGCTGTCTACTATAGTACAATATAAAAAAATCTGATGTATAAAATATAAAAAAAATATCTGAAATAATGAAATATACAAATATAAACTGTCAAAATCACTTCCATACCTGCGGCTTCACTGTAGTTGGGTAAAAAGTGAAAGAATGCGCAAGAAAACTCAGGAGAAAATTGATCACCGTGGTAAAATGCCATGAGAATCAATACCATGGAAATCAAAATTGTATAGTTTTTTGTCAATATTTTTAAATACCATAATTATAGACCAAAATTAATAAAATATATGATAAACAATACCCTTTTCCTAACTGCACACCCTAGTCAAAAAACCGTAATGGATAAAAGAATATTTTTAAACATGGAAAAGGTAATCAATTATCTAGTGAACCAAAACCACGGTAATCAATTTCTCACCTTCGTAAATCCAGTTTATAACAACGAGAGGAGGAGCCTCTCTTCACTATGTTTAGAGCGCAATCGAAGTTAGCCAATAGCGTGCGTACAAGCTTCTAAGTATTGTGGTTTGTGAAATGTGGGTAGTTATGTCGCGCGCCATGGGAATCACTTTTTGTCCGGGGACAAACCTAAATTAGTTATTTTTTCTAAAACTACGCTGAGTACAGCCTTCGCGTATTTTTTTGATCATATAACAGTTCACCCTTTACAGCTTTGATCACAGGAATTAATTAAATTCCTTTTATAAATTAGTGTAAAAAATATATTTTGTTCCGAAAATGTGTAAGGGACAGCCCACGGTAATCAAATTTCAGGGCTTTTACATTTTTTTTTAGATACTTGCAGCTAAATATAACCTGATGTCTATCATGCATTAAGTAGATTGAACCTTAGACTAACAGGAAAAAAATACCTTTGGGTAGAATTTTTATGTTACGGGTAGTTTATTCCCCCAGACACGTAAAATTTTGACTCTCAGGAATCACCCATTAATATCCGTTTGTTTAAACTGCCTGCTTGCAAAATGTCAATATGAACTTTAGATTAAAACAAAAAGCGATGATATGGTAAGTGCTATCGTAGCTTTAGCCAAACTTAGGCCTGCTATATCAGAAAGTGTCAGTTGATAAAATTGTATCCATGAACTTAATTGGAGCGATCGACACTTTTTATTTAAATCTAAGCTAACGTTTTTAGAAAATGGATTCACGATATTGAAGTTACAAGAAATTATTTAAGGGATATATAGGCATATAATAAGAAGTGGTGCTTTTTAACATGGTAAAGGTTTCCCCCAAGTCCTTCCATATTCTAGCGATTCAGTCATTCCGATGCAGCGCCGCCTCTCGCCGCCTAGTAAGTGACTAAGTCATCACGCCATCTCTGTTTCTTATAAGATATGTAGAAGCCAGTCGTCCGGTCATGTTGTAGGCCTTGATTTATCTCGGCGACCTGAAACTGCAACATATAGGTTGGCCACACAACCTATAAATTGTGATTTGACTCTGACAATGTAAGTAGAGTAACCTGTTTTGCTTAATATACACCCCAATTATTATTATCTCTTTCGGGAAAAATAAGAACTCTATATTCACAGATGAATTCGCGAGCAACCAGCTAGCTGAATCTAATTGCACGTCAAGTTTTAAGTCCTAGGTCAGGCATTTCAATTGTCAACCAGACCTGTATCCTAATAGTATAGTCCTAGGACATTCTTGACTTGATTAATTCGTTATCGCGACTCCGCATCGGATCTGTAACACTGATATCGGTGGCTCAAATTACTTATGTTTTATGTTCTTGGTGTTATTATTACGGCTCTATTAGCTTAAATGGTTGTAGATATTTAATGTATTGGGCAGATCAAGCGCCGCATACACATACATACATATAATCACGCTTGGTTCCCGTTAGGGCAGAGACTATTCCCTCCACTTGGTACGATCCTGACTCACCTCTTTCGCTTCCTCAACTTTCATCACATTCTTCATGCACGCTCGCGGGTTCTTGGTTCTCTTGATCTGGCCTTTCCTTAGAACAACATTGATTTGCTCAAGGAAAGCACCGCATATAGAGCTGAAAAGGCTAGAGATTTTGGGACAATAGAGAGGAAACGCAAGAATCCCCAAGGAATGCGGAAAGGTCCGCTAAATCAAACCTGACTGACCGTCATAGACGAAGCGCAGATCATCACAAATCGATCTTTGTAATCACAAATCGAGACGCTCGGCTGAGCTTTTCAGTTATCCGAACAAGTTGTATCGATTTAATACGTCATTTCATACATTTTCGACATATTAAATCGATTCGGTCTTCGGATCCGGATCAGTGAATAGCCCAGTAAGACTGCTCGGGCGATTCAAGGTAATAAACACATTCCGACCTCATCTAAGGAACACTATTTGTAAGTCATAAAATCATTGTTACTAACCTTCTTAAGCTTACAAGTATTTTTCTGTGCCTTATAATATGTGGCATCATACACAAGGTTATAAGAGAAGCCAGAGCTTTTTACGTACTGACTGCACAATAAAAGTTCAGCCTGTGAAGACGTATAATATTTTAAAGAGATTTTGTATTTTTTATTTAAGCTAGCATTTGAACTCGATTCATTCAACGTGTGTAAGCAAGCTCATAAGGTATACGACGAAACAATACACTATCTGCCTTAAACAAATAGCGTCTAAATTTTGCTCGCCAATTTCAGTTATCCATAAAATAACCGGAACACAAATTAATGTGCACTGACGATTATATAAAGCAAATAAAAATAAAACTACTCCAACACAGATAAAATTGCATGTACCATATAAATAAAATAAAAATTTATTTTTACGATAATTTCACACCTGCACAAATGTGTTGAAGATTGCCCTATAAAATTCTATAAGGCATATAATATTTGTTTTGATGGTTTACAATAGGATTTTTTTAATTTTTCATACGACCTTCCAACCGAGTGAAGGTAATCGTTACAAATACAAGAATGACACGTTTTTAGCATATTGGCCACTGTTATAGTTAAGGTACATTTTATGTACTTTATAACAATCACTACGATGTATGTGGCCGAATATGGAACTAACATTCCTTCATAATAGACCCCTGTCAAAATATCCCATTTCGTATACAGTAGCTCCCTTATCGTTTATTATGATAATTTAGACGAACTTTAATAGCTAAATTGAGATTTATAACAGGCAAATTATTATAAACGGACTATTATTATCACACTATTGATGGCATAATTATTCGGGTCACGGCACTACTAGGCTTAGGCAAACTATCTATATATACACTCTACTCTACATTCTACATAGGTATAGGTACTGCATAGCGATTCTATGCTCACTATATTAAATACTACAAAATACCACATAAGAAAATTACTACGAACGAAGCTTCAATTAAAACTACAATGTAATTATAACAAAACAAATATAAGGTGTACCTACCTAGTAATACTTAAGAAAGTCACACTTAAGCATTTTTTTCTTTAATTTTAAGATACTTTATTGTGGCCAAGGGCTTTAATTTGATGGGTATAACAAATAACAACCTCCAAAAATATTTACTCCTTTTATATACCTTTATTTATTACAATCTTTTATTTACTTTCACTTGTCTGTTGTCTGTCTGTCTGTCTGTAATCAAATCTTGCAACTTAAATTTGACCCACTTCCCGGTGTCCGATTGAGCTGAAATTTTGCATGCATGCATAAATCGGATGACAATGCAATATTATTATGACATGGAGCTGATCTGATGATGGAGCTGGGAGGTGGTCATAGGAACTCCGTAATAAACGACGTAACCCCATCGAGTTTGGGCTCATTTGATTCGTCTTGACGAGAACTTTATGGTTATAATAATAAAAGCTTGTTATTAAAAAGTTTTTTTAAAATTTCACTTGTTCCATATCTCTATAAGTTTCATTAAGTTATACATTGTTACTCTGTTACCTATATCTCCATAGATTTACGTTTCTTATTGGCTAATGTAGCACACGCACTAGTTAATAGGTGTTTCCGATTATGTGACACTTACATAATAACAAGAATGGGATTTCCTGCAACTATTACAGAGACTTATAGTCGTCGACGACCGATAGAACAAACTTATATTACGTAAAACTAGATGAAATTGTTATAGGTAATGTTCTTTTGTTACATTAGATAAATGAATAGCATTCGACATTTGAAATCGTCTTTTTTAACGTTAATCTTAGAATAAGTATGGGGAGTTCATTAAGGAAGTATTCTGGGGCCACATATCTTTATAGTACATAAGTGACGGCTACATATTAATATATGCGCTGCGGTTTTTCCTATTAAATAATAGCCCTATATAAAAGAAGATCGTGAATGATTTATTGACATATCAGTCTACGCTCTGCAAACCACTGAACGGATTGAGAAAAACAAAGAGGACATTATTAACGAGAGCGAAGCCGCCAGCTTAAGCTAGTATAAAGCTAATCTGTGTATTAGTACCGGGTCTAAACAACATTTAAAAAACAAGCCAATCAAATTTCGTAGTTCAAACATAAAAATAAAAAGAATTGTCGGTTTCATACAACAAATTAGTCCATGATTTGTAGATCATAAAAGGTATTCAATTACAGAAAACTATTCCTTCGCGTGTTGTTGAAAATTCAATTTGAGTAACACAAAAATTCAGCAATTTGATCGATACGATCATCCGTTTCCAAATCCCGTCGCTTTAAACAATACTTAATTAAAAAGGTATGCTAATTGTCTATGGAGCACTTGTTGCAGTATTGGTGCTATGCACTTTGGCAATGTGGCATTGCGTTGGTCACACGACTCAAGTGCATCTGCCAACTTTACAGACACATGAAACATACAACTATGATACTTATTATCTAGACAGTAGAGTCCATCGTAAGTGTAGTTACAACTTTGTTCGGTAGTCTAGCCGTGCTTAGAGTGTGCGTGTGAGTGACTCGTTGATTTTTCGCTCTATTTATGACGAAGGTATTAATCAGCTGTCACGTTACAACAGTTTTTGCATTTTGTAGTGAAAGATGGTGTGAGAAAACTGAAGATGCCTCGAGTGGAACGGTGTGTTTATTACTGCTTGTTTTATGGACTGTAGTTTTGATATTGCTGTAGATGTAAGTAAACGTTATTAGGTATAATACTTTCTTGTTAGTCTAATACTTCTTCACTGTCTCACTACAGCAGTGAAATGCCAATTAAAACGAATATATCACATAATTTATCCACGTCGCGACAGTGACTTGGATATTAACCATTTTTTTGTTTAAAAAAACCTTACTCAAGTAAGGTTCGGTAACAGTGGGGTGAGGGTTACCAAGAGCTGCGAAATGTCAGGAAAATTAGGTTGCATTTCATTCTCTGCTACGAAGAAAGGTCCTTTCAAAATTTTGATTAAATATGACTTAAAGCGACTCGTATTCCTTTTAGTTTTCCCTTAGGTAATAGATAAACGATTTTAATTCTTGTACTTAGGCCCTAAGAAGAACATTATTATTATCTTCGCGAGCAAACCTTGAGCAAGGACACTGAAGTTTATCCTTTGACCCAAAGTAGCTCGTGCCACGACGCGACATTTCTTAAGTATGTCTAGCGCATTATTAAAATTAAGATTAAATAGTTAGATAACGTTTGTTTAGACATTGGAGTGGAGTAATAGTTAAGTGCAATGGAAACAATGATTTAGATAAGACCATTTTACATTTAAAGTTAAGGATGTATTTCGGAATTGTACAAATAACAGGAATAACCAATAACAGTTCTAGGCGTTTGATACTAATCATATTATTTCCACACCACTCCATTTTATTCTCAGTTATTCGACACCACCCCGCCACCACTCCTCGGTTATCAATCACAAAAAAATAATCATATTCTACATAAAGGAGATTTCGTTCCGAACAGTATAATCTACGATTCATCTAATTATGTTATGTTATGTAACGATCACCAGCTGAAAGTCTAAAGATATCTCCTCCTGTTTTTCTTTGATTTTCATAATTTTATAGAGCTTCGTAGTGCCCGTATTGATCTTTTGGGTAGCATTATACGAGTATATATGCTTGCAACATTGAGCATCAAGCGGTTTTTTATCTTATTTGCAACCTATGGCATAAAAGCCAAGAATGTAAAGTGACCACTTTTTAATGATGATTAAAAACCAGTGCGAGGTCGCCCGCGCTTGTTGTGGCATACCTCTTATTAATTAAAGACGCTATTTTAGATTAATTAATCTATAGCACTAGTCTCTAGAGTAATGTTGTATACTAAATCAGGCTCTTTGTATGTCTATCTGTATTTTTATCAATGACTTTTTATATCCCTTTGCGTTGGTTGAGTTAGGTATGGTGTGGCTGCCGTCGGGGCAGCGGATGAATGCTTCGGCGTACCCGTTGCCCCGGCATTATGGCGTCCCGCAGGACACCCCCAGGTTTTTTAGTGGGTATCCCCGCCGCTCCCATCTTTGGCGGGGGAGTCCCACATACCGCCCCGCGCCCCCCGGCGTGGGGTGATGATGCGTAACGCATTTTTCCTGGGATAAAAAAAAAAAAAAAAAAAAAAAAAAAAGTATGGTGTGGCTAAAAACGCATTATTACAATTTGGCGCGACACAACAGACCACATTACCGTAGTTTGGATTTAACTGTAAGCTATGAATGCATAGTAAGTACCTATGAACACACCTACTTTTCAAGGTAAGAAAAAAAGTGAAGAATATTTTCGTTTGAAGACATGAGAAGAGGTTTTACCCCGCCTACTTGTCCGACAATACGTCGGCATAATGACCAACACCGTATTAGAGCATCACTGCTGGAAAGTGACGGTAGGGTTACCTACCGTCACTCTCACCGTCAACCAGCCTTCGCTTGCTTGAGTGTCGGGGTATGATAAAAAAAAACCGTAGGTACTGTAGACTATAGTCTCATTGTGTATTGTGAATATCCCAACTCTCTGACTTTGGTTTTGACATTTAATAGTAGGTTAATTAATAGATCATAACAACATTTAAATTTAATTGAACTAAAAATTACAATTATTTAATTTTTTGTGCAATAAAACAATTTACAAGATCCTGTGCCTAGTAAATAATATAGTGTAATACCTACTACCTCACTAATAGATTATTTAAATGACGCAATAAAACAGCAACATTTGAAGGTGACTACGTTTTTGCGCGTACGCATATTAACTGTGAAATAGTTAAAACTTTTGAGCGTAACGAAAAAGAAAGTTTCGCAATAATATTGTAATGTTTTAGAATAACTGGCCATTATAATATACGCAAATTAAATAAAATGTTATATTACTTTTACGAGTGCATGCGCAATTTGAAAATTAACCAAATTTGACTGCGAAGAATTTTTCAATGTATCGCATTATGAATAAATATATTATAATTCATTTCCATTGAAAGAGTCGATCACAGTTTTGGTGCAATAAAAACTAACATAGGTACTTATATTATGTCTCCGAACAGTAGCAGGTCCAGGATTTCTGTTAGGGGATGGCTGAAACTCGCTAGCAAGTGTGTGTTCTAATATCACGAACATTTGCTATTATTCTGAACCTCTTTATCTGGATAGAAGATAGTGAAAAACAATATAATTACGTAATTTTCCTGCGCTCCCACATCTTTTTTTAAATTTTATTTTAGAAAAAGCATCCGAACTGGTTACTACAATATTTGAATAGAATTTAAAGGGTTGAGTCCTCTATACAAGAAGTACGTCCTGCGCACACCGCCTGTTCGGAGAAGCTGAAGAGTTTTTAATCGAAGACACATAAAAAATATTCCATCGTATTTACTTAGTATTCTTCTGATCTATGGTATTTACCCTGGCGTTGCGTGATCTACCTATAACCTAAAATCATTATAATATTTATGTAGATTTATGTCAATTAGACATTAGGTCCGAATTAGCTCGCAATAATGGGGCGTAAAGTTCAAAACTATGCGGCATTAACATTTCTGTCGATTATGTTGTATCGTTACCATAATTTTGTAGTAACACAGTTACTTATTAGGATAAAATAGCGTTTTGAGAATTTGTTGACTAAAGAGATCAATTAGTTATACCTAAACGTTTAGCGTATGAATTAAATGTAGCTAGAGGCAGCAACGGATTAACCATGAGATATATATACGAGTTGGTTTATTCGTATTATATTAAACTACTATCTATGCCCAGCTGTTATACCTATTATGTAGTACCCTTTTTCGTATCATACGAACAATCACGCCTTGTTCCCGCTGGGGTAGGCAGAGAGCATATTTCTCTCGACTTAGTACGATCATGACACACCTCTTTTGCTTCCTCAACTTTCATGAAATTCATTCTTTTTTTTCTTTCATTTTTTGTTGTATCTTCGTGCCAAAATTCTTTAAAATCAGTGTGACTGTTTAGACTTTGTCCAGAAGGAGTAAAGTCATCATTCAATAGATGAGCGCTAATGCTTTCGCGCGCGCGATTTTCAGCTTCGAGTGAATTCGTACAAAGAAATTCGCAGTGAGTCCGCCGCATTTATGGACAAGGTACTTCTGTTTTTCCGTGGATGCAAATGTGTTGACATAACATAGTTCTCACTGAATGCTTACTATTATACGGTCTCTATACACCGAGATAGATCTAAGTTCAGTGCCTCTATACGAAATTATATGACGTTGAAAAATAAAAAGTTGGTACCTTTTAGCTGATAGGTGTATATAATGACTGAATAATAATTATTATTACTTTTAATTATACACCTTTTATTCAACACCCGCCCTACTTGAATATTATAAGATAATTCACAATCTAGAACATTCGTCAAATAAATCAATCGAACATGCGTAAACTGGTGCACAACAAAATATTTACAATTTAAAATATTATACGCAGAAAATTATAAGTCATTTGATCAATGCCTGAGGCGTTAAACTATTAAGTGTGATTTAATAGTCAAGTATGATCAGTTAGGTACTCTTAATGTCAGCTGATCTTTTAACTATTTACACTTAATTAGATTCCAACGATAAAAAACTTGCGAATTTAATTAAATTGGGGATGTTCCTTATATAATCCAATGCCGAGTTAAGGCCGTGTCCAGTAAATGCAAATTTGCCGCGAATTGATTTGCGTGAATACAAGCGTTCGAGATACAAGTCACCTATACTTTTGCATCTACAAGCTTTGAGCGATCTCAACTCGTCCGCACTATGTTAATTCGCGCGATGCTTGTGCCCTAAATATAGGTAGGTACTTTATATCTTAAATTACGCGCGTGCGAGTTCGTGGCAATTTCGCCCTTTCTGGACAAGGTCTTATGTTTATCTTCCTAAAAATTAAACCCAATAGGAACTTTTTAGCTAAATTCTAAACTCTACAGGCTATAAACCTTAACAATTAGTGTTTAATTTAGTATTTAACTGCGTGCTAACGGCACACATTGTTTCGGAATCTTTCAGTTATTGACTAGATCAAGATACGAAACTAATTTTCACTAATTGGCACGCTTCCACCGATTCCATTGACCTCTAGATTGTTGTCTGTGTTGAAATGTATTTAATTATTCGTTTGCATAAAGTGAGTGAAGATGAGCCTGTTAGTAGGTATTACTTACTGTGGGAAATTACTGGCCTTACGAAACTTAACATCTTAGTCTTTTTACGCACGCTTCAATTCAGGCAAAATGTTCGCAGTTCGCAGGTAGTATCCCGCTTTTTATTAAAAAAGGCATCTGCGCATTTTTCTTTTTACAAGCTTTTAATTACTTTCACCTGTCTGTTGTCTGTCTGTCTGTCTGTCTGTAATCAAATCTTGCCAGTTTAATTTGACCCACTTCTCGGTTTCCACTTGAGCTGAAAATTTGCGTGCGTGTGTAAATCGGATGACAATGCAATATTTTTATGACATCGAGCTGATCTGATGATGGAGCTGGAAGGTGGGCATAGGAACTCCGTCATAAAACAACGCAACCCCATCGAGTTTGGGCTCATTTGATTCGTCTTGACGAGTACTTTATGATGCAAGATGGTAATAATAATAAAAGCTAGTTTTTAAAAAGTTTTTTAAAATTTCACTTGTTTTAATTTGCGCTAAGTGAGACTGACCTAATTTCGATGTTTGGAAGTAGGACCGACGTAGTGTTGTCGTCCAGCAGCCAGATGGACGGACGATGTGATTTATAACGACGGGTCGCACATGGACCAGATTGGCACAGGATGAGTGGCATAACGTGAAGGAGGCCTATGCCCAGCAGTGGGATGTAGAGGACTGTGAATGATGATGATGAGACTGACCTATTAAAGTGACTAGCGTAGGATAATTATGCGTAGGATCATATCTAATGAATACTCGGAAAATACTACAACTGTTATTGTCTGGCATTATCCCTTGACATCAGCGACGCGTCATGCTCATCTGGTTAAATAACACTTTATCAAAACCATAAAAAAAACATTCTAAATCTTAAATCCAACATAATCTAAGTATTACACAACTAGCGGTCTTAGTCATCAATCTAGTCCATCTATTTCTTTAAAATACAGGTAAAAATAGGTTTAAGACAAAATTAAGTCAAAAATATCTGTAATAAGTTCTGGAATTCTGGTTAGTGTGTGAATAAAGGTTTACCTACCTATTACGCTTACTTGATATATTTACACGTATCAGTCAAAATAAATTGCGATATCAATCAAAAGAATTAATGAACTTTACCTTCATATGTTGACTCTATCCGGTTTCATAAAACGTTTTTACACATACAATCTCTTACCTCGTATTATGGCGTCCTGAATTTGGTTGTGGTTTCGATTCCCGTTTGAGACAAATGTTTGTGTGATCCACAGTCCACAGGTATTTCTTTTTGGTCCGGGTGGTTTTCAATATCTATTATAAGTATGTACCTACCTATTCACAAAAGAAAAGTATATAAGTACCTATATATAAGTATATCCGTTATCCTAACCATCATAATAACACAAGCATTAAGTTGCTTAGCTTGGGGTTAGGTGGCGCTGTGTGAAATGTCCTGATATATTTTTAAAAAAAAATTGGTAGGACAGTACCTACCGCTTTGAGGCTGCCTGTCTCGATGGGGTTCCACTTTGAGTTAAGTCTCGGCTGTTCTCTAGAGCAGGTCTTTAGCAGCAGGCAGACCTGTACTCTAACAGTAAAAGTAGAAGATCTGTGAAAGGCTCTATTGGAGTAATAAACCCTAATTATAGCTCATACGGAACAATCGGGACCCACAGTTTACCGTGCCCTCAGGTAGCTTCTAGATAATAAATTGAAGCATGATATTGAAATGAAATGAAATGCTTTATTTGCAGAAATGTAGTACAATTTGGTCTTATTTTTTGCTCTTGGTCTAGACATTCCGCCTCTTCGAGGCATGCAAATTTTTAATCAACTACCCAAGTCTATCAATTAACTTACCCTAAAAAAGCATGCAACCATAATATAGTGAAACATTGGAACCCAGAGTATCCGGATTTCGAGCAGGACATAAGATCACTGTGCGACGATCGTTATTCTATCGTAGGTTTTATACGAATATCCTTGCCACACTTCACATTAAATTGTGAAGTTATCGTAAAATTAATGAATTGTTTCAAACACCCACTGCTGACAGTCGCCGTAATTAATATTTATCGATTTAACGTGCTTACTTAGTTGATGAATATCTAGCTATATTGTCGTGTTCCAGTGACGGATCAAGAGGGGCTAAGGGGCCCCAAAACCCCAACTCTATCCGTCAAAAGTGTTTGAAATTTTATAATAATATGTACCTTTTCATGATATAAGATTAATTAAAAACATAACTTTCCGACATCATCATCATCATCTCAGCCATATGACGTCCACATAGGCCTTTGGACCTCCATACATACCGGTTGGAAGCGACCTGCATCCAGCGCCTTCTAGTGACCTTTATAAGGTCGTCTGTCCACCTTGTGTGTGGACGTCCCACGCTGCCTTTGCTAGTCCGTGGTCTCCACTCGAACACTTTTTGACCCCATCGGCCATCCGCTCTACGTGCTATGTGGCCTGCTCATTGCCACTTCAGCTTACTAGTCTGCTGGGCTATGTCAGTGACTTCGATTCGTCTACGGATCTCCTCATTCCTATAATATGTCCTAATGAAGTATAAAAAATTGAATTCTTATACTTCATTAAGCCAAAAGGTATAAACATTAGACAATTTCCTTTTACTGTGTTTTAGGCGCAATAATAATAATAGTGCAGAGATGTCCAGAGAAATCCTTGATCCGCCACTGTCTTGTTCCACCGACGCCACGCGATAGTCGCGTGCGACTCGCATTACCGCGCATGTCCGCCCTGAATATAATTGGAGTTTTCTTTAAATTTTAACTAAATAATTTTCTTTTAAGGTAAAAAGATGATACCTACTTTGATCAATTACCTGTTTCACCAATTACTTCGCTAGAGTCAATAATTAGCTATAAATCTAAATATACACACACACACATGCGCGCACGCTTCACTTACAACCCAACATTTTCACACATACATTCTAGTTAAATTGTATTAACTGATCTACGGCGGAACACTGATCCCTGAAATACAAGTCTTTGACTTAGTTCAGGGATCAGAACAATCCTAACATGAGCTTTCTCATCTCATCAATCTATGTGTAATTAAATTTGTATTTGTAAAATTTAAATAAATATATATAGTTATCAGAAAATATAAAAGGAAAGAGTGACTGATTGACTAACTGATCTGTCAACGCATAGCCTAAACCACTAAACGAATTGCATTGAAATTTGGAACACAGATAGGTTTTATAGATATCGTAAGCTCTTTGGTTTTATGACGTAAAGCTCCCCTAAGAAAAGATTTTGCCACTCGGGCAAAGCCGCGAGCGTAAGCTATATTATAAGTTACTTAGTAGAGCTATTCTAGCTATGCCTAATGCAACGATTTTATGCACTGGTAAGTACTTGTGCTTTATCTAAGGCAATAAGAACCTACTATTATCAAATTTTACTTCAATCTGGATGTAAGCTGGATGGGACCGAAAAAATTTAAATTCGTTGTGTAACTAGCTAAATTCCTTTTTTTAACCCAGTAAAAATGCATTACGCATGGTCACCATGCGCTGGGGGTGTTACTGGTGTATTTGAAACTTCCCCGCTGTAGATGGGCGCGGCAAGGATTTTTTTTTTTTTTTTTATTTATTTAAAGACCAACAGCTTTACAAAAATATCAAAACTACCACTAAAAACCTGGGGGTGTTCCTAGGGACGCCATAACGCCGGGGCAGCGGGTACGCCGAAGCACTCGTCCGTGGAAAAGTAGGTAGGTAACCATAGGCGGATTTAGGGGGGGGGGGCAGAGGGCCAAGCCCCCCCCCCCCCCAGAAGCATTGTAGAGTTACGAATTTTGCACTACATATTTCATGGTAAAGATTTTTATTTTTATTTTATTTTTTTATTTTGTTTATCATAATTTTTCTCTCGCCGCTCGCAGCAAGTTGCTCGCGCACTTATTATTAGGGGTGTTTAAACTTTCTAACTGCTCAGAGCGAGCTAAACATACACTTTTCGTAGTAAATATTATAATATTTTTGCCCGGCTGCACCTTGGCCCCCCCAGAACCAAATCCTGGATCCGCCTATGTAGGTAACTAAAATCCTGGCATGTTATGTTACCTACTTATAGGGAGTAGGTAGGTACTCCAATAATCTCTACAGCTCTATAGTATTTTACGAATTATTTGACCGTGGTACAACAAAATTCTCATATCTAATTTGTAAGGTACACGCACTTTGTTATGAAAGGCACCTATCTATTGATTTACTCAATGTTATTGGTCATATTAGGCAATAATAGTTTGGTAAATACCTGCGTACTTATTGTATTATAATAGGTTGACATTTATATTATGATACTGAGAACCGCGCCCACTTTTCTACGCCTGTACAGTTGTTGTCAAAGTTTAAAAAGACCTATATGCAGAACAAAGTCTTATCTGAAAAATCTCGGGTTTACAATAGAAGCATTAGCCGGAACACGAAGAAGAAGCTAATGCAGACCCTTATCTTCTCGATCTTCCTGTATGCTTCGGAAACCTGGACTTTAAAGTCTCGAGTACGATCGAGGATTGACGCGTTCGAAATGTGGTGCTGGCGCAGAATGCTGAGAATATCCTGGACGGAACGTCGCACAAACGGGTCAATCCTCAGAGAACTGAATGTTAAAACCAGGCTTTCAACAATCTGCATGCAGAGAGTCCTCAAATTCTTCGGACACACCGTCAGACGCGACCCAGACAGTCTGGAGAGACTTATCATTACTGGCAGTGTAGAAGGGAAGAGAGGTAGAGGGCGCTCACCCACGCGATGGACGCATGTAACCCAGGATGCTACGGAAGCCACCCTACAAGCGTCAATCCAAATGGCGCAGGACCGGCATAGATGGAAGGAAGTGGTGTCAAAGCTGATGAGGCACCATGATCACGTCCCTTAGTCATGAGGCTATGACCAAGAAGAATATCTCCAGGGTCAAAAAAGATATGGGGAGGGGCAAGTCGAGGCCCCTGCCCTGGACGGCAAAACAAGGACCGGCATTTCGGAGGGTAGCAAAATCAGGGACCTGCGCATTCGGTAGGTGGCAAAATTTGGCGAACAAAAATATATTATACATACTTATAGTCTAACTTTTCTCAACAACATTATTGCAATATTATTTTAATTTTTTTTTAACAATTTTCTTAGAAAGTGTATGCGACTGTACATTTGTTATCAAACATTTCGCATTGTGCTGCGCCAGTTTATTCTCCTAAACGATAGATAGTGACGCTTACATAATAAGCTGCAAGGAACTTTCATTAGATTATACCTCTAGAACTTTTTATACCATGCAATAGGTATGAATAACATAAAATTTTATAAGCAGAGTGAGTAAACTAAGCTTTTATAAGTATTATTATATGCTCAGAGTTGCTGAAGAGTAGAGATAGAGTGATTCAAAAGGAAGCAACCACTCTCAAATTACAGTTAATTCCTATATAGGTACATTCGAAACACCGTCTTTAACGGGTGCAGTTTAAAAATGGTTAAAAACTAATAAATACTAAACCGTTACGTAATAGTGTATCTAGTAATGTTACCTTTTTCCTATGATTGTCAGCCCCCCCTATATTTAGTACATTTTCTCCAGCCTTAGGGCAACTGGTAGAAAATGCTATTATAGCATTAGTTAGTCCTAGCTTTGTGCTGAATAATAAATAATAAACCACAACAATGAACAAAGAATGTGCTACAATACACTTGCTGCGTGCCAGTGCGTGTTACCCCACGATCAATTACAAAATATCCCCTTGAGTGGAGGCTAGGCTAGTTTCGCAGCTTTACCTTAGAATATCGAGATATTGGGGCAAGAACGCGGTGCTGGGCGTGGCGGCGGCGCTACTCAATACTCAGCTCTTTCATGATTGTATCTTTAATAACGTTTGTTTTACATTGCTTGTTACTGCGTGGACTTGGTATTTTTTTATATACAATGAAGTAAGAAGACTAGCAAGACGTTGCCCATAATTAGTACAGTGCTACCCAGGATTTTACGATGGTACTGCGCCAACACTTCTTACTTGACAGTCATAAGATGTTAGACTCTTCAGCCCAGTAATTTCACTAGCTACAGTGCCCACCTACCGAAGCACTAAGCACAGTAATTAAAGTATATGACAATAAGTAATAAGGGTTGTTAGTTGGTAGTACTTATTTGTATTTATTTATGACAATAAGTGACAAGATGAGCCAATCAGAAGGCTTATTGGCTATCACGTACTGGTCACTAACATTGCTGTGCTGTAGGAAGGCTCTTGAGTAACAAGCGTTAATGCAGTGTAGCTAGAATTGCACATTGGTGTGAAATACTGGATAGCACTGTACTGATTATGGGCAGCGTTATCTCTTAAAGTCAGGTGAGCGTTTTGCTCGTCTTCTTACTTCTTTGCATAAATAAAATAATCAATAGCACAACGGTAGCTAATAGCCCCTCTGCCCTCTGGTGCTCGATGGTAAACATAATGCTTGTCCTTATAAGACACAGCGCAGCCCAGTGTTTTAAAATGCAAAATTCTGCGCGGCTACTGCAGAGTACTCTCTGTGCAATCACCCTGAGATTTGAGTTGCAGGGTCTTGTCATGCCCAGTAGTTTCAACATTGGCCTTCAGTCTTCAGCCCGAACCGGAACACAGTACCAGCGGATGAATATAAATGACATAGGTGTGTGGTACTTCCTCAGGCTAGACCTACCACTACAAAACTGCACAATCGATATAAAATACCGTACCTAATAAAAATATCTCACTAAAAACTTCCACATATTATAATAATATCGAATCGCTAACATCTTTTTTTGTGGTCGGGTGCTTTCCCCTTTCGAGCGGACTAGGTCCATACGTTAAATCAAGGGCGGATCCAGGATTTGGTTCTGGGGGGGCCAAGGTGCGGACAAGCAAAACATTATAATTTTTACTACGAAAAGTGTGTGTTTAGCTCGCTCTGAACAGTTAGAAAGTTCAAATATTATCCTTAATAATAAGTGCGCGAGCAGCTTGCTGCGAACGCCGAGAAAAAAAATTATAAACTTGACCATGAAATATGTGCAAAATTCGTAACTCTACAACGTTTCTGTGGGGGGGGGGGGGGGGGCTTGGGCCCCTGCCCCTCCTAAATCCGCCTATGCGTTAAATAATAGTTACAGTCATCCCCTAAACGTCCAGAGCTTCCATAGCTCACATCTCTCCGAATTCCTTTCAATTAAAAAGCATATAAATATTCATAAGCGCGCAATGTACAGTAAATTTCCTTATAACCAACCTTAATTCGATAGTGCATTTCCTGTTAGCAAATGATAAGTTTATAAGTAATTTGTCCCAATGCATCATTAACTAGCTGTTGACTCTTAATTGCCGCTGATATCACGATATTGAAATAAAATTGATTTTAATGCGGGTGATTTAGATAATAAATAGATGTGACACGAATTTCTGAATAGGGAGAGTACCTATGTTAAAACCTGTCTGGGCTGGGTCAATTAGGTGCCCAGTGCTTACCTGCCACGGATCTAGATCTACAGGATGAAACCATCTAAATAAATGAAGCACCTCTATTACACCTGTCACCCAACTCACGCGTTCCTACGGACTCCGGACTGACGGACATACTCTCTTTTAAATAATTATTGTACCATGAGTAGGTAGACCTATACTCTGTATTATTATAATTTAAAGTTTTTGGTGTTTGCCCTGTTTTTTTCCTCAGGAAAAATGCGTTACGCATCGTCACCCAGGGTCCAGGGGGGTGGTATATTTCATCCGCACGAGATACTTAGGTACTACCTATGCCTCTAACGTAGAGTTAGAAACGTATTATTTCTATGGTAAAGTGCAATATAAATAAAATAAAATGTAAAACACATAATATTACTATGGAGTCTGAAAACTTTTCATTATTGTCGTATACTTAAAGTTGTATACATCAAATTAGCTTATATCTTCCCTAATCGCTTTATATCTGGCAAACGTCGCGCTCTTCTCATGAATAAAAAACCTATCAATATTTATAAAAGAGTAATAATTATGTAGCTATTAAACCTCATTACTTATGTCGAAAGCCTACTAAATACGCAGAAACCCATAATAATCTCAACTATTAGAGTTGCGACCTTTATTGAAACAAGTAATAACCTACTTTTTGACCTTTTGCACCGCACCTAAATCGATTTCCTTAACATTTAAAATATACTCTACGGTCTCAGAGTAGCAATGTTTTGAATGGTTAACACCAAGTTATGGACGAGATAAATACTGGACTGAGCATTTGATTGTTAAAAAGTGGTGATTTAATGGTGGTAGGGCTAGTATGCTCAATCACTTGAACAAATACTTTTTATCTAAAATTGCCCTCACGTTACATAATATATTATGTACCTATGTAAGTATAATAAATAATTACTTCGCTTTAAGAGGAAATGACATCAGTGTTAACATATACCAAAGTCAATGTTATCTTCCTTGATATTGTTGCTACAGCAACACTTCTTGACAAAATATAGATATTTTCAAATAGACTAGATAACCCTTCATTCAACATCATAATTACAAAAAACATTCAACTTAAAAAATATTTTTTTCAAATCACAGTAGCTTAATATCGTCCAGACAACCAAGTAGGAAAGGAAAAATATACCTAGGACCTAGATTTATAATTTATAATGACGGTGATGACTCTGAAGACCATTTTTTGAAATTCCTCGCAATTCACCTTTCGGGTGGGCTTCCTAAATTATATTAAACAAAGTGCATTTCGGTGAGTGCGCCCAGGAGCTTCATGATCTGATCCCACCATCTCCTTTTTACCACCGAACATCTAGAGGAACAGCGCTGCGTCATCGCTACATGGTTGATATTCCATTTGCCCGTACGAAGCGATTTAGTTCAACCTTCATTATCCGGACGGCGAAGGTTTGGAACTCCCTGCCAGCATCAGTGTTTCCTGTTAATTACAACTTAGGAGTCTTCAAATCGAGGGTTAATAGGTATTTACTAGGTCTGTGTGTAACATCTTCGACCGCGTCATCACTTACCAACAGGTGAGACTGTGGTCAAACGCAGCCCTATGCTCTATAAAAAAAATATGCTTCATTTTAGTATTAATGAAACTAATTCTAGTAATTTTCGTATTCCTTGCAAGGAGCTAAATGATGTCTTAACGATCACCTTCGTACAAACTACTGTGATATATAATAGTGAGCTAATGATATAGAAGCTCAAAAAATTTACACATACCTAATGATACCTATCTGATTACCGTGTCTACTGTCTACTTATCAAATTAGTAATATTATCCGGATCATTAATACAATGGTCATTGCCACTGGTCTACTTGTTTCACAAATTAGTTATTTTCTTTTTCTGCAGTTGATAATGGAGAAAATATTTACGCTTAAGCGCTTACGATAGATATATATAATACTACTCATATAGGTCACAGGTAACTTACGTTATTATCCAAAAGATGCAGTTATTATAGAGGTACCTACATCCCAAACAATATAGAAGCAAACGAGAGAAGAAAATTAGTTGAATAAAATAAACATCTTTGGAATTTTGGAATACGGTTTTATTATTATTGTTGATTAGTATACCTCTATACCTCCCCTCAAATTAAACTTGCAAGATTTGATTACGGCAGACAGACAACAGACAGGTGAAGACAGGTGAGGTATATAAAAGCTTGTAATAATAAAATGACTTAGGTTTTGGGACGGCGCAGACGGCACACTTTTTGTACGATCGAGTCTGCGGCGTACAAAAAGTCTGCATGGCGCGCAAAAAGTCTGTTGCGGATTTTTCACAGACTCAACGCACACGACGCACATCTTCGATCATTCTGTCGGCAGAGCTGTAGGGACGTAGACAGGCCCGGATTTAGCCAAAATGCCGCCCTGGGCAGTGAGAAAATGCCGCCCCCCTCCGCCGAAATATTATTTATAAACGCTCATCGGCTAGACATTTTGCTAAGAAATTTGTTGTCGAGTTCTTTCATATTATACGTAATTATGAATATTTATAAAAAAAAATATACATCTAACTACGAAAGCTGTGTGTATTAGCTTGCTTTGAAAAGGAGAAATTATAATTGAGAAATTTTATAATGCTAACTACAATAAGACCGCTGATTGTGAATTGTGACACATAGATTATAATATCGGGTTTTTCTGTTTAAGTTTATTTTTCAATGTTTCAATAAAGTGTTTTATCTACCTATCTGTCTACGACAGGTGTGCGTAAGACTCGCTTGGAGTGGCAAGAAAATTATAATATTATGTTGACTAAAAAGACTGCGAGCAGCTTGCTGCGAGCGAGAAAATTTTGTATATTTGACTACACAACAGTGGGCGCATACTTCACCCTGAGTGCCAAAATCGCTGTGAGCACCGAGAAAATTTTGTTTTTGTGACTATATAAACAATGGATGCATAGTTTGCTCCGAGTGTTAAAATAAAAAAAAAATATTATTCAAAGCGCGAGAAGTTAGCTGCGAGCACCAAGAAAATTTTGTATATCTGACTGCAAAAAGTGAGTGCGTAGTTCGTTTTGAGTGCCAAAAATAAAAAAAAGAAGGCGAGCAACTAGCTGCAAGTGCCGAGAAAAGTCTTGCTACGAAAAGTGGACGGATAGTGGATAGCTCGTTTGGAGCAAAAATCTTGAGTTTGTGCCCAACAAACATTTTGGTGCTAACGGCAACCTTTTTTATAGCTTATAGTTACACAAATGTTATATAAGAGCTCCGGTAAGAGAATTAAGCGTTATTGAGGTGTTAAGGACAAATAATTAAACCTTCGAGAGAAGTAAAGGTATTAAAAAAAAATAAAAACCTTAAGGTGATAATATGGAGTTAGTCGAGACCATTATATCACTACTTTTTATAGCTTTAAAAAGTCTAAAACACTAAAAGAAGTTTTAAGGTGTCTACTACCACTTACTAACGACTGATGTCATTGAACAGAGTTAGTTTAATGTCTTGTAACACTTTAAGTGGTACTCTTATAACTTAAGGAAGAGTAAAACACTAAATGTTTTTGTCAGGTGTTAACTGACACTTGATGTTCTTAAACAGAGTTAGCCTACGTATCTTGTAACACTGTAAGGGTTAATGTTATAGCTTAAGGAAGAGTATACCACTAAAAGTTTTTGTCAGTTATTCACTAACACTTTTGGTTCTAGAACAGAGTTAGTTAAATGCTGTTTACAACCTAATAAGTTCAATGGAGCTCTTAGAGGTATTAAGAATGTTATTCGTTTTAATGAAGTATTTTTATTATAAACTAGCTTATAATTAATGCTGTAAGAGTTTGATTCCACCTTAATAACACTTAAGGTTATATATTGCGGTTAATCGGTCAACAACAGGTCATACAGTGGTTCTTATTTATAGTATATACTGCGGCAAGCACTATTTGCAAACTTTATAACTATTATATATCACTTTAAGTGGAGTTACAGAATTAAAATCCCTTAAATAGGTACATCTAATATCTCACCCACTCCTCTAAATTTCATAATATTGACGGAAATATTATTTTTATCGATCAGGCACCCATGGAAACATAAAAAAGGACTTTGACTTTATTATAAATACAGACTAAATGCTATATAATATACATAATTATTATCAAAAATGGGTTTTCAAACAATAACAGCGGAACCCTAGAAATATTCAGCGAATGGCTCCAAATTAGACTTTTATGCAAACTTAACATATTTTTTTCTGCTTTAAAACCCTATTGTAGAACTAAAAGTGGCTAAGGAGTGCTAATTATCATTCTTTAAAAACTTTGACTTGCATAACAGAGTTAACAGAAACCATAAGTGATTGCAAATTGACTCCATTAAAATAAAGATAACCTATAAAAAAAAATTGAATGAAACCTTGTTTTAAACATTATTACTTTACTTTTCAAAACAATTTTTTTTTACTTTTCTTTTAAAACCCTATATACACTATAAGAAACTATTATTTTCCATAATTGAAACAAAAGTATCTGAGACTATATATTTATTTTCTACAGAATATCATCAAAAGTAGTTTATTTCAGAGGCGCATTAAAATTGAGATGAAAACTAGTATATGTTTTTACAAAAAACTTATCACCGCAGTGAGATTTAATGATTATAATCAAACAACGAATCAAAAATACATTGACTTATCAATTAATTTTTATTTGTCGTCTTTACACTTAAAAACTCAATGTTGTGCTGGACATGATATATAGTTACTCTGCTCAATATTTAGATGCTGTTGGGGTAACAAAATCACAAAAAGTATGTAAATAAATCAAACAGTTGGTGCCTAATGTTGTATAAACTGCCACTTAATATCTGCGATATATTCCTAAGATATAAATTGTTTCAAATAAGCACTAATACACAAACTAAAAAGTTACAAGAGTAATTCATACCACTTGTGTACCACTCTAGGGTTGCGATTGTAACCTGACAATAACTCATTAAACACTTAAAGTGGTAACAACAGCTCAAATAGCACCACTCTAACTCCTTACTATCACCCAAATATTACTCCTCTAGAACTCTTAAATAACTTTAAGTTCTAAATTCGTGGGCCCAAATCAGGGTTAAAAGGTAGTTATAGCGGCTTATACCACCTATTCTTAGCGCCTTAATAGCGCCTTAGATTTTTAAATTCTCTTACACAGCTTTTGTAGCACTAATTCTTATCACCTAAATGTTAGTTGGGTGTGGCCAGTATTCCAGACTTCTTATTATGAGCGCAAAAAAAAATTATAATAATAACCAGCGTGATTGAGAATACAAATTTTAATTCAACATCGGATGTTTATGGATTGAATATTTTTTTCTCGTTTCGAAATTTGCCGCCCTCAGTAAATTTGCCGCCCCCTGAAAATTTGCCGCCCTGGGCACTCGCCCCGAATGCCCCTAGTGTAAATCCAGGGCTGGACGTAGACGCTATGGAAATCGTGCAGAGATCGCGAAGTATTATTTTGTACATGAAGTACAGAAAAAGAAGAAGAAAGAAGCGTTACGTCCACCACTAGCAAATGCAGATTGCAGACTAAAATGTGTGCCGTCTGCGTTAGCGCGCGTTGAAGCAAACGTTCTATTTTTTTCACACACTTTTTGTGCGGAGCGGCGCGACGCGGCGCGATCCGGTCTGCCCGAATTACACGGATTATTTGTGTGCCGGACTTTTTGCGCGTCGTCTGCGTTACTGCATATAATTGCATAGGTTCTATTTTCACAGACTAAAAAGTGCGTCATGGATAGTCTGTCGTCTGCGCAGCCCCTTAGGGACTGCGCAGACGGCACACTTTTTGTACGATCGAGTCTGCGGCGTACAAAAAGTCTGCATGGCGCGCAAAAAGTCTGTTGCGGATTTTTCACAGACTCAACGCAGACGACGCACATCTTCGATCAATCTGTCGGCAGAGCTGTAGGGACGTAGACAGGCCCGGATTTAGCCAAATTGCCGCCCTGGGCAGTGAGAAAATGCCGCCCCCCTCCGCCGAAATATTATTTATAAACGCTCATCGGCTAGACATTTTGCTAAGAAATTTGTTGTCGAGTTCTTTCATATTATACGTAATTATGAATATTTATAAAAAAAATATACATCTAACTACGAAAGCTGTGTGTATAGCTTGCTTTGAAAAAGAGAAATTATAATTGAGAAATTTTATAATGCTAACTACAATAAGACCGCTGATTGTGAATTGTGACACATAGATTATAATACCGGGTTTTTATGTTTAAGTTTATTTTTCAATGTTTCAATAAAGTGTTTTATCTACCTATCTATCTGTCTACGACAGGCATATATATATAGACATATTATGTTGACTAAAAAGACTGCGAGCAGCTTGCTGCGAGCGAGAAAATTTTGTATATTTGACTACACAACAGTGGGCGCATACTTCACCCTGAGTGCCAAAATCGCTGTGAGCACCGAGAAAATTTTGTTTTTGTGACTATATAAACAATGGATGCATAGTTTGCTCCGAGTGTTAAAATAAAAAAAAAATATTATTCAAAGCGCGAGAAGCTAGCTGCGAGCACCAAGAAAATTTTGTATATCTGACTGCAAAAAGTGAGTACGTAGTTCGTTTTGAGTGCCAAAAATAAAAAAAGAAGGCGAGCAACTAGCTGCAAATGCCGAGAAAAGTCTTGCTACGAAAAGTGGACGGATAGCTCGTTTGGAGCAAAAATCTTGAGTTTGTGTGGCCAGTATTCCAGACTTCTTATTATGAGCGCAAAAAAAAATTATAATAATAACCAGCGTGATTGAGAATACAAATTTTAATTCAACATCGGATGTTTATGGATTGAATATTTTTTTCTCGTTTCGAAATTTGCCGCCCTCAGTAAATTTGCCGCCCCCTGAAAATTTGCCGCCCTGGGCACTCGCCCCGAATGCCCCTAGTGTAAATCCAGGGCTGGACGTAGACGCTATGGAAATCGTGCAGAGATCGCGAAGTATTATTTTGTACATGAAGTACAGAAAAAGAAGAAGAAAGAAGCGTTACGTCCACCACTAGCAAATGCAGATTGCAGACTAAAATGTGTGCCGTCTGCGTTAGCGCGCGTTGAAGCAAACGTTCTATTTTTTTCACACACTTTTTGCGCGGAGCGGCGCGACGCGGCGCGATCCGGTCTGCCCGAATTTCACGGATTATTTGTGTGCCGGACTTTTTGCGCGTCGTGTGCGTTACTGCATATAATTGCATAGGTTCTATTTTCACAGACTAAAAAGTGCGTCATGGATAGTCTGTCGTCTGCGCAGCCCCTTTAGGATGACTGTGGCATTATGAAGAAGGGATACCTATAGTCAGCAGTTCTTCTTGTAGAGTCGATTGGCTATTATTAATATTAAGTAAAACCGACAACTGCTTGCTTGCTACAATTGCCCAGTGTTAGCAGTGTAGCGTATAGAGCTGTGGTTATATTTTTTATCGACCGAGCGAAGCGAGGTCTTAGAGTCGAGAGCCGCGAAAAGCCTGCGTATTGACCAGTTTAACGGTTGACCTCTGGTGATTGAGTTCGATCGACATTTACTCAAAAACGGTTAATCCAAATTAAATGAAACTTTGCACACAAGTTAAGAAGGGTAATTGGATAATTTTAGTAAAAAAAAATAGCCAAATAGGCTCCAGAATTGCAGAGTATAGGTGACTTAAAGTTTTTACGATAGGTCTAACGATAATTTCAAAACTGGTGCGCTGATAATTTTTTTTTTAATATATAGACATTTTTTATAACCGACATAAATATATTATCAAAAGTGTATGTTTGTATGTTTGTTACGCGATAACTTGAAAAGGGATAGTCCAATCTTTATGAAACTTTGCAAACACGTAGTATGAAACAATAGAATTTTTAAGTTCGAACATGAGCCAAATCGGTCGAAGAGTTTTAGAGTTATAGAGATTCCTTGATTACAACGTTCCCGTTAATCCAATCTTGATAGAACTTTGCAAACAATTAGTACAAACTAAGATAATCCTCAAGTCCAAATATAAGCCAAATCGCTGTAAGGGTTGTAGAGCTATAGAGATTATTATATTACAATGTTTACATGAGAACTGACATATAATAATATAAATTTAAATGATCGTAGAGTGCAAGATAGGCTCAGAAAGTGGAAGTAGGCACCTAATTTACCTATTTTCAAGTATTCACATAATAGCTATAGTAATATCCAAGCATTCGAGAGTTCAGTATTATTTTCCTTAAATTTAGGTATACTTCATAGTACTATTAAAATTATGATGATCTGAGGACTATTAAAATGACTTCTGATGACTACATATTATGTAATTAATTCATATTATATGCTCAAAAAATGGCTTTATTTAAAAGTACGTAATTATCGAAGTGAAGCAATGTTATGCGCGTACGTATTTAGATAGGTGACCTCAAATTTTGCTGACTTTTTTGAACAAAAGAAAAAGCGGCAAGTCCAACTTGCGCTTGTTAGGGTTTATTTAAAATATGAATTATAATTAAATTAAATTTTGTTCTTTGAATGGCATACCATTAGAGATCACAGATTAGATCAAAGATAGGTACTACGCTAAGCTACGACAAAAATGTTGAAATTTGCTACAATATATCAATAATAGGTAGTATAGTCGTAAAGTCGCGGTATTGATTTGTTGTAAAACACAAATAAAACTAGATATTTTTTTCAGGGTGATGTGATGTTACTAGTAGTTATTATTAGTAATATCAATCTTATATTTAGCTCATTAAAAACGTTTAAAAAATCTGATAGAAGCCATTCCGATTCTTCTAATGCAGTGGTTGTAATTTTTTTTCTATACAAGAGCTACAACTACGGGCCGCAGCCCCATTTCATTCGTCTGTCTGCACTAGGTAGGTACTAACTCTACATAATTGAATGCTAGCGCCTAAAGCCTAAAGTAAATGTATTCTTTTTATCTATAATTTTCTTAATCAAGTGAATACGCATATCCTTTAATAATATTAGATCGCTCTATTATATTATTATTATTATTGAAATTTTGATCACAACAATAGAACAGTGATAAAGAAGATCATGTTAAAACATTTCCGTTACGTAGGTGTTTTGAGTTTCAATTACTTTGAATTTTGGTATTATTAAAGTTAAAGTTTCCATAAATGTATACACATTGTTAACCCTATATTTTTACCTTTAGGTAGGTATAGGTACCTAAAAATCTAAGGTTTTAACATTTCCAATGAAATTAGGTCTGCGAGGTCCCAGTTCGAGGCGAACTACTAGTTGTTTGAATTATAATTATACCGTCTCAGCGTAAAGAAAAGGATTTTGACATCGGATTTTGATAACGTCCATAGCAATTAAAATTGCCGCCTTCGTCCGTTTAGTTATCAACCACAGACCTATAACGCATTGGAGCTGCCAGTATTCTGTCATTGTTTATTGTGAATGTGACTCATTTGCTCCGTTGCATAGATACTAGCGCCACATGCTCATTCTTGGCGATTGAGTTACCTTTTAGTTTTTATAATCTATGGCAAAATAGTGTTTTGTTTTGTGGTTTGCAGCATTTTTGCAGCTGTACTTTGCAGTTGTTTATAAACATTTCGCCGAAAAGTGTGATAAAATAGTTTAGTTAGTAATTTTCGAGGTAAGCGATTTTTAATTAACTGTCATTGTATATTGCTTTATACCGTAATAAGTTGCTTATCAAGATAATTATCAAAGATTCGGCGCAATGAGGAAAATACGGGCTCGTACGATGACATCATCCGATAATATTTTTACATGGAATCTATCTATTGCGAGTAGGTGCACCGTATACCTAGGCACTGTATTGTAGTATAGTTAGTACACCTATCTTCGTAAACCGGCCAGCTGCATGATAATTTTAGATATTCCGGGAATTCAAAAATTCTATTGATAATATAAGTAAATTCGTCGCTACCCAAATCCACAAAAAGGTGAGCGGCTTTTAAACTATTAAGTAGGCCTACCGTATTCTTTACCAATTACTCGGTAAAATTAAAATCTAATGTTATTATAATGTGTGTTATTTTATATCCTTTAGTTGGTTTAAATAAATCAGGTGTCTTTTGTTTCAGCGAATTAACACTTGATTCTTGATATTATGGCTGTAACAAATGAAGACGATGCCTCGTTAGGCAAAATACATCAAAATTATAACAAACTTGTGCAAGATGCTATCATTAACAAAAAGGAAATAGGAGAAAAAGCATTTATTGCAGACAAACAGGATACTGACAATCTAATGAAAATAGATATTGCTTGCCACAATAAAGACATAGATTATGTGATCAGCGTGCTAAAATCCGAAGACATGTTATTTGTATCAAGAGCTCTCAAGCAAAGCACATGGCTAGTTGATGATCAATAATGAACACATCATTAATCCAGAATATCTTAACAATGAACTTCTCCCTCAAATGACGTCCAAGGCCGGAATTAAACTTATAAAACATATAAGAGAACATCTAAGAACAGAAAGGCGTGTCGAAGATTTTTACAACAGTGACACTACATCCAGCAAAAAAAAGTGGTTGCAACATGCATCAGTCCCTTTCATCGAAAAGAACATCAGTGATCATGTACATTCTCTCTCTGATTTAGATTATAAGCGCCTCTGTGAAAAGTCTGTCACAATTTTTGAAGAAAGTATGAAAAAATCTGGGAATAGTAGTATGTTGAAAGCTGCATCGTTTCTTTTGAACACACATATAGATAATTATTTGGGTGCATTTGAAAAAAGTCACAGATACAATCGACCAGCTTTTAGCCCCAAAGCTACAGAGCTTATTATGAAACAAAGACCAGATAAAATAAAAAACGATTTTTTTACATACATTTACAACATCCATGTTCCTACTTTTGTGAAGTTCATAGACAAACAAGAAATAAAGGACTTCTTGTATAAACTCGCCAATAGAGATGATAAAAATTGTGAAGGGCATTTCAGAAAGATTTTCCACTTTAAAATATTGAAAGATTTTGTAAAGAGAATGCCCAAGGAAGAACAATTTGAATTCGTAAAAGAAGTATTCCTTGATAAGAAATTTATGGATATTAAGGAACCTTTACCGATAGGCACGTGAAACGTATTTGTGATTTAGTTTGTATGGCTACTCCAAGCTATCACTGGTACGAGTTTGCTCCTTTTGAAACGGCTTTTACTGAAATAAAAAAATTGATTCATGCGGAAGCAAATATTTACGAAAAATATTCCATGCTTAAGGTCTTGTTGAAGTGCGCGAGCAATAACGTAACTAATCTGCTCTCGTTGTTAGTATATTATTCTAAGAATCATCAAAATGATGATATTGGACAAAAAAGAGAGTTTGTGAGTGAATTACTAGCACAAACTGAAATTTACAAAAATGATGATGAAACTTGGAACACAATTATAGATACGTTTTTAAATATGAACATTTATACTAAAGTTGACTTTGTACAGTCATACACTGAGATAATGATTTTATACCATGTTTTACACAATAAACCAATACCAGAAGAAATAGAGAAAAACATTTCTTTCCATACTTTAAAACGTTATCGTTCAAAACTGAATCAAGATGACCAAAATAAACTTTTTGAATATTTATTCAAATACATCAATAACAAAATAGAAAGTTCAAAGCACGAAACTGAGGAGCAATTTTGTGAATCCGTGCAGTTACATAATCAATTGTTGGATTTGCTTAATGATTGGAATAAACAAATAATTGATTATCCCGAAACCATCAATAAAATAAAACATCTTATTCAGATCAGGAACAAGAATGGTTGGAAAACAAGTCTAACATCTTTTTATACCGTCAACAAGTCTTGGAAACGACACATGTTCGAAGAGTCTTTGGAATTGAATCCTTCTCAAGAAGTGTGTGTGAATGCTCTAAAGCATGAACCTGGATTGCTGAAACGTTACAAGAATGAAGTAGATAAACTTTGCTGTAACGATGCAATTTCCTTAAAACAAATGTTGAGGAAAATAAGAATCTACTGGCCACAATCCTTGGCAGATAGTTTTACTAAGTCATATCTTGACCGATTAAACACCCTTGGAAATCATAAGGCTCTGACTCGTGGGCTTTTTACTATTCTCACAAAGGAACTTGCTACGGAAATAATCGATAAGTATGCCCCCGAACAAGCTAAGATTGACTGGGGCAATACTAATGAACTGAAGCTTAGCTTGCAAAGGTTTATTGCTAAAAACATGCATATTAGTAGACCGCAACCATCAGCCGATGCCATCATTTTATACGCGAAGGGTGATTACCTGCAATACGCCCTGCCTTCTCTCATGGCGATATATTACAATATGAGTCGCGCCCAGAGCCAACACCATATTCCGAAACTGTTAAATGCTCCCGTTTCTTTACAAAAACACGGCCTGCGTTTCGCTTTTCAGAAGCTGAAACATGAAGAACTCAAATTTCATTTATCTAATGTTTGGAAGACTACCAAAAACATCTCAATTAGAGCAGTGACCTTTGTACTTTTATTTGATTTGTTATGCAAAGAGAAGGATGATTCTAAGGCTGTTGAATTATGGGAGATACTAGAAGTATTCATGGATAACATCTCCTTTGAAGAAGATAAAAAGATTTACGATAAATTAGCCGAAGTTCAATACGTACCGCTTATTGTAAGGGCAAAATTTTTGGTGAAAAGTTATAACTTTTTACAAAAATTGCTACCTCATTTGAAGAGTGACCGCCAGAAATACGAGTACCCTATTCGAAATTTAGCTACTTACACGAGGGAAGTTATGGAGTCCATATGCCCTGATTTCGTCGCTGGTCTAATAACAGAGTTTCTCGATAAGAATTTTTTCAATAGCGAGGAATCATATTTGGATCATGGAATTATACAAGTGATCACATCATATTTGCTATGCGCAAAAACTGAAGATACTCAAAATAAAAGATACGAACAAATTCTGGCTCCTCTAATAAAACGAAGCCTCAATCAGTGGAACGATACTCAAAACGACAAATATTTTATAAGAAACCGATTCCAAGATCTATTAACCATACTATCTAAAGATTTACAAGACTATGTCATTCAAAACAAAATGATAATACCCGCTAAAATGTTCAATGCCATCAACAAAGAATTAAGTACTCATCTGACCATCCCAGAGAACTACATTATGATAACAATGTGGAAACTTATCGTAAAGCTAACAGAATTAATTGCTGAAAACGATAAAAGAGAGAACTGGGAAGAAGTGTGTGAACAAATAGTTCCCACTTACGGCAAATTCTGTCTGGACGTTTTGAAGGAAGATGTAAAATTCTTACTTACTTCTCCTGCATTTACATTCTGTTCTCTAAGATATTGAACATGTGTGTAATAGATATATTACCAGAAATGACTTATCTACGAGTATTTGAACAAATACTAAAGGACACAGATTTCATTCAAGGATATCTGGTGACGATAAAGTTGTTCACAGATAGACGTTACTGGTATGCATCAGATGATGTTAAAAATAAAGAACGTGAAATAAAAAACACCTTACGCAATCATGCGTCGGTGGAAGTAAAAATGCATTACTATTGCGCATTTAAAAACGATGACGATGAGGAATGATCGCACAAAAGCCTAATATACTTACTTACTTAATATATATAAATAAATGATAATATACTGAAAAATAGTAAGTACAACCTATTTATATCTATAGAATTAATATTAAGATATGAGGTCATAATTTTGTTAACATTGAATTGCCTAAAATGTGCATGAATTTCCTCAATATACCTATGTATTTTTGTATTATAATATAATAATAAATGCTTCACAATATATTGTTGTTAAAACATAGAAATAACGCTAACTTATTCTACTATAATAATTTTGTAGTTCGCTTATACAAATTCCTCCCCTCTTCATACAAACGCTAAGCGCTAATACTCTTGTATTTTGTTACATTTTGCTGTTTTCTATAAGAAAATAACATTAAACTTGTTAAGTATTAAAGTTTTATTTTGTAACTAAATATATATTTTATTCATTCCCTATATTATCCTACGTTAATCCTACCCTACACATAAAACAGTAATTTATTCAAGGCAGACGTTTGTCTTATTTAAGTGTTCTAAGGGCTTCAGCTAATTCAAAATGTTAGAACACTCTAAGCTGACCAAAACTCAATATTTTTAATAAAAATATTGAGTTTTGGTCAGCTTAGAGAACTTTAACGTACTATGTCTATAAAAAATTTTTATAGACATAGTACGTTAAAGTTCAAAAGGTGTTTCTTAATTTCATCGTATAATAATATTATAATGCTACTAAATAGAGAAACGACATTTCGACTTATTATTATGTCGTGTTAACTGATAACATTTAACTTTTGTCGGAACTTTAATCTTACGTAGAGTGGGAGATTTACAATAAAAACACATGAAATAGGCGCATCGGTTTATTGCCCTTTGACTTACTTAACAACTCTAAAACTAAACTTAGTACATATGTATTTTGAAAATATAAACTTTATACTTATAAAGAGTACTTAATTAATATTAAAATGGCGATGAAAAACAGTGGGGGATTTAAGTAGCAGTAGTAGTAGTTGGTTTTACTTTCTAAATCCAAAAATTGATCGATTTTTTTAAATGTTATTTTTAAATTCATATCTCGGTTTTTTTATCTCTCGACTAAAAAACAATCAAATTTCAAACATGTCTTGTAATAATAAAATGACTTAGGATGACTGTGGCATTATGAAGGAGGCATATATAGTCAGCAGATCTTCTTGTAGAGTCAATTGGCTATTATCAGTGGCGGATTTGCCCTAAGGCCCAGTAGGCCCGGGCCTAGGGCGGCCAGATATTAGGGGCGGCCAATCGTGACAAAAAAATCACTGATGACAAGAAATAACTAAAAGTACGTAAATATTTTAAAGGCTTCAAGGGGCCATGGGTTTTTCTCGGCGGCTCTGCTCTATAATAAGAATATTTATTTTCTCACCGCTCAGAACACATCTCTTGTAGCCTGAAATATAAAATTTTCTCGGCACTCGCACCTAGCTGCTCGCGCAATTATAAATAGAATATTATGTATTTTGCTCACCACTCAGAACGAGCTCATTGCACACAGTACCGGCGTTAGGGTGGGGCGCGGTTGGGCGACCGCCCAGGGCGCCGGATAAAAGGGGCGCCACAGGCTCTATAATGGGGCGCCCGTGGCGCCCCATTCGTTCTGAAAAATTCAATATTCTCGGTGCTCGTAGCAAGCTGCGCGCGCTTTTATAAGAACATTTAGTTTCTTTGCCACTCAAAGGAAGATAAACGCACATCATTCGTGCTGAAAAATTCAAAATTTTTTCGGCGCTCGCAGCGAGTTACTCGCGCTTTTATAAATAAGGACATTTAGTTTCTTTGCCACTCGAAGCTAGCTAAACGCACATCATTCGTGCTGTAAAATATCTAAATTTTCTCGGCGCTCGCAGCGAGCTGCTCGCGCTTTTATAAATAAGAATTCTTATTTAGTTTCTTTGCCGCTCGGAGCAAGCTAAACGCACAAAATTCGTGCTGAAAAATTCAAAATTTTCTCGGCGCTCGCAGCGAGCTGCTCGCGCTTTTATAAATGAGAAAATTTACTTTCTTTGCCATTCGAAGCAAGATAAACGCACATCATTCGTGCTGAAAAATTAAATTTTTTTTCGGCGCTCGCAGCGAGTTACTCGCGCTTTTATAAATAAGGACATTTAGTTTCTTTGCCACTCGAAGCTAGCTAAACGCACATCATTCGTGCTGTAAAATATCTAAATTTTCTCGGCGCTCGCAGCGAGCTGCTTGCACTTTTATAAATAAGAATACTTATTTAGTTTCTTTGCCGCTCGGAACAAGCTAAACGCACAACATTCGTGCTGAAAAATTCAAAATTTTCTCGGCGCTCGCGCTTTTATAAATAAGGACATTTAGTTTCTTTGCCACTCGAAGCAAGCTAAACGCACATCATTCGTGTTGAACAAATCTAAATTTTCGCGGCGCTCGCAGCGAGCTGCTCGCGCTTTTAAAAATAAGAATACTTATTTAGTTTCTTTGCCGCTCGGAGCAAGCTAAACGCACATCATTCGTGCTGAAAAATTCAAAATTTTCTCGGAACTTGAAGCAAGCTGGAAAGGTAGATTTTTTTCTAGATACGCCCATGATTTTGCCCATCGGAATCGGCCTAGAAAAAAATCCTGGATTTTTTCCTTTTGAGTATGGGTTTGAATTGCTTTTTAGGGGGCGCCGTAGAAATCTCGCCCAGGGCGCTGGTAATGTTAAAACCGACTCTGATTGCACATCTTTTGTAGTCTAAAACGTAAAATTTTCTCGACGCTCGCAGCAAGCTGCTCGCGCATTAGAATAGAATAGAATAGAATAGAATAGAATAATACTTTATTGCGTACCAAATAATTACAAATAAACTTACTGAGCTAAATATCTAAATGCTAGGTAAACAATCGGCGGTCTTATCGCACTAGGCAATTTCTTACAGACAACCTAGGAATGGAACAGGACTTATATTACAATACTAGACGGTGGTGCGCAGTATCTGTATACATAGACTAGTTACAAAAAAAAATATATATACCTATAAGATGGTTTACATATTACATACCTACTTACATATTATTATAAGGGTGATTCCTGAGAGTCAAAATTTTACGTGTCTGGGGGAATAAACTACCCGTAACATAAAAATTCTACCCAAAGGTATTTTTTTCCTGTTAGTCTAAGGTTCAATCTACTTAATGCATGATAGACATCCGGTTATATTTAGCTGCAAGTATCTAAAAAAAAATGTAAAAGCCCTGAAATTTGATTACCGTGGGCTGTCCCTTACACATTTTCGGAACTAAATATATTTTTTACACTAATTTATAAAAGGAATTTAATTAATTCCTGTGATCAAAGCTGTAAAGGCTGAACTGTTATATGATCAAAAAAATACGCGAAGGCTGTACTCAGCGTAGTTTTAGAAAAAATAACAAATTTAGGTTTGTCCCCGGACAAAAAGTGATTCCCATGGCGCGCGACATAACTACCCACATTTCACAAACCACAATACTTAGAAGCTTGTACGCACGCTATTGGCTAACTTCGATTGCGCTCTAAACATAGTGAAGAGAGGCTCCTCCTCTCGTTGTTATAAACAGGATTTACGAAGGTGAGAAATTGATTACCGTGGTTTTGGTTCACTAGATCATTGATTACCTTTTCCATGTTTAAAAATATTTTTTTATCCATTACGGTTTTTTGACTAGGGTGTGCAGTTAGTAAAAGGGTATTGTTTATGGGTGATTCCTGAGAGTCAAAATTTTACGTGTCTGGGGGAATAAACTACCCGTAACATAAAAATTCTACCCAAAGGTATTTTTTTCCTGTTAGTCTAAGGTTCAATCTACTTAATGCATGATAGACATCCGGTTATATTTAGCTGCAAGTATCTAAAAAAAAATGTAAAAGCCCTGAAATTTGATTACCGTGGGCTGTCCCTTACACATTTTCGGAACTAAATATATTTTTTACACTAATTTATAAAAGGAATTTAATTAATTCCTGTGATCAAAGCTGTAAAGGCTGAACTGTTATATGATCAAAAAAATACGCGAAGGCTGTACTCAGCGTAGTTTTAGAAAAAATAACAAATTTAGGTTTGTCCCCGGACAAAAAGTGATTCCCATGGCGCGCGACATAACTACCCACATTTCACAAACCACAATACTTAGAAGCTTGTACGCACGCTATTGGCTAACTTCGATTGCGCTCTAAACATAGTGAAGAGAGGCTCCTCCTCTCGTTGTTATAAACAGGATTTACGAAGGTGAGAAATTGATTACCGTGGTTTTGGTTCACTAGATCATTGATTACCTTTTCCATGTTTAAAAATATTTTTTTATCCATTACGGTTTTTTGACTAGGGTGTGCAGTTAGTAAAAGGGTATTGTTTATCATATATTTTATTAATTTTGGTCTATAATTATGGTATTTAAAAATATTGACAAAAAACTATACAATTTTGATTTACATGGTATTGATTCTCATGGTATTTTACCACGGTGATCAATTTTCCTCTGAGTTTTCTTGCGCATTCTTTCACTTTTTACCCAACTTCAGCGAAGCCGCAGGTATGGAAGTGATTTTGACAGTTTATATTTGTATATTTCATTATTTCAGATATTTTTTTTATATTGTATACATCAGATTTTTTTATATTGTACTATAGTAGACAGACCACATTAAAAAGTCGCTCAGCGAGCTATGGAGAGGGCTATACTCGGGGTTTCTCTACGTGATCGAATCAGGAATGAGGAGATGAACCAAAGTCACTGACATATCTCCGCGGATCAGGAAGCTGAAGTGGTAATGGGCAGGCCACATAGCACGTAGAGCGAATGGCTGATGGGGTCGAAAAGTGTTCAAGTGGCTACTACAGGCAAGCAAACACAGCGTAGAACGTCTACCCACAAGTAGACGTTCTAGTGGCAGACGACCTTATTTAGGTCGCTGAAAGACGCTTGAAGCAGGTCGCTTTCAGCTTTTATATATGGAGGTCTAAAGGGGAGGTTTATGTTCAGCAGTAGACGTCTTATGGCTGAGATGATGTATGATGAAAAAATAAAACGAAACTATGGGCTGACTGCAACTTTCAGTCCAGATTAACCTAACTAATGATAAATGTACAATCTGATGACAGCTTCTGGAGTGAATCCTGTCAGTGACTGTGACTGTAATATTTTTACATTGTTTAAGACTGTAATACGTTGATTTTATTTAGTTTACATGATTATTATATAGAGAGCCAATATAGACCTTTTTAATACTTTATGTTTGGTGTATATCTGTTTGGATCACCGTTTTTAATCATTTCTATTTTATATGATTAGTATGTAGAGGTCAATATTTAAATAATAACATAGAATTCAAACAAAATAGTTTTAATTTTGATTCCCATGCCACACTTTATTGATTCCCGTGGCACCAAAAATTTAAATTTAAATATCTTCTGAACAAAACAAGTTATAATGATGCCTATTTGATTGATGTAATTATAATTATGGGAAATTTGATGTTTTACATGTAAAATGCAATAATACATTGATTTAAAATCTGCCACGGAAATCACTTAAATACGCCCGATCTCAGGATTTACCCTTATCATATATTTTATTAATTTTGGTCTATAATTATGGTATTTAAAAATATTGACAAAAAACTATACAATTTTGATTTACATGGTATTGATTCTCATGGTATTTTACCACGGTGATCAATTTTCCTCTGAGTTTTCTTGCGCATTCTTTCACTTTTTACCCAACTTCAGCGAAGCCGCAGGTATGGAAGTGATTTTGACAGTTTATATTTGTATATTTCATTATTTCAGATATTTTTTTTATATTGTATACATCAGATTTTTTTATATTGTACTATAGTAGACAGACCACATTAAAAAGTCGCTCAGCGAGCTATGGAGAGGGCTATACTCGGGGTTTCTCTACGTGATCGAATCAGGAATGAGGAGATGAACCAAAGTCACTGACATATCTCCGCGGATCAGGAAGCTGAAGTGGTAATGGGCAGGCCACATAGCACGTAGAGCGAATGGCTGATGGGGTCGAAAAGTGTTCAAGTGGCTACTACAGGCAAGCAAACACAGCGTAGAACGTCTACCCACAAGTAGACGTTCTAGTGGCAGACGACCTTATTTAGGTCGCTGAAAGACGCTTGAAGCAGGTCGCTTTCAGCTTTTATATATGGAGGTCTAAAGGGGAGGTTTATGTTCAGCAGTAGACGTCTTATGGCTGAGATGATGTATGATGAAAAAATAAAACGAAACTATGGGCTGACTGCAACTTTCAGTCCAGATTAACCTAACTAATGATAAATGTACAATCTGATGACAGCTTCTGGAGTGAATCCTGTCAGTGACTGTGACTGTAATATTTTTACATTGTTTAAGACTGTAATACGTTGATTTTATTTAGTTTACATGATTATTATATAGAGAGCCAATATAGACCTTTTTAATACTTTATGTTTGGTGTATATCTGTTTGGATCACCGTTTTTAATCATTTCTATTTTATATGATTAGTATGTAGAGGTCAATATTTAAATAATAACATAGAATTCAAACAAAATAGTTTTAATTTTGATTCCCATGCCACACTTTATTGATTCCCGTGGCACCAAAAATTTAAATTTAAATATCTTCTGAACAAAACAAGTTATAATGATGCCTATTTGATTGATGTAATTATAATTATGGGAAATTTGATGTTTTACATGTAAAATGCAATAATACATTGATTTAAAATCTGCCACGGAAATCACTTAAATACGCCCGATCTCAGGATTTACCCATAAATATAATATACTACTACAATATATATGAACAATACACATACATACACAACACACATACACATACATATGAACAATATATACTACTACAATATACAAGTTTTTTTAAAATTTTATACATTCGGAACGACTTTAACGCACACGTTCTTGTCAGAGATATAACATTTCCTATTTTAGAGATTCAAATTGTAGGTAAACGTTGAAATGTACAAACCTTAAGTTTAAGAAGTAGGAGTAGACATGTTATATACGACGCAGGTATTACATGGACTGGGGCCTAGGGCGGCCTAGACTGTAAATCCGCCACTGGCTATTATTATTATTATGTAAAACCGACAACTGCTTGCTTGCTACAATTGTCCAGTGTTAGCAGTGTAGCGTATAGAGCTGTGGTTATATTTTTTATCGTTTAAATTATAATAATACCGTCTCAGCGTAAAGAAAAGGATTTTGATAACGTCCATAGCAATTAAAATTGCCACCTTCGTCCGTTTAGTTATCAACCACAGACCTATTACGCATTGGAGTTGGAGCTGCCAGTCTTCTGTCATTGTTTATTGTGAATGTGACTCATTTGCTCCGTTGCATAGATACTAGCGCCACATGCTCACTCTTGGCAATCGCCAACTCAATCGAGTTACCTTTTAGTTTTTATAATCTATGGCAATAGTGTTTTGTTTTGCCGTTTGCAGCATTTGCAGCTGCACTTTGCAGTTGTTTATAAACATTTCGCCGATAAGTGTGATAAAATAGTTAGTAATTTTCGAGGTAAGCTATTTTTTATTTACTGTCATTGTATATTGCTTTATACAGTAATAAGTTACGTATCAAGATAATTATCAAAGATTCGGCGCAATGAGGAAAATACGGGCTCGTACGATGACATCATCCGATAATATTTTTACATGGAATCTATCTATTGCGAGTAGGTGCACCGTATACCTAGGCACTGTATTGTAGTATAGTTAGTACACCTATCTTCGTAAACCGGCCAGCTGCATGATAATTTTAGATATTCCGGGAATTCAAAAATTCTATTGATAATATAAGTAAATTCGTCGCTACCCAAATCCACAAAAAGGTGAGCGGCTTTTAAACTATTAAGTAGGCCTTTTTTTTTTTTTTTTGAGGAGGGGAAAATGCCTTCGCACTACCCTTCCGCCACGGGGGTGACGGAAGGGGGAGTGTGGGACTTGCACCCACTAAAAACCCCCCGTGAACAGTCCTCCGCTCAATCGAGGCGAGATGGGGTCGCGAAAGCATTCACCATCTCGCCTCAGCGGTAGGCCCTATTTGCTAGGCCTTAGTACCCTTGAGGGATGATCCCGTTCACTAAGATCATCCCTTAGACGTGTGGGTCATGTTATCCGGCAGAGTCCCCCGACTCTACCGGTGACCCATCTGTGTAGACGGGAGGAGGTGGGCAAACCTCCTCCTCCTCGCCCCTGTTCGTCGGCGCCGGAGCGGGTCAGCCAGGGCATGTTCTTCCCTGAGTCGCTCCGCAGCTTCCTTCTGCATCATTACATTTTCACAGAAGGTGACCACAGCCTGCCAAGATCTCTCACTGTCAAGCATAGCCTTCACCACACTCGACAGCAAGAGATCGAAGGTGGCACACTCTTCTAACGTGTGGAGCGCTGTGTCTTGTTGCTCCCCGCACTCGTGGCAGACTGGAGTCGGCTCCCTCTGGATCTGGTACAGATACTTCCCAAAGCATCCGTGCCCGGAAAGCATCTGCACCAGTCGGAACGTTAAGGAGCCAAACCGCCGCCCAAACCACCTTTGCAGGACTGGGCAGATGGCTTCTACAGTCCTTTGCCCTGATATCGGTGGGGCCAGGTCCTCCGTCCACCGCGTCAAGACGGCGGCTCGTGCCTTTTTTCGCATGCATTTTACTTCTTCCCATCCCGGGGCGTGACCTTGGGATTTTCTCGCTGCCACAAAGTTATAAACTTCAGCGAGCGCCTCCGCTTGTAGCTCCCAAGGCGGGTCGCCAGCCAAGACGCACGCTGCCGCCCATGAAACTGTCCGATAGCTGCGGGTTACCCTTGTCGCGATGACTCTCTGCGGACGTCTTAGCAGGGTTTTGTTGCCACGACTGAGAGCGTCTGCCCAAACCGGTGCCCCGTATAGGGCCATACTTCGGATTACTCCGGAGTATAGCCGACGGCAGCTGGCGTTGGGACCACCTATATTGGGCAGAAGTCTGCTCAGAGCGGCCGCCGCTCCCACCACTTTTGGGGCCAATTGGGTAAAATGTGCCCCAAAGGCCCACCTACCGTCCAATATAAGACCCAAATATTTCATTTGCGTCCCTACCCAGACTGGTATCCCATCCAGAATAATCTGTAATCCCGGAGGAGGTCCCTTCCGAGGCCCGTGGAAGAGCAGGGCCTCTGTCTTTGAAATTGCGACCTCGAGCCCCAAGGCGCGGATACGGTTGATTACAAATGCCGCACTCATCTCAGCCTGGTGAATCATCCCCCTGGCCACACCCCTAAATCCGCCTATGGTTATTATAATGTGTGTTATTTTACATTCTTTGGTTGGTTTAAATAAATTAGGTGTCTTTTGTTTCAGCGAATTAACACTTGATTCTTGATATTATGGCTGTAACAAATGAAGACGATGCCTCGTTAGGCAAAATACATCAAAATTATAACAAACTTGTGCAAGATGCTATCATTAACAAAAAGGAAATAGGAGAAAAAGCATTTATTGCAGACAAACAGGATACTGACAATCTAATGAAAATAGATATTGCTTGCCACAATAAAGACATAGATTATGTGATCAGCGTGCTAAAATCCGAAGACATGTTATTTGTATCAAGAGCTCTCAAGCAAAGCACATGGCTAGTTGATGATCAATATGAACACATCATTAATCCAGAATATCTTAACAATGAACTTCTCCCTCAAATGACGTCCAAGGCCGGAATTAAACTTATAAAACATATAAGAGAACATCTAAGAACAGAAAGGCGTGTCGAAGATTTTTACAACAGTGACACTACATCCAGCAAAAAAAAGTGGTTGCAACATGCATCAGTCCCTTTCATCGAAAAGAACATCAGTGATCATGTACATTCTCTCTCTGATTTAGATTATAAGCGCCTCTGTGAAAAGTCTGTCACAATTTTTGAAGAAAGTATGAAAAAATCTGGGTATAGTAGTATGTTGAAAGCTGCATCGTTTCTTTTGAACACACATATAGATAATTATTTGGGTGCATTTGAAAAAAGTCACAGATACAATCGACCAGCTTTTAGCCCCAAAGCTACAGAGCTTATTATGAAACAAAGACCAGATAAAATAAAAAACGATTTTTTTACATACATTTACGACATCCATGTTCCTACTTTTGTGAAGTTCATAGACAAACAAGAAATAAAGGACTTCTTGTATAAACTCGCCAATAGAGATGATAAAAATTGTGAAGGGCATTTCAGAAAGATTTTCCACTTTAAAATATTGAAAGATTTTGTAAAGAGAATGCCCAAGGAAGAACAATTTGAATTCGTAAAAGAAGTATTCCTTGATAAGAAATTTATGGATATTAAGGAAACTTTACTGATAGGCACCAAAATGTTTGCCATGAAACGTATTTGTGATTTAGTATGTATGGCTACTCCAAGCTATCACTGGTACGAGTTTGCTCCTTTTGAAACGGCTTTTACTGAAATAAAAAAATTGATTCATGCGGAAGCAAATATTTACGAGAAATATTCCATGCTTAAGGTCTTGTTGAAGTGCGCGAGCAATAACGTAACTAATCTGCTCTCGTTGTTAGTATATTATTCTAAGAATCATCAAAATGATGATATTGGACAAAAAAGAGAGTTTGTGAGTGAATTACTAGCACAAACTGAAATTTACAAAAATGATGATGAAACTTGGAACACAATTATGGATACGTTTTTAAATATGAACATTTATACTAAAGTTGACTTTGTACAGTCATACACTGAGATAATGATTTTATACCATGTTTTACACAATAAACCAATACCAGAAGAAATAGAGAAAAACATTTCTTTCCATACTTTAAAACGTTATCGTTCAAAACTGAATCAAGATGACCAAAATAAACTTTTTGAATATTTATTCAAATACATCAATAACAAAATAGAAAGTTCAAAGCACGAAACTGAGGAGCAATTTTGTGAATCCGTGCAGTTACATAATCAATTGTTGGATTTGCTTAATGATTGGAATAAACAAATAATTGATTATCCCGAAACCATCAATAAAATAAAACATCTTATTCAGATCAGGAACAAGAATGGTTGGAAAACAAGTCTAACATCTTTTTATACCGTCAACAAGTCTTGGAAACGACACATGTTCGAAGAGTCTTTGGAATTGAATCCTTCTCAAGAAGTGTGTGTGAATGCTCTAAAGCATGAACCTGGATTGCTGAAACGTTACAAGAATGAAGTAGATAAACTTTGCTGTAACGATGCAATTTCCTTAAAACAAATGTTGAGGAAAATAAGAATCTACTGGCCACAATCCTTGGCAGATAGTTTTACTAAGTCATATCTCGACCGATTAAACACCCTTGGAAATCATAAGGCTCTGACTCGTGGGCTTTTTACTATTCTCACAAAGGAACTTGCTACGGAAATAATCGATAAGTATGCCCCCGAACAAGCTAAGATTGACTGGGGCAATACTAATGAACTAAAGCTTAGCTTGCAAAGGTTTATTGCTAAAAACATGCATATTAGTAGACCGCAACCATCAGCCGATGCCATCATTTTATACGCGAAGGGTGATTACCTGCAATACGCCCTGCCTTCTCTCATTGCGATATATTACAATATGAGTCGCGCCCAGAGCCAACACCATATTCCGAAACTGTTAAATGCTCCCGTTTCTTTACAAAAACACGGCCTGCGTTTCGCTTTTCAGAAGCTGAAACATGAAGAACTCAAATTTCATTTATCTAATGTTTGGAAGACTACCAAAAACATCTCAATTAGAGCAGTGACCTTTGTACTTTTATTTGATTTGTTATGCAAAGAGAAGGATGATTCTAAGGCTGTTGAATTATGGGAGATACTAGAAGTATTCATGGCTAACATCTCCTTTGAAGAAGATAAAAAGATTTACGATAAATTAGCCGAAGTTCAAAACGTACCGCTTATTGTAAGGGCAAAATTTTTGGTGAAAAGTTATAACTTTTTACAAAAATTGCTACCTCATTTGAAGAGTGACCGCCAGAAATACGAGTACCCTATTCGAAATTTAGCTACTTACACGAGGGAAGTTATGGAGTCCATATGCCCTGATTTCGTCGCTGGTCTAATAACAGAGTTTCTCGATAAGAATTTTTTCAATAGCGAGGAATCATATTTGGATCATGGAATGATACAAGTGATCACATCATATTTGCTATGCGCAAAAACTGAAGATACTCAAAATAAAAGATACGAACAAATTCTGGCTCCTCTAATAAAACGGAGCCTCAATCAGTGGAACGAAACTCAAAACGACAAATATTTTATAAGAAACCGATTCCAAGATCTATTAACCATACTATCTAAAGATTTACAAGACTATGTCATTCAAAACAAAATGATAATACCCGCTAAAATGTTCAATGCCATCAACAAAGAATTAAGTACTCATCTGACCATCCCAGAGAACTACATTATGATAACAATGTGGAAACTTATCGTAAAGCTAACAGAATTAATTGCTGAAAACGATAAAAGAGAGAACTGGGAAGAAGTGTGTGAACAAATAGTTCCCAGTTACGGCAAATTCTGTCTGGACGTTTTGAAGGAAGATGTAAAATTGTACTTCTCCTGCATTTACATTCTGTTCTCTAAGATATTGAACATGTGTGTAATAGATATATTACCAGAAATGACTTATCTACGAGTATTTGAACAAATACTAAAAGACACAGATTTCATTCAAGGATATCTGGTGACGATAAAGTTGTTCACAGATAGACGTTACTGGTATGCATCAGATGATGTTAAAAATAAAGAACGTGAAATAAAAAACACCTTACGCAATCATGCGTCGGTGGAAGTAAAAATGCATTACTATTGCGCATTTAAAAACGATGACGATGAGGAATGATCGCACAAAAGCCTAATGTACTTACTTACTTAATATATATAAATAAATGATAATATACTGAAAAATAGTAAGTACAACCTATTTATATCTATAGAATTAATATTAAGATATGAGGTCATAATTTTGTTAACATTAAATTGCCTAAAATGTGCATGAATTTCCTCAATATACCTATGTATTTTTGTATTATAATATAATAATAAATGCTTCACAATATATTGTTGTTAAAACATAGAAATAACGCTAACTTATTCTACTATAATAATTTTGTAGTTCGCTTATACAAATTCCTCCCCTCTTCATACAAACGCTAAGCGCTAATACTCTTGTATTTTGTTGCATTTTGCTGTTTTCTATAAGAAAATAACATTAAACTTGTTAAGTATTAAAGTTTTATTTTGTAACTAAATATATATTTTATTCATTCCCTATATCCTACGTTAATCCTACCCTACACATAAAACAGTAATTTATTCAAGGCAGACGTTTGTCTTATTTAAGTGTTCTAAGGGCTTCAGCTAATTCAAAATGTTAGAACACTGTAAGCTGACCAAAACTCAATATTTTTATAGACATAGTACGTTAAAGTTCAAAAGGTGTTTCTTAATTTCATCGTATAATAATATTATAATGCTACTAAATATAGAAACGACATTTCGACTTATTATTATGTCGTGTTAACTGATAACATTTAACTTTTGTCGGAACTTTAATCTTACGTAGAGTGGAACATTTACAATAAAAACACATGAAATAGGCGCATCGGTTTATTGCCCTTTGACTTACTTAACAACTCTAAAACTAAACTTAGTACATATGTATTTTGAAAATATAAACTTTATACTTATAAAGAGTACTTAACCCATATACGTCCGCCGTCCCCAAACAGGGCCACATATAAAAGTACCCACAATTACAATATATATTTATTTTTGCTCATATCTGCAATAGAACTTTGATGTTAATGATGCTATTTATGTGTTTTTAAACACAATTTTATTTAAATACATTTTAAAGTGATTTTATGACGCATTTTGTAAAGCGGTTTAAGGAATTAGTAATTGCGCAAATTAAGTATTTTTTATTTGCAACTTTTTCCTTCAAGTGCGCTCGTTTTCTTACATAAAACTCATAAGTATACTATAGACAATAAGTCAAAATAAAATACCTTTAAAAAAAGTGAATATTATTTTCAAAATTTGTTGTTTTACAACGATGTCCCCGATTGGGGCCAATGGGTACATCAGAGGTTAAAAATTCTTTTTTTTCTTGACAGAAAATATTTGCTCTGACAAAGCTGTTTTGGATGACCGATAATATAATAGTTAGCATAACTATTATTTAGACGATAATTCTAAGCGAACAATATAAATAATAGAAAAATAGGTCATTCCGTTAAAGTCATAAACCTATAAAAATAATGTTTTTTACTATAGAAATAGCCAACTGTTAAAAATACATCCATTTTTAGGACAGCCTTAAGACAAATAATAGCAGCCACCGTAAAATCTATTGTAGTCTGTAGTATCTTATGAATATACTATGGGAACTCGGATTAGGCTGGGAACTTTCTCCAGGGTTGATAACTGTACATCGCTTGAGTGATATAGTGTACCTAAGTGCATAGCCTCTCTCTCTCTCTGTCCTGTTAGGACAGGGGCACATGAAAGTTACCGTTTACACTGACTGAAAAAAGGATCGGTTGTATAGAAGCCCAACCACCGATTGTAAACCATGTCATTGCGATACTGGCAACGTCCAAGCTGACAGCTGATGTCAAAGTAACGTGGTAAGGAGAAACACTCTTTAAACTTTCGAGAGTTTTTATTTTTGCAACAACCAATCTGTGGTGAATTGAAGCACTTCTGCTGTTACAGACTATACTTCGTCGAAAAATTTATAGTTCGAGTCTACAAGTGGCAAAACAAACATTTAACCCTAGATAGCTAACGTTATTGGACTACCTTGATAAGCTAACTATTCGACTTTTTTACGAACATTTTCGGAAGCAAGTTTTTTAACAATTTTATATTAATTTAAGTAGTTTTTTTATGTGATATGGTAAAATGGCATATTTATGATAGAATTAATAAATAAAAAGTAAAATAAATTGATAAATTACATATTAATATGAAAATATGTCGAAGCATTAGATTTTTTCAATAAAATCGGCCTTTACGTTTCAGGTGTCTAAATCGTGAACTTTTTGTATAAAAACAGTATATTATTTCTAAAATCATAAAAATATACGATAATCACTTTCTAAATAACATAAAAAAAGCATAAATTATTTGAAAAAAATTAGGCAAAATTCAACTTTATTTTCGCCATAAATTGAAATCCTACAGATGCTCAATAAAATGATTTTATATTTTTTAAGAAAAAAAATGAAACTATTTTCGTTTATTTAAGGCCTTGGACAGCTTCTAGAATGGAGTGGTTTAAATATCTGACCTTTATATTTGCTATACCTCATCTAGCCACTATAGTAGGTAGGTAGGTATCTAATACCTTCTAAAATTTTCTTGAAAGCCTTTATAATGTTTAGAAACGATTTTTTGTTACGGTTCCAATAATTTTTGATTATGCAGATGCACTATAATTATCTCAGAAGCCAGTAAATAAGAAAGAATGGCCTTTTAGACCTAATCACAAATTCATACTGAGCCATAATTGAACCACGCAGCTAGAACATGGTGAAGAATGTTCTAGTTACTTGCCGAAAGGTAGAAATCTGGCTGTTATAATTTTCATTGTATTTTATTTTGTATTTATACCACTTCCACGAGAAAAACGAGCTTAATTCACTTTGTGAAACTCTCTGAATAATTGAATTACCTCACTCATTAATATCAATCATTTTCGTCATAATTATACGTTTTCGGTATTTTAAGATATTTTTTTCTGCATTCACAAGCGTCTATAAGTAATAATATACGTTTTATATAACAAACAAAACAAAGCAATAACAAATCTAAAGAAAATCAAACAATGTAAAAAATCAACACATTTGGAAAAATCACACATAAGCTAACTATTCGACAAAATTACGCACATGTCATTAATATCTCAAAAATTTAATTACTTATCAACTAAACTGGAATGCTATTTGATGCGTCTCGGGGGCTTATAAATTGATCCGAAAATACAAGTCCGTAAATAAAAAAGCAAAAAAGTTACACTCAAAAATTCATTGGGTGTTCGACTTTTTTACGCACATTAGCTTTCTAGGGTTAAGAGTCATGACTAGTTCCTGGGGCTTGAAGAAGCACTTGACACACACGATGCTTGAAGAAGATTATTATGTTACCGACATATAATTCGTTGCACTTCCACCAGAACCAAGTGTGTATACCAAAGAAAAAGAATAAGATGATGAAAAGACTATATACAAAACAGTCAAAGATATGAAGAAGAAATATCGTGCTGAATTCGACTACCGTTCTGACCAATTCAACGAAATTTCATTAGTTCGTTGGCTGCACCATGGGGTCTAATTATGACAACGTTTTCCCCACTGGGGAAAGTAAAAAGAGATTGCACTGTCGAGAAGAAAAAAGTAGACGTTTGGAATACCCATGTTTTCTAAACCTACAATAAAGGTATGGGCGTTTTACATCTAGCTGATTACTACATTCCATTGTATCGCACTGCTATACGTGGCAAAAATTAGTTGTGGGTGTTAAGTATACACCTACATGCTGGAGCTAGCTGTGGAAAACTAATGGAGCCTTTACCTTCTAACTAATGATATCAAGTAAGATCAGCTTCAATTTTGACGCTGATTCACTATTTGAGACATATTGGTAGGGAAAATTTGCACCTGACAGCTTCTGTGGTGGCAAGTTTGCAGCATGATCGAAAAGGACATTGTCCAGAAAATCTTACAAAACAACTGCGATGCACTGTGTGTCGTAAGAAGGCACGTTGGCAATGCAAGAAGTGTGTAAAAACTTTATGCATTGCAAGAAAATGTTTCGGAAATTTTTACCCTGCTTACGCCCAGCGGACCCATTTAAGGACGGCGTTTTATTTTCAAGAAAAGAAAATATTTTTTTTATTTTCTTTATATTTATGTTTTAATAATGTCCCTTTCTATCAAAAATTAAAAAAATATCGTTATTTTACTTGCTAAGTTTCATTTGGGCGTAAATGGGTTAAGCAAAAGACGTGGAGCTAATGATATGATCAAGGCTTGCCGCCAAAACCTCCTAAGTCGTAGTAGTTGTATTTATTTATGACAATAAGTGACAAGACGAGCCCATCAAGGAGGCTTATTGGCTATCGCGCACTGGTCACTAACATTACTGTGCTTCAGTAGGAAGTCACTGCAGATAGTGTTATTACTGGGCATTATTAACATCTTACGACTCTTGACTCTTGAGTAAGAAGGGTCAGCGCAGTGCAGCTAGAATTTCACATTGGTGTGAAATCCCTGGTAGCACTGATTACTCTAGCACGATCATTAGCACTGAGTACTGCACTAATTATAATTGGCAGCGTTATCTCTTAAAATCAGGTGAGCGTTTTGCTCGTCTTCTTACTTCTTTGCATAAATAAAATAATCAATAGCACGGCGGTTGCCAATAGCCCCTCTGCCCTCTAGTGCCCGATGGTAAACATAATGCTTGCCCATATTAGACCCAGTGTAACCCAGTGTTTTAAAATGCAAAATTCTGCGCGGCTACTGCAGAGCAGCTGCTGTAATCTCTGCGCAATTCACCCTGAGATTTGAGTTGCTGGGTCTTGTCATGCCCAGTAGTTTCAGGTAACATTGGCCTTCAGTCTTCAGCCCGAACCGGAACACAGTACCAGCGGATGAATATAAATGACATAGGTGTGTGGTACTTCCTCAGGCTAGATCTACCACTACAAAACTGCACAATCGATATAAAATACCGTACCTAATAAAAAAATCTCACTAAAAACTTCCACATATTATAATTATATCGAATCGCTAACATCTTTTTTTGTGGTCGGGTGCTTTCCCCTTTCGAGCGGACTAGGTCTATATGTTAAATAATACTTAGTTACAGTCATCCCTTAAACGTCCAGAGCTTCCATAGCTCACATCTCTCCGAATCTCTTTTAATTAAAATTAAAAAGCATAAATATTCATAAGCGCGCAATGTACAGTAAATTTCCTTATAACCAACCTTAATTCGATAGTGCATTTCCTGTTAGCAAATGATAAGTTTATAAGTAATTTGTCCCAATGCATCATTAACTAGCTGTTGACTCTTAATTGCCGCCGATATCACGATATTGAAATAAAATTGATTTTAATGCGGGTGATTTGGATAATAAATAGATGTGACACGAATTTCTGAATAGGGAGAGTACCTATGTTAAAACCTGTCTGGGCTGGGTCAATTAGGTGCCCAGTGCTTACCTGCCACGGATCTAGATCTACAGAATGAAACCATCTAAATAAATGAAGCACCTCTATTACACCTGTCACCCAACTCACGCGTTCCTACGGACTCCGGACTGACGGACATACTCTCTTTTAAATAATTGTACCATGAGTAGGTAGACCTATACTCACTATTATTATAATTTAAAGTTTTTGGTGTTTGCCCTGTTTTTTTCCTCAGGAAAAATGCGTTACGCATCGTCACCCAGTAGGGTCCAGGGTGGTATATTTCATCCGAACGAGATACTTAGGTACTACCTATGCCTCTAACGTAGAGTTAGAAACGTATTATTTCTATGGTAAAGTGCAATATAAATAAAATAAAATAACATGTAAAACACATATTACTATGGAGTCTGAAAACTTTTCATTATTGTCGTATACTTAAAGTTAATACATCAAATTAGCTTATATCTTCCCTAATCGCTTTATATCTGGCAAACGTCGCGCTCTTCTCATGAATAAAAAACCTATCAATATTTATAAAAGAGTTATAAAATTATGCAGTTATTAAACCTCATTACTTATGTCGAAAGCCTACTAAATACGCACAAACCCATAATAATCTCAACTATTAGAGTTGCGACCTTTATTGAAACAAGTAATAACCTACTTTTTGACCTTTTGCACCGCACCTAAATCGATTTCCTTAACATTTAAAATATACTCTACGGTCTCAGAGTAGCAATGTTTTGAATGGTTAACACCAAGTTATGGACGAGATAAATACTGGACTGAGCATTTGATTGTTAAAAAGTGGTGATTTAATGGTGGTAGGGCTAGTATGCTCAATCACTTGAACAAATACTTTTTATCTAAAATTGCCGTCACGTTACATAATATATTATGTACCTATGTAAGTATAATAAATAATTACTTCGCTTTGAGAGGAAATGACATCAGTGTTAACATATTACCAAAGTCAATGTTATCTTCCTTGATATTGTTGCTACAGCAACACTTCTTGACAAAATAGTAGATAGATATTTTCAAATAGATTAGATAACCCTTCATTCAACATCATTAATTACAAAAAACATTCAACTTAAAAAATATTTTTTTCAAATCACAGTAGCTTAATATCGTCCAGACAACCAAGTAGGAAAGGAAAAATATACCTAGGACCTAGATTTATAATTTATAATGACGGTGATGACTCTGATGACCTTTTTTTGAAATTCCTCGCAATTCACCTTTCGGGTGGGCTTCCTAAATTATATTAAACAAAGTGCATTTCGGTGAGTGCGCCCAGGAGCTTCATGATCTGATCCCACCATCTCCTTTTTACCACCGAACATCTAGAGGAACAGCGCTGCGTCATCGCTACATGGTTGATATTCCATTTGCCCGTACGAAGCGATTTAGTTCAACCTTCATTATCCGGACGGCGAAGGTTTGGAACTCCCTGCCAGCATCAGTGTTTCCTGTTAATTACAACTTAGGAGTCTTCAAATCGAGGGTTAATAGGTATTTACTAGGTCTGTGTGTAACATCTTCGACCGCGTCATCACTTACCAACAGGTGAGACTGTGGTCAAACGCAGCCCTATGCTCTATAAAAAAAAATATGCTTCATTTTAGTATTAATGAAACTAATTCTAGTAATTTTCGTATTCCTTGCAAGGAGCTAAATGATGTCTTAACGATCACCTTCGTACAAACTACTGTGATATATAATAGTGAGCTAATGATATAGAAGCTCAACAAAATTTACACATACCTGATTACCGTGTCTACTTATCAATTATTCGGATCATTAATACAATGGTCATTGCCACTGGTCTACTTGTTTCACAAATTAGTTATTTTCTTTTCCTGCAGTTTATAATGGAGAAAATATTAACGCGCTTACGATAGATATATATACACAGGTCACAGGTAACTTACGTTATTATCCAAAAGATGCAGTTATTATAGAGGTACCTACATCCCAAACAATATAGAAGCAAACGAGAGAAGAAAATTAGTTGAATAAAATAAACATCTTTGGAATTTTGGAATACGGTTTTATTATTATTGTTGATTAGTATACCTCTATACCTCCCCTCAAATTAAACTTGCAAGATTTGATTACGGCAGACAGACAACAGACAGGTGAAGACAGGTGAGGCATATAAAAGCTTGTAATAATAAAATGACTTAGGTTTTAGGATGACTGTGGCATTATGAAGAAGGGATATAGTCAGCAGTTCTTCTTGTAGAGTCGATTGGCTATTATTAATATTAAGTAAAACCGACAACTGCTTGCTTGCTACAATTGCCCAGTGTTAGCAGTGTAGCGTATAGAGCTGTGGTTATATTTTTTATTGTTTAAATTATAATAATACCGTCTCAGCGTAAAGAAAAGGATTTTGATAACGTCCATAGCAATTAAAATTGCCGCCAAAGAGCATGATTGCCGCCTTCGTCCGTTTAGTTATCAACCACAGACCTATAACGCATTGGAGCTGCCAGTATTCTGTCATTGTTTATTGTGAATGTGACTCATTTGCTCCGTTGCATAGATACTAGCGCCACATGCTCATTCTTGGCGATTGAGTTACCTTTTAGTTTTTATAATCTATGGCAAAATAGTGTTTTGTTTTGTGGTTTGCAGCATTTTTGCAGCTGTACTTTGCAGTTGTTTATAAACATTTCGCCGAAAAGTGTGATAAAATAGTTTAGTTAGTAATTTTCGAGGTAAGCGATTTTTAATTAACTGTCATTGTATATTGCTTTATACAGTAATAAGTTGCGTATCAATATAATTATCAAAGATTCGGCGCAATGAGGAAAATACGGGCTCGTACGATGACATCATCCGATAATATTTTTACATGGAATCTATCTATTGCGAGTAGGTGCACCGTATACCTAGGCACTGTATTGTAGTATAGTTAGTAGGTACACCTATCTTCGTAAACCGGCCAGCTGCATGATAATTTTAGATATTCCGGGAATTCAAAAATTCTATTGATAATATAAGTAAATTCGTCGCTACCCAAATCCACAAAAAGGTGAGCGGCTTTTTAAACTATTAAGTAGGCCTACTTATCCTAGGTATAAATAGGTAGGCTTCGTATTCTTTACCAATTACTCGGCAAAATTAAAATCTAATGTTATTATAATGTGTGTTATTTTACATCCTTTAGTTGGTTTAAATAAATCAGGTGTCTTTTGTTTCAGCGAGTTAACACTTGATTCTTCATATTATGGCTGTAACAAATGAAGACGATGCCTCGTTAGGCAAAATACATCAAAATTATAACAAACTTGTGCAAGATGCTATCATTAACAAAAAGGAAATAGGAGAAAAAGCATTTATTGCAGACAAACAGGATACTGACAATCTAATGAAAATAGATATTGCTTGCCACAATAAAGACATAGATTATGTGATCAGCGTGCTAAAATCCGAAGACATGTTATTTGTATCAAGAGCTCTCAAGCAAAGCACATGGCTAGTTGATGATCAATATGAACACATCATTAATTCAGAATATCTTAACAATGAACTTCTCCCTCAAATGACGTCCAAGGCCGGAATAAAACTTATAAAACATATAAGAGAACATCTAAGAACAGAAAGGCGTGTCGAAGATTTTTACAACAGTGACACTACATCCAGCAAAAAAAAGTGGTTGCAACATGCATCAGTCCCTTTCATCGAAAAGAACATCAGTGATCATGTACATTCTCTCTCTGATTTAGATTATAAGCGCCTCTGTGAAAAGTCTGTCACAATTTTTGAAGAAAGTATGAAAAAATCTGGGAATAGTAGTATGTTGAAAGCTGCATCGTTTCTTTTGAACACACATATAGATAATTATTTGGGTGCATTTAAAAAAAGTCACAGATACAATCGACCAGCTTTTAGCCCCAAAGCTACAGAGCTTATTATGAAACAAAGACCAGATAAAATAAAAAACGATTTTTTTACATACATTTACAACATCCATGTTCCTACTTTTGTGAAGTTCATAGACAAACAAGAAATAAAGGACTTCTTGTATAAACTCGCCAATAGAGATGATAAAAATTGTGAAGGGCATTTCAGAAAGATTTTCCACTTTAAAATATTGAAAGATTTTGTAAAGAGAATGCCCAAGGAAGAACAATTTGAATTCGTAAAAGAAGTATTCCTTGATAAGAAATTTATGGATATTAAGGAACCTTTACCGATAGGCACCAAAATGTTTGCCATGAAACGTATTTGTGATTTAGTATGTATGGCTACTCCAAGCTATCACTGGTACGAGTTTGCTCCTTTTGAAACGGCTTTTACTGAAATAAAAAAATTGATTCATGCGGAAGCAAATATTTACGAAAAATATTCCATGCTTAAGGTCTTGTTGAAGTGCGCGAGCAATAACGTAACTAATCTGCTCTCGTTGTTAGTATATTATTCTAAGAATCATCAAAATGATGATATTGGACAAAAAAGAGAGTTTGTGAGTGAATTACTAGCACAAACTGAAATTTACAAAAATGATGATGAAACTTGGAACACAATTATAGATACGTTTTTAAATATGAACATTTATACTAAAGTTGACTTTGTACAGTCATACACTGAGATAATGATTTTATACCATGTTTTGCACAATAAACCAATACCAGAAGAAATAGAGAAAAACATTTCTTTCCATACTTTAAAACGTTATCGTTCAAAACTGAATCAAGATGACCAAAATAAACTTTTTGAATATTTATTCAAATACATCAATAACAAAATAGAAAGTTCAAAGCACGAAACTGAGGAGCAATTTTGTGAATCCGTGCAGTTACATAATCAATTGTTGGATTTGCTTAATGATTGGAATAAACAAATAATTGATTATCCCGAAACCATCAATAAAATAAAACATCTTATTCAGATCAGGAACAAGAATGGTTGGAAAACAAGTCTAACATCTTTTTATACCGTCAACAAGTCTTGGAAACGACACATGTTCGAAGAGTCTTTGGAATTGAATCCTTCTCAAGAAGTGTGTGTGAATGCTCTAAAGCATGAACCTGGATTGCTGAAACGTTACAAGAATGAAGTAGATAAACTTTGCTGTAACGATGCAATTTCCTTAAAACAAATGTTGAGGAAAATAAGAATCTACTGGCCACAATCCTTGGCAGATAGTTTTACTAAGTCATATCTCGACCGATTAAACACCCTTGGAAATCATAAGGCTCTGACTCGTGGGCTTTTTACTATTCTCACAAAGGAACTTGCTACGGAAATAATCGATAAGTATGCCCCCGAACAAGCTAAGATTGACTGGGGCAATACTAATGAACTGAAGCTTAGCTTGCAAAGGTTTATTGCTAAAAACATGCATATTAGTAGACCGCAACCATCAGCCGATGCCATCATTTTATACGCGAAGGGTGATTACCTGCAATACGCCCTGCCTTCTCTCATGGCGATATATTACAATATGAGTCGCGCCCAGAGCCAACACCATATTCCGAAACTGTTAAATGCTCCCGTTTCTTTACAAAAACACGGCCTGCGTTTCGCTTTTCAGAAGCTGAAACATGAAGAACTCAAATTTCATTTATCTAATGTTTGGAAGACTACCAAAAACATCTCAATTAGAGCAGTGACCTTTGTACTTTTATTTGATTTGTTATGCAAAGAGAAGGATGATTCTAAGGCTGTTGAATTATGGGAGATACTAGAAGTATTCATGGATAACATCTCCTTTGAAGAAGATAAAAAGATTTACGATAAATTAGCCGAAGTTCAAAACGTACCGCTTATTGTAAGGGCAAAATTTTTGGTGAAAAGTTATAACTTTTTACAAAAATTGCTACCTCATTTGAAGAGTGACCGCCAGAAATACGAGTACCCTATTCGAAATTTAGCTACTTACACGAGGGAAGTTATGGAGTCCATATGCCCTGATTTCGTCGCTGGTCTAATAACAGAGTTTCTCGATAAGAATTTTTTCAATAGCGAGGAATCATATTTGGATCATGGAATGATACAAGTGATCACATCATATTTGCTATGCGCAAAAACTGAAGATACTCAAAATAAAAGATACGAACAAATTCTGGCTCCTCTAATAAAACGAAGCCTCAATCAGTGGAACGATACTCAAAACGACAAATATTTTATAAGAAACCGATTCCAAGATCTATTAACCATACTATCTAAAGATTTACAAGACTATGTCATTCAAAACAAAATGATAATACCCGCTAAAATGTTCAATGCCATCAACAAAGAATTAAGTACTCATCTGACCATCCCAGAGAACTACATTATGATAACAATGTGGAAACTTATCGTAAAGCTAACAGAATTAATTGCTGAAAACGATAAAAGAGAGAACTGGGAAGAAGTGTGTGAACAAATAGTTCCCAGTTACGGCAAATTCTGTCTGGACGTTTTGAAGGAAGATGTAAAATTGTACTTCTCCTGCATTTACATTCTGTTCTCTAAGATATTGAACATGTGTGTAATAGATATATTACCAGAAATGACTTATCTACGAGTATTTGAACATATACTAAAAGACACAGATTTCATTCAAGGATATCTGGTGACGATAAAGTTGTTCACAGATAGACGTTACTGGTATGCATCAGATGATGTTAAAAATAAAGAACGTGAAATAAAAAACACCTTACGCAATCATGCGTCGGTGGAAGTAAAAATGCATTACTATTGCGCATTTAAAAACGATGACGATGAGGAATGATCGCACAAAAGCCTAATATACTTACTTACTTAATATATATAAATAAATGATAATATACTGAAAAATAGTAAGTACAACCTATTTATATCTATAGAATTAATATTAAGATATGAGGTCATAATTTTGTTAACATTGAATTGCCTAAAATGTGCATGAATTTCCTCAATATACCTATGTATTTTTGTATTATAATATAATAATAAATGCTTCACAATATATTGTTGTTAAAACATAGAAATAACGCTAACTTATTCTACTATAATAATTTTGTAGTTCGCTTATACAAATTCCTCCCCTCTTCATACAAACGCTAAGCGCTAATACTCTTGTATTTTGTTACATTTTGCTGTTTTCTATAAGAAAATAACATTAAACTTGTTAAGTATTAAAGTTTTATTTTGTAACTAAATATATATTTTATTCATTCCCTATATCCTACGTTAATCCTACCCTACACATAAAACAGTAATTTATTCAAGGCAGACGTTTGTCTTATTTAAGTGTTCTAAGGGTTTCAGCTAATTCAAAATGTTAGAACACTCTAAGCTGACCAAAACTCAATATTTTTATAGACATAGTACGTTAAAGTTCAAAAGGTGTTTCTTAATTTCATCGTATAATAATATTATAATGCTACTAAATAGAGAAACGACATTTCGACTTATTATTATGTCGTGTTAACTGATAACATTTAACTTTTGTCGGAACTTTAATCTTACGTAGAGTGGGAGATTTACAATAAAAACACATGAAATAGGCGCATCGGTTTATTGCCCTTTGAATACTTAACAACTCTAAAACTAAACTTAGTACATAAGTATTTTGAAAATATAAACTTTATACTACCTACTTATAAAGAGTACTTAATTAATATTAAAATGCCGATGAAAAACAGTGGGGGATTTAAGTAGCAGTAGTAGTAGTTGGTTTTACTTTCTAAATCCAAAAATTGATCGATTTTTTTAAATGTAATTTTTAAATTCATATCTCGGTTTTTTTATCTCTCGACTAAAAAATAATCAAATTTCAAACATGTCTTGTAATAATAAAATGACTTAGGATGACTGTGGCATTATGAAGGAGGCATATATAGTCAGCAGTTCTTCTTGTAGAGTCAATTGGCTATTATATTATTATTATTATGTAAAACCGACAACTGCTTGCTTGCTACAATTGCCCAGTGTTAGCAGTGTAGCGTATAGAGCTGTGGTTATATTTTTTATCGTTTAAATTATAATAATACCGTCTCAGCGTAAAGAAAAGGATTTTGATAACGTCCATAGCAATTAAAATTGCCGCCTTCGTCCGTTTATTTATTTATTTATTTATTGCGTTCCATACATAGGTGTTAAAACTAAAGATGTTAAAAAAATAAATATAGTAACAGTATGGACCCTGTCGGGCATTGCACAAAGTTTAGAAGAGAGGGAGAATAATTTGTAATAATTGTAAACATAATTGCGAATTGTAATTGAGATTATTCTGGATTCCGGCTGAAATAAATAATAATTTAATTTAATAATGTAATAAAATTTCAAAATGTCAATTTAACCCTTACAGGACCATTAGATGGCTGAGACTAAATATGCGAATACAACGCAATATTTTAGCTATTTTGGGTGTAAAGTAAGAGAATATCACTAGAAAAATATAGCAGGGTGTATAGATTTCCTATAATTACATGGGAAAAAATTTTCCCTATGGATCATAAGTGTAAATAAACGAAGAGTTAGGTTTTTCATATCGGTATTTTATTTATTGCTTTGTAATACAAAAAAACCTAGTAAAAATGTTCATCATCATCATCAAAAAATCAAAAATGTTCAGAAAAGTAAAATAAATAGTTAATAATGATATTCTACGAAACAATTACGTGTGAAGCACAAGTGGACCACATTTTGAATCCCCATTTTATAGGTTTATTTTTGATGTACTGCTTCATAATGTTGTGCCCTTTGAATTTGATCATGTGTTCATCAATGGATTGCCTTAGTGAGTTATTCATTGCCGCTTGAAAACACAAATTGAAATGTTGCATAACAGATCGAATTTTATATGCTCGATCACTTGATAGTGAGTGATTGTTATGATCAGAGAAGTGTAAATTTTGCCGAATCTGCTCAAATCTAGTTCTTGGCATAACATTTGAAATAAAAGGCACACCCATGTCTTCATCAGTCGACCAGTAATTCCTGAGAGTTGGTAAAACATGATAACTCATTACAAAAATGCCTTCATTTCATCCAAGTCGACAGTAAAAGGTCTTCCCTTTTGTTGTACATATTTTACACTCTCTTTTATTATGATATTTGACACTAACTGATCTATTTGTGTCACCTCCATGAAAATGTCTAATGGCAACAACATGCCATGCCGGTCAGATAATGTATTTACGCGTCCAAAATCATACTCACTTTCATTGAATGTGTGAGGAGCGTACGAGTTATTTCTCCAGTTGAAAATGGAATAGTCTCTGAAATATCTTAACAGGAGGGTAATTTGTCGGTTCTTGAACAGAATTTTCAATTTCAACAACATCAGTTCCATTTTCTACATCTTGAGCTATGAACTACTGGTCTTCTTCGTCTAACTGTAACTCATCTTCTCCATCACTATTATCTACCACAAGTAACTACAATATTTCGTCATTTTGGATATGAAATTCTCTGCACCATCTTTTTGCCATTTCTGTTAAAAAAAATAAGGAAAATAATATAAAAATACAAGAAAACCATACATTATCATATAGCACTACATATAATAGTATTACAACGAAAGCATCAGATATGGACCAGTGGGAAAAATATTTCCCCTTAAATGATTTGCAATTTTTAGGTACTGTGCTAATATTTTGCAGTTTACTGTATTATGATATAAAATTATACTTACCAAATAATATAAAACACGTGACAAGATATAGTTTTTTTTATTTTCCCAAGTCCAAAACACTCTCAAGATATAATTAGTTCAGCCCGCGAATGTTTTGATTTTGGCACGATAAAGTTTGACAGTTTTTTTTTCCAAATCGTTTAGAAACACATTTGCCGCCTTGGACATGCGTTTTATTTTGACATTCATAAAAAAAAATATCGATTCAATAACAATTGAATAATAGAAAACGATTTTTGTAGAAGGGAAAAATATTTCCCTTGAGCGTGAAAGGGTTAAGAATAAATAATAATAAATGAATTTGAATGTCAATAAGTTTAGTTATCAACCACAGACCTATTACGCATTGGAGTTGGAGCTGCCAGTCTTCTGTCATTGTTTATTGTGAATGTGACTCATTTGCTCCGTTGCATAGATACTAGCGCCACATGCTCACTCTTGGCAATCGCCAACTCAATCGAGTTACCTTTTAGTTTTTATAATCTATGGCAATAGTGTTTTGTTTTGCCGTTTGCAGCATTTGCAGCTGTACTTTGCAGTTGTTTATAAACATTTCGCCGAAAAGTGTGATAAAATAGTTAGTAATTTTCGAGGTAAGCGATTTTTTATTTACTGTCATTGTATATTGCTTTATACAGTAATAAGTTGCGTATCAAGCAGCGTTGCCAGTGCGTAACTTTTGTAATATTTTGCGTTACTTTTTGACCCTTTGCGTTACTTTTACGTTACTTGTCCTAAAATGTTACTTTTGCGTTACTTATTGGGGTAATGATTTTTTTTAAATGAACTAACAATGGAAGAATATAAAATAATAACTAAGTGAAACGGAACACAATCGAAACGGAAAACAAAAATTAAAAAAAAGTAAATAATATTGTCAATGTCATGGCTCGTCCACATATGCCGGTCAATGACGGCGAGTCGTTGGTCCAATGTTCGCCCGAGCGCACAGATTATAAATACATGCACTTGAGGCACAGATTATATAAATAAAAAAATAAAGAAAATTTAACTAGTTTCAAGTAATTATTCACACAAAATGGCTTCAAATGGTCCATGATTGATTAACATTCAAAATATAATTAAAGTCGTCAGCTATGGAGCCCAAAATGTATACCAGAAATTTACCGGAAAAAACCGTAAATATCCGAAGACATTCGTCTATAGACAAAAACTGTTCATCCATAGACAAAACACACACTCGGCAAATCATTAGCCGGTATATGTGGACGAGTGCCCAAACTCGACGGGTTTACTAATAGCCATTGAAGAGTTTCATTAGACACCTCCTGGCTCCATCATCAGATCAGCTCAGTGGTACCAGATTATAAAACTGTCATCAGATTTCTAGACATTTGCAAAATTTTATTATGATACAACCAGAAGTTGGTCAAATTTTATTTGTAAGAATTTTTTACCGACTTTGTATGGAAAACTAATTTAAGCGTCTTCAAAATAGACCATGTTTGGAAGTTCATAGCTGGACAACGATTGGAGATAGATAAAAAGTCACAACGCCGAAGTTGTAGAAATTTTTATGAGGTTTAATAATGTAGTACAACAAAATATCGTACAACGCACAGTTTTTGACATATAAGCAAAAAACCTAAAAATGGGACCTTTTTCGGCCTCCCCCTCGGGTTCGCCTTGGAGGGGTGGTGGGGACTTTTAGTATGTTTATCTCCTTACTAGTCCAAACAAAGTTCTTATGTTGGTTTTTCTGCTTTCGTGTTTTCGATCCACATACCCTTTTTGGGCACTCATTCACTGGGCTACTACTGAAATCTATGAATAAAAAAGTATAAGTATAAGTTAAATTGAGTAAGTAAATTACATTGTATTAAAAATCGTTTATGATTTAATGCGTTACTTTTATTGTAAATGCGTTACTTTTCGAACCTACCTGCGTTACTTTTGAAGATAGGGCACTGGCAACACTGGTATCAAGATAATTATCAAAGATTCGGCGCAATGAGGAAAATATGGGCTCGTACGATGACATCATCCGATAATATTTTTACATGGAATCTATCTATTGCGAGTAGGTGCACCGTATACCTAGGCACTGTATTGTCGTATAGTTAGTACACCTATCTTCGTAAACCGGCCAGCTGCATGATAATTTTAGATATTCCGGGAATTCAAAAATTCTATTGATAATATATAAGTAAATTCGTCGCTACCCAAATCCACAAAAAGGTGAGCGGCTTTTTAAACTATTAAGTAGGCCTATTTATCCTAGGTATAAATAGGTAGGTGTCGTATTCTTTACCAATTACTCGGCAAAATTAAAATCTAATATTATAGTTATTATCATGGGCGGATCCAGGATTTGTTTCTGGGGGGGGGGGAGGGGGGGGGGGGGCAAGGTGCAGACGGGCAAAAATATTTTATTTTTTACTACGAAAAGTGTGTGTTTAGCTCGCTCTGAACAGTTAGAAAATTCAGATAACCTTAATAATAAGTGCACGAGTAGCTTGCTACGTACCCCGAGAAAAAAAATATAATCTTGACCATGAAATATGTGTAAAATTCGTAACTCTACAATGCTTCTGGGGGGGGCCATGGCCCCCTGGCCACACCCCTAAATCCGCCTATGGTTATTATAATGTGTGTTATTTTACATTCTTTGGTTGGTTTAAATAAATCAGGTGTCTTTTGTTTCAGCAAATTAACACTTGATTCTTGATATTATGGCTGTAACAAATGAAGACGATGCCTCGTTAGGCAAAATACATCAAAATTATAACAAACTTGTGCAAGATGCTATCATTAACAAAAAGGAAAAAGGAGAAAAAGCATTTATTGCAGACAAACAGGATACTGACAATCTAATGAAAATAGATATTGCTTGCCACAATAAAGACATAGATTATGTGATCAGCGTGCTAAAATCCGAAGACATGTTATTTGTATCAAGAGCTCTCAAGCAAAGTACATGGCTAGTTGATGATCAATATGAACACATCATTAATCCAGAATATCTTAACAATGAACTTCTCCCTCAAATGACGTCCAAGGCCGGAATTAAACTTATAAAACATATAAGAGAACATCTAAGAACAGAAAGGCGTGTCGAAGATTTTTACAACAGTGACACTACATCTAGCAAAAAAAAGTGGTTGCAACATGCATCAGTCCCTTTCATCGAAAAGAACATCAGTGATCATGTACATTCTCTCTCTGATTTAGATTATAAGCGCCTCTGTGAAAAGTCGGTCACAATTTTTGAAGAAAGTATGAAAAAATCTGGGTATAGTAGTATGTTGAAAGCTGCATCGTTTCTTTTGAACACACATATAGATAATTATTTGGGTGCATTTGAAAAAAGTCACAGATACAATCGACCAGCTTTTAGCCCCAAAGCTACAGAGCTTATTATGAAACAAAGACCAGATAAAATAAAAAACGATTTTTTTACATACATTTACGACATCCATGTTCCTACTTTTGTGAAGTTCATAGACAAACAAGAAATAAAGGACTTCTTGTATAAACTCGCCAATAGAGATGATAAAAATTGTGAAGGGCATTTCAGAAAGATTTTCCACTTTAAAATATTGAAAGATTTTGTAAAGAGAATGCCCAAGGAAGAACAATTTGAATTCGTAAAAGAAGTATTCCTTGATAAGAAATTTATGGATATTAAGGAACCTTTACCGATAGGCACCAAAATGTTTGCCATGAAACGTATTTGTGATTTAGTATGTATGGCTACTCCAAGCTATCACTGGTACGAGTTTGCTCCTTTTGAAACGGCTTTTACTGAAATAAAAAAATTGATTCATGCAGAAGCAAATATTTACGAAAAATATTCCATGCTTAAGGTCTTGTTGAAGTGCGCGAGCAATAACGTAACTAATCTGCTCTCGTTGTTAGTATATTATTCTAAGAATCATCAAAATGATGATATTGGACAAAAAAGAGAGTTTGTGAGTGAATTACTAGCACAAACTGAAATTTACAAAAATGATGATGAAACTTGGAACACAATTATGGATACGTTTTTAAATATGAACATTTATACTAAAGTTGACTTTGTACAGTCATACACTGAGATAATGATTTTATACCATGTTTTGCACAATAAACCAATACCAGAAGAAATAGAGAAAAACATTTCTTTCCATACTTTAAAACGTTATCGTTCAAAACTGAATCAAGATGACCAAAATAAACTTTTTGAATATTTATTCAAATACATCAATAACAAAATAGAAAGTTCAAAGCACGAAACTGAGGAGCAATTTTGTGAATCCGTGCAGTTACATAATCAATTGTTGGATTTGCTTAATGATTGGAATAAACAAATAATTGATTATCCCGAAACCATCAATAAAATAAAACATCTTATTCAGATCAGGAACAAGAATGGTTGGAAAACAAGTCTAACATCTTTTTATACCGTCAACAAGTCTTGGAAACGACACATGTTCGAAGAGTCTTTGGAATTGAATCCTTCTCAAGAAGTGTGTGTGAATGCTCTAAAGCATGAACCTGGATTGCTGAAACGTTACAAGAATGAAGTAGATAAACTTTGCTGTAACGATGCAATTTCCTTAAAACAAATGTTGAGGAAAATAAGAATCTACTGGCCACAATCCTTGGCAGATAGTTTTACTAAGTCATATCTCGACCGATTAAACACCCTTGGAAATCATAAGGCTCTGACTCGTGGGCTTTTTACTATTCTCACAAAGGAACTTGCTACGGAAATAATCGATAAGTATGCCCCCGAACAAGCTAAGATTGACTGGGGCAATACTAATGAACTAAAGCTTAGCTTGCAAAGGTTTATTGCTAAAAACATGCATATTAGTAGACCGCAACCATCAGCCGATGCCATCATTTTATACGCGAAGGGTGATTACCTGCAATACGCCCTGCCTTCTCTCATTGCGATATATTACAATATGAGTCGCGCCCAGAGCCAACACCATATTCCGAAACTGTTAAATGCTCCCGTTTCTTTACAAAAACACGGCCTGCGTTTCGCTTTTCAGAAGCTGAAACATGAAGAACTCAAATTTCATTTATCTAATGTTTGGAAGACTACCAAAAACATCTCAATTAGAGCAGTGACCTTTGTACTTTTATTTGATTTGTTATGCAAAGAGAAGGATGATTCTAAGGCTGTTGAATTATGGGAGATACTAGAAGTATTCATGGATAACATCTCCTTTGAAGAAGATAAAAAGATTTACGATAAATTAGCCGAAGTTCAAAACGTACCGCTTATTGTAAGGGCAAAATTTTTGGTGAAAAGTTATAACTTTTTACAAAAATTGCTACCTCATTTGAAGAGTGACCGCCAGAAATACGAGTACCCTATTCGAAATTTAGCTACTTACACGAGGGAAGTTATGGAGTCCATATGCCCTGATTTCGTCGCTGGTCTAATAACAGAGTTTCTCGATAAGAATTTTTTCAATAGCGAGGAATCATATTTGGATCATGGAATGATACAAGTGATCACATCATATTTGCTATGCGCAAAAACTGAAGATACTCAAAATAAAAGATACGAACAAATTCTGGCTCCTCTAATAAAACGGAGCCTCAATCAGTGGAACGAAACTCAAAACGACAAATATTTTATAAGAAACCGATTCCAAGATCTATTAACCATACTATCTAAAGATTTACAAGACTATGTCATTCAAAACAAAATGATAATACCCGCTAAAATGTTCAATGCCATCAACAAAGAATTAAGTACTCATCTGACCATCCCAGAGAACTACATTATGATAACAATGTGGAAACTTATCGTAAAGCTAACAGAATTAATTGCTGAAAACGATAAAAGAGAGAACTGGGAAGAAGTGTGTGAACAAATAGTTCCCAGTTACGGCAAATTCTGTCTGGACGTTTTGAAGGAAGATGTAAAATTGTACTTCTCCTGCATTTACATTCTGTTCTCTAAGATATTGAACATGTGTGTAATAGATATATTACCAGAAATGACTTATCTACGAGTATTTGAACAAATACTAAAAGACACAGATTTCATTCAAGGATATCTGGTGACGATAAAGTTGTTCACAGATAGACGTTACTGGTATGCATCAGATGATGTTAAAAATAAAGAACGTCAAATAAAAAACACCTTACGCAATCATGCGTCGGTGGAAGTAAAAATGCATTACTATTGCGCATTTAAAAACGATGACGATGAGGAATGATCGCACAAAAGCCTAATATACTTACTTACTTAATATATATAAATAAATGATAATATACTGAAAAATAGTAAGTACAACCTATTTATATCTATAGAATTAATATTAAGATATGAGGTCATAATTTTGTTAACATTAAATTGCCTAAAATGTGCATGAATTTCCTCAATATACCTATGTATTTTTGTATTATAATATAATAATATATGCTTCACAATATATTGTTGTTAAAACATAGAAATAACGCTAACTTATTCTACTATAATAATTTTGTAGTTCGCTTATACAAATTCCTCCCCTCTTCATACAAACGCTAAGCGCTAATACTTTTGTATTTTGTTACATTTTGCTGTTTTCTAAAAGAAAATAACATTAAACTTGTTAAGTATTAAAGTTTTATTTTGTAACTTAATATATATTTTATACATTCCCTATATCCTACGTTAATCCTACCCTACACATAAAACAGTAATTTATTCAAGGCAGACGTTTGTCTTATTTAAGTGTTCTAAGGGCTTCAGCTAATTCAAAATGTTAGAACACTCTAAGCTGACCAAAACTCAATATTTTTATAGACATAGTACGTTAAAGTTCAAAAGGTGTTTCTTAATTTCATCGTATAATAATATTATAATGCTACTAAATAGAGAAACGACATTTCGACTTATTATTATGTCGTGTTAACTGATAACATTTAACTTTTGTCGGAACTTTAATCTTACGTAGAGTGGGAGATTTACAATAAAAACACATGAAATAGGCGCATCGGTTTATTGCCCTTTGACTTACTTAACTACTCTAAAACTAAACTTAGTACATATGTATTTTGAAAATATAAACTTTATACTTATAAAGAGTACTTAATTAATATTTAAATGGCGATGAAAAACAGTGCGGGGGAATTAAGTAGCAGTAATAGTAGTTGGTTTTACTTTCTAAATCCAAAAATTGATCGATTTTTTTTAAAATGTAATTTTTAAACTCATATCTCGGTTTTTTTATCTCTCGACTAAAAAACAATCAAATTTGAAACATGTCTTGTAATAATAAAATGACTTAGGATGACTGTGGCATTATGAAGGAGGCATATATAGTCAGCAGATCTTCTTGTAGAGTCAATTGGCTATTATCAGTGGCGGATTTGCCCTAAGGCCAGTGCCGGCGTTAGGGTAGGGCGCGGTTGGGCGACCGCCCAGGGCGCCGGATAAAAGGGGCGCCACAGGCTCTATAATGAGGCGCCCGTGGCGCCCCATTCGTTCTGAAAAATTCAATATTTTTCGGTGCTCGTAGCGAGCTGCTCGCGCTTTTATAAGAACATTTAGTTTCTTTGCCACTCAAAGGAAGATAAACGCACATCATTCGTGCTGAAAAATTCAAAATTTTCTCGGCGCTCGCAGCGAGCTGCTCGCGCTTTTATAAATGAGAAAATTTACTTTCTTTGCCATTCGAAGCAAGCTAAACGCACATCATTCGTGCTGAAAAATTAAAAATATTCTTCAGCGCTCGCAGCGAGTTACTCGCGCTTTTATAAATAAATAAACATTTCAGGACAATTCACACAGCGCCACCATACCCCATACTAAGCAACTTAATGCTTGTATTATGGTGATTAGGAAATAAGGACATTTAGATTCTTTGCCACTCGAAGCAAGCTAAACGCACAACATTCGTGCTGAAAAATTCAAAATTTTCTCGGCGCTCGCAGCGAGTTACTCGCGCTTTTATAAATAAGGACATTTAGATTCTTTGCCACTCGAAGTAAGCTAAACGCACATCATTCGTGTTAAATAAATATAAATTTTCGCGGCGCTCGCAGCGAGCTGCTCGCGCTTTTATAAATAAGAATACTTATTTAGTTTCTTTGCCACTCGGAGCAAGCTAAACGCAGCTCGTGCTTCGTGCTGAAAAATTCAAAATTTTTTTGGAGCTGCAGCTAGCTGGAAAGGTGTATTTTTTTCTAGATACGCCCATGATTTTGCCCATCGGATTCGGCCCAGAAAAAAATCCTGGAATTTTTTCCTTTTTCGTTTATAGTATGGGTTTGAATTGCTTTTTAGGGGGCGCCGTAGAAATCTCGCCCAGGGCGCTGGTAATGTTAAAACCGGCCCTGCCTAAGGCCCAGTAGGCCCGGGCCTAGGGCGGCCAGATATTAGGGGCGGCCAATCGTGACAAAAAAATCACTGATGACAAGAAATAACTAAAAGTACGTAAATATTTTAAAGGCTTCAAGGGGCCATGGGTTTTTCTCGGCGGCTCTGCTCTATAATAAGAATATTTATTTTCTCACCGCTCAGAACACATCTCTTGTAGCCTGAAATATAAAATTTTCTCGGCACTCGCACCTAGCTGCTCGCGCAATTATAAATAGAATATTATGTATTTTGCTCACCACTCAGAACGAGCTCATTGCACACAGTACCGGCGTTAGGGTGGGGCGCGGTTGGGCGACCGCCCAGGGCGCCGGATAAAAGGGGCGCCACAGGCTCTATAATGGGGCGCCCGTGGCGCCCCATTCGTTCTGAAAAATTCAATATTCTCGGTGCTCGTAGCAAGCTGCTCGCGCTTTTATAAGAACATTTAGTTTCTTTGCCACTCGAAGGAAGATAAACGCACATCATTCGTGCTGAAAAATTCAAAATTTTCTCTTTTATAAATAAGAAAATTTACTTTCTTTGCCATTCGAAGCAAGATAAACGTACATAATTCGTGCTGAAAAATTCAAATTTTTTTCGGCGCTCGCAACGAGTTACTCGCGCTTTTATAAATAAAGACGTTTAGTTTCTTTGCCACTCGAAGCAAGCTAAACGCACATCATTCGTGCTGAAAAATTCAAATTTTTTCGGCGCTCGCAGCGAGTTACTCGCGCTTTTATAAATAAGGACATTTAGTTTCTTTGCCACTCGAAGCTAGCTAAACGCACATCATTCGTGCTGTAAAATATCTAAATTTTCTCGGCGCTCGCAGCGAGCTGCTCGCGCTTTTATAAATGAGAAAATTTACTTTCTTTGCCATTCGAAGCAAGATAAACGCACATCATTCGTGCTGAAAAATTAAATTTTTTTTCGGCGCTCGCAGCGAGTTACTCGCGCTTTTATAAATAAGGACATTTAGTTTCTTTGCCACTCGAAGCAAGCTAAACGCACATCATTCGTGTTGAACAAATCTAAATTTTCGCGGCGCTCGCAGCGAGCTTTTAAAAATAAGAATACTTATTTAGTTTCTTTGCCGTTCGGAGCAAGCTAAACGCACATCATTCGTGCTGAAAAATTCAAAATTTTCTCGGAACTCGAAGCAAGCTGGAAAGGTAGATTTTTTTCTAGATACGCCCATGATTTTGCCCATCGGAATCGGCCTAGAAAAAAATCCTGGATTTTTTCCTTTTGAGTATGGGTTTGTGTGGGTTTTTTAGGGGGCGCCGTAGAAATCTCGCCCAGGGCGCTGGTAATGTTAAAACCGACTCTGATTGCACATCTTTTGTAGTCTGAAACGTAAAATTTTCTCGACGCTCGCAGCAAGCTGCTCGCGCATTACAAGGTTTTTAAAATTTTATACATTCGGAACGACTTTAACGCACACGTTCTTGTCAGAGATATAACATTTCCTATTTTAGAGATTCAAATTGTAGGTAAACGTTGAAATGTACAAACCTTAAGTTTAAGGAGTAAGTAGGAGTAGACATGTTATATACGACGCAGGTATTACATGGACTGGGGCCTAGGGCGGCCTAGACTGTAAATCCGCCACTGGCTATTATTATGTAAAACCGACAACTGCTTGCTTGCTACAATTGCCCAGTGTTAGCAGTGTAGCGTATAGAGCTGTGGTTATATTTTTTATCGTTTAAATTATAATAATACCGTCTCAGCGTAAAGAAAAGGATTTTGATAACGTCCATAGCAATTAAAATTGCCACCTTCGTCCGTTTAGTTATCAACCACAGACCTATTACGCATTGGAGTTGGAGCTGCCAGTCTTCTGTCATTGTTTATTGTGAATGTGACTCATTTGCTCCGTTGCATAGATACTAGCGCCACATGCTCACTCTTGGCAATCGCCAACTCAATCGAGTTACCTTTTAGTTTTTATAATCTATGGAAATAGTGTTTTGTTTTGCCGTTTGCAGCATTTGCAGCTGTACTTTGCAGTTGTTTATAAACATTTCGCCGAAAAGTGTGATAAAATAGTTAGTAATTTTCGAGGTAAGCGATTTTTTATTTACTGTCATTGTATATTGCTTTATACAGTAATAAGTTGCGTATCAAGATAATTATCAAAGATTCGGCGCAATGAGGAAAATACGGGCTCGTACGATGACATCATCCGATAATATTTTTACATGGAATCTATCTATTGCGAGTAGGTGCACCGTATACCTAGGCACTGTATTGTAGTATAGTTAGTACACCTATCTTCGTAAACCGGCCAGCTGCATGATAATTTTAGATATTCCGGGAATTCAAAAATTCTATTGATAATATAAGTAAATTCGTCGCTACCGTAGGCCTACCGTATTCTTTACCAATTACTCGGCAAAATTAAAATCTAATGTTATACCAGTTATTATCATGGGCGGATATTTTATTTTTTACTACGCAAAGTGTGTGTTTAGCTCGCTCTGAACAGTTAGAAAATTCAGATAACCTTAATAATAAGTGCACGAGTAGCTTGCTACGTACCCCGAGAAAAAAAATATAATCTTGACCATGAAATATGTGTAAAATTCGTAACTCTACAATGCTTCTGGGGGGGGGCATGGCCCCCTGGCCACACCCCTAAATCCGCCTATGGTTATTATAATGTGTGTTATTTTACATTCTTTGGTTGGTTTAAATAAATCAGGTGTCTTTTGTTTCAGCGAATTAACACTTGATTCTTGATATTATGGCTGTAACAAATGAAGACGATGCCTCGTTAGGAAAAATACATCAAAATTATAACAAACTTGTGCAAGATGCTATCATTAACAAAAAGGAAATAGGAGAAAAAGCATTTATTGCAGACAAACAGGATACTGACAATCTAATGAAAATAGATATTGCTTGCCACAATAAAGACATAGATTATGTGATCAGCGTGCTAAAATCCGAAGACATGTTATTTGTATCAAGAGCTCTCAAGCAAAGTACATGGCTAGTTGATGATCAATATGAACACATCATTAATCCAGAATATCTTAACAATGAACTTCTCCCTCAAATGACGTCCAAGGCCGGAATTAAACTTATAAAACATATAAGAGAACATCTAAGAACAGAAAGGCGTGTCGAAGATTTTTACAACAGTGACACTACATCCAGCAAAAAAAAGTGGTTGCAACATGCATCAGTCCCTTTCATCGAAAAGAACATCAGTGATCATGTACATTCTCTCTCTGATTTAGATTATAAGCGCCTCTGTGAAAAGTCTGTCACAATTTTTGAAGAAAGTATGAAAAAATCTGGGTATAGTAGTATGTTGAAAGCTGCATCGTTTCTTTTGAACACACATATAGATAATTATTTGGGTGCATTTGAAAAAAGTCACAGATACAATCGACCAGCTTTTAGCCCCAAAGCTACAGAGCTTATTATGAAACAAAGACCAGATAAAATAAAAAACGATTTTTTTACATACATTTACAACATCCATGTTCCTACTTTTGTGAAGTTCATAGACAAACAAGAAATAAAGGACTTCTTGTATAAACTCGCCAATAGAGATGATAAAAATTGTGAAGGGCATTTCAGAAAGATTTTCCACTTTAAAATATTGAAAGATTTTGTAAAGAGAATGCCCAAGGAAGAACAATTTGAATTCGTAAAAGAAGTATTCCTTGATAAGAAATTTATGGATATTAAGGAACCTTTACCGATAGGCACCAAAATGTTTGCCATGAAACGTATTTGTGATTTAGTATGTATGGCTACTCCAAGCTATCACTGGTACGAGTTTGCTCCTTTTGAAACGGCTTTTACTGAAATAAAAAAATTGATTCATGCGGAAGCAAATATTTACGAAAAATATTCCATGCTTAAGGTCTTGTTGAAGTGCGCGAGCAATAACGTAACTAATCTGCTCTCGTTGTTAGTATATTATTCTAAGAATCATCAAAATGATGATATTGGACAAAAAAGAGAGTTTGTGAGTGAATTACTAGCACAAACTGAAATTTACAAAAATGATGATGAAACTTGGAACACAATTATGGATACGTTTTTAAATATGAACATTTATACTAAAGTTGACTTTGTACAGTCATACACTGAGATAATGATTTTATACCATGTTTTGCACAATAAACCAATACCAGAAGAAATAGAGAAAAACATTTCTTTCCATACTTTAAAACGTTATCGTTCAAAACTGAATCAAGATGACCAAAATAAACTTTTTGAATATTTATTCAAATACATCAATAACAAAATAGAAAGTTCAAAGCACGAAACTGAGGAGCAATTTTGTGAATCCGTGCAGTTACATAATCAATTGTTGGATTTGCTTAATGATTGGAATAAACAAATAATTGATTATCCCGAAACCATCAATAAAATAAAACATCTTATTCAGATCAGGAACAAGAATGGTTGGAAAACAAGTCTAACATCTTTTTATACCGTCAACAAGTCTTGGAAACGACACATGTTCGAAGAGTCTTTGGAATTGAATCCTTCTCAAGAAGTGTGTGTGAATGCTCTAAAGCATGAACCTGGATTGCTGAAACGTTACAAGAATGAAGTAGATAAACTTTGCTGTAACGATGCAATTTCCTTAAAACAAATGTTGAGGAAAATAAGAATCTATTGGCCACAATCCTTGGCAGATAGTTTTACTAAGTCATATCTCGACCGATTAAACACCCTTGGAAATCATAAGGCTCTGACTCGTGGGCTTTTTACTATTCTCACAAATGAACTTGCTACGGAAATAATCGAAAAGTATACCCCCGAACAAGCTAAGATTGACTGGGGCAATACTAATGAACTGAAGCTTAGCTTGCAAAGGTTTATTGCTAAAAACATGCACATTAGTAGACCGCAACCATCAGCCGATGCCATCATTTTATACGCGAAGGGCGACTACCTGCAATACGCCCTGCCTTCTCTCATGGCGATATATTACAATATGAGTCGCGCCCAGAGCCAACACCATATTCCGAAACTGTTAAATGCTCCCGTTTCTTTACAGAAACATGGCCTGCGTTTCGCTTTTCAGAAGCTGAAACATGAAGAACTCAAATTTCATTTATCTAATGTTTGGAAGACTACCAAAAACATCTCAATTAGAGCAGTGACCTTTGTACTTTTATTTGATTTGTTATGCAAAGAGAAGGATGATTCCAAGGCTGTTGAATTATGGGAGATACTAGAAGTATTCATGGATAACATCTCCTTTGAAGAAGATAAAAAGATATACGATAAATTAGCCGAAGTTCAAAACGTACCGCTTATTGTAAGGGCAAAATTTTTGGTGAAAAGTTATAACTTTTTACAAAAATTGCTACCTCATTTGAAGAGTGACCGCCAGAAATACGAGTACCCTATTCGAAATTTAGCTACTTACACGAGGGAAGTTATGGAGTCCATAAGCCCTGATTTCGTCGCTGGTCTAATAACAGAGTTTCTCGATAAGAATTTTTTCAATAGCGAGGAATCATATTTGGATCATGGAATGATACAAGTGATCACATCATATTTGCTATGCGCAAAAACTGAAGATACTCAAAATAAAAGATACGAACAAATTCTGGCTCCTCTTATAAAACGAAGCCTCAATCACTGGAACGAAACTCAAAACGACAAATATTTTATAAGAAACCGATTCCAGGATCTATTAACAATATTATCTAAAGATTTACAAGACTATGTCATTCAAAACAAAATGATAATACCCGCTAAAATGTTCAATGCCATCAACAAAGAATTAAGTACTCATCTGACCATCCCAGAGAACTATATTATGATAACAATGTGGAAACTTATCGTAAAGCTAACAGAATTAATTGCTGAAAACGATAAAAGGGAGAACTGGGAAGAAGTGTGTGAACAAATAGTTCCCAGTTACGGCAAATTCTGTCTGGACGTTTTGAAGGAAGATGTAAAATTGTATTTCTCCTGCATTTACATTCTGTTCTCTAAGATATTGAACATGTGTGTAATAGATATATTACCAGAAATGACATATCTACGAGTATTTGAACAAATACTAAAAGACACAGATTTCATTCAAGGATATCTGGTAACGATAAAGTTGTTCACAGATAGACGTTACTGGTATGCATCAGATGATGTTAAAAATAAAGAACGTGAAATAAAAAACACCTTACGCAATCATGCGTCGGTGGAAGTAAAAATGCATTACTATTGCGCATTTAAAAACGATGACGATGAGGAATGATCGCACAAAAGCCTAATATACTTACTTACTTAATATATATAAATAAATAATAATATACTGAAAAATAGTAAGTACAACCTATTTATATCTATAGAATTAATATTAAGATATGAGGTCATAATTTTGTTAACATTGAATTGCCTAAAATGTGCATGAATTTCCTCAATATACCTCTATGTATTTTTGTATTATAATATAAATGCTTCACAATATATTGTTGTTAAAACTTGGAAATAACGCTAACTTATTCTACTATAATAATTTTGTAGTTCGCTTACAAATTCCTCCCCTCTTCATACAAACGCTAAGCGCTAATACTCTTGTATTTTGTTACATTTTGCTGTTTTCTATAAGAAAATAACATTAAACTTGTTAAGTATTAAAGTTTTATTTTGTAACTAAATATACCTAGTCAGGTCATAAATTCTGTCACATGTTTAATATAAAATTATTGGAACAAGTTTATTTATTATGTAACCATTTATATACCAAAATGAACTTAACAAAACATAGATTCTTATGACAATAAAGTTTATTCAAAATGACCTCCGTGATTTTGAATACAGGCCTTCAATCTGCGCGGCCAGTCGTCTATCGCAGCACGAACGAGGTCCATGTCAATATCGGCTGCTGCCTTAATCAAGGATGTCTTGAGTGACTCCAAATTGGGATGAGGCTTTGAACACGCCTTTTCCTCCAAGTGTTGCCATATCTTGTAATCTAACGGACTCAAATCTGGACTGAAGGAGGGCCAGTCTTCGTGCCGGATGAAGTCGATTTCACGCGCCGCCAGCCAGTCTTGTGTGCTCTTCGCTCTATGAGCTGGCGCCGAATCTTGTTGGAATACCCAGTGCCTGTTATTGAACATGGTATGAGAAACAGGTTCCACAAGGTTCGTCAGGACTGTATTTTGATACACAACTGCATTCGTTTTTACACCTTTCTCACAAAAATGTACCTCTGTTAAGCCCCAATAAGAAACTCCCAACCATACCATGAGCGAGGATGGAAAATGACCTCGTTGGACACGCAGAATACGGTTGCTCGCTTCTTCACTACTGTGTGCGTACACCTTATCATTTTGTTTGTTGTAGCTCTCTTCTACGGTAAAAATTTTTTCATCCGAAAAAAGAATTTCTCGATATTTTTTTCTCGCGTACCGCTTCAACAAAGCGCGGCATCTCTTCAGCCTCAGGTCCATTAGACGAGCATTTAAACGATGTCCTGTTTTTCTTCGATATGCCCGAAGCCCTAAGTCTTCATTTAACACCCTTTTCACCGTGGTTCTGCTTAACCCCATCTGAAGGGCCAACAGTTTCTGCTTACGTTTGGGATTTCTTTGAATTCGCGCCTTCACAGCTTTTATCACTGCTGGAGTCCTAACAGACCGAGGGCGACCACTTCTTGACCTTTCATCTACACTAGAGTCTTCATTGTATCGTTTGATGGTACGATAAACGAATCTTTTGGTTATATTCAAATTTTTCAGTATGTCAAAAATTTGAATTGGCGCGTAACCGCAACGATGCAACGCAATAACTGCAACACGGTCTTCTTTAAGCGTCCACTCCATATTTAAAAATGAGTAAAATTCTAAAAAGTATACATTTTTATTTTCATGAACAATTCGAAATTCGAATTCAATAAACTTTTTTGTGGCCAGCATTCTAAAAGAAAAGTTTTTACTGTGTGACAATACTTATGACCTGACTAGGTATATTTTATTCATTCCCTATATCCTACCCTACACATAAAACAGTAATTTATTCAAGGCAGACGTTTGTCTTATTTAAGTGTTCTAAGGGCTTCAGCTAATTAAAAATGTTAGAACACTGTAAGCTGACAAAAGACTCAATATTTTTATAGACATAGTACGTTAAAGTTCAAAAGGTGTTTCTTAATTGCATAGTATAATAATATAATGCTACTAAATAGAGAAACGACATTTCAACTTATTATTATTGTCGTGTTAACTGATAGCATTTACCTTTTGTCGGAACTTTAATCTTACGTAGAGTGGGAGATTTACAATAAAAACACATGAAATAGGCGCATCGGTTTATTGCCCTTTGACTTACTTTACTACTCTAAAACTAAACTTAGTACATATGTATTTTGAAAATATAAACTTTATACTTATAAAGAGTACTTAATTAATATTAAAATGGCGATGAAAAACAGTGAGGGATTTAAGTAGCAGTAGTAGTAGTTGGTTTTACTTTCTAAATCCAAAAATCGATCGATTTTTTTTAATGTAATTTTTAAATTCATATCTCGGTTTTTTTATCTCTCGGCAAAAAACAATCAAATTTCAAACATGTCTACTTTTCGATACATTGAAGAAACCTTAGTAGCATGGCGTGCGGGATTTCGCTGGAGCTTATATTCTTTATTTTGTAGCACGTTTGTGAAAGTGCTATCGCACCCCAATTTTGCCAATGACTCGCGGAAAGATAAATCACCAACCGGTGGAAAAAAGAATAATTTCCGGTTTTAGAATTTTGGGCAGAAAAAACTTTCAATTATACTATACGTCTATACGACACAGTAAATATTACTGCAGTGTCAAGACAACAACTGTCATCCCATACATTCTACTCTTGAGAATGAATGGGATGACAGATATTGTTGGTAAGGAGGGCTTTTTATGTCATATTATGATCAAACTAGCTGCCCCCAGCGGTTTTACCTGCTGTACCTACAGTATCCTATATGTTATTCCAGGGTCTAAGCTATCTCTATACCAAATTTCAGCTTAATCGGTCCACGCGTTAAGACGTGAAAGAGTAACATACATCCATACATTCTTACAAACTTTCACGTTTATAATATTAGTATAAGCTATGAAAGTACACATTGGTCAAACAGAGAAATTGAAAAATCGCTCTAGCACTCTTAACTTATTATATATTTATTCCTTTAAACCAGATCAGAATAACATTGTTATCAATATATAACCAATACAATAAATGCAAACAAATTTATAAAAACTTTTTAAAGCATATTATATTGTTTATGTTAGATATTATATGTCGCAATTATAAAATTGTATAATTTCAGAACATAATATGTATTGCTCATAATTAGTTTTCTCCAATATTGTATTTTATGTTAAGATTTTCACATAAATCTACTTTATCTGATTATATCTTAAGACAAATTATTTTACTTATTCATACGCTTAATTATTTTACCAATGTACATAACTTCCATCCAAACCTAATGCAAAACTACATTAATTTATGATATAACATGGTTCAATAAGGAATCAAATTTTAAACAGCTAGCTAAAATAGCACTGGCGTTTCACCATCGTTAGGAGATTTAACAATGTCCGTCTTTTTTCAAATAAAATGGGTTTTTCTTATGCACATGTCAAGTGGATATTGACAGCACTAGTGTAACCATGATTAATGTAGCCATTTTTGATACATTTATTTAATAAACCATGCTATATGAACAGGGGCTTATCAGTTAAATAATATCTCTATAAGCTGGCAAAAATAAAATATCGTTTCTCTCAATTTTGTTGTTTAGATTATAGGATAAAGTTAAAATAGCGCCTTTTGACTTTACTGTACTGTGTTTTAGAGTACATTTTATTTTTGTTGGATTATAGAGATCTTCACTTAAAGCCCCCTTGATATTGTGACATTATAAAAGCATGTACAATAATAAGAAATTATTGCAGCAACATATTGTACAGGTTTACAATCATGATGCACCTTATTATAACAAATAAACATATTTCCAAGAGTAGAAAAAAATATTACATACTATCACGTAACCTATTCAGAGATAAACTCAGTGTCTGTAGTTAGAATGTCCTCGCCAACAACATTATTGCGTCAACTGGTTCTGTAAAAAGGCAATATCTAGTGTTAATGAGTTTTCTATTATGTAATGTATAGTTAGGATTTAAATAATTTTTTACGGTCACAAACGGTTACGGTTACAAACGGTCCACCCGTTTAGGCGTGAAAGAGTAACAAACATAAATCCATTCATTCTTACAAACTTTCACAGGTATAATATTAGTAAAGTGTAACTAAAAAACTTATTGCTAGCTAAGTTGAGAGCATATGCTAGCACTGAATTACTGTATTAATTTAAACAAGTTCGATGCTGGAATAACACCATCCTATTGGTACTTAGATATTCAACAGATACAGATAAATATTGTCACTTGTCATTCTAAAACATTGGCTATTGAGGTATAAATTAAAAAATAGTATTTATTACTACATTAGCTAGATAGTTATCATTACCTTATTAAACTAGTCGTCATTGTTGGCCTCGTCAGGTGCAGGCGTGTGCCAAGTGAGTCTCTCCTCATAAAACTGTATCACAACCTGCGGGCATCTCACATTGGCTTGTTTAGCCGGTACCAGGTCCGCTTCGTCTGTGCCTTGCCATTTCATAAGGAACATTAGTTCACCACTGCTGTCCGTGGCACCTGGAATTAAAGTTTGGCATTGTTAGGATGGAGCGCAGCATCTTGGGTGTAAAAAGAACCGACAGGGTGCGTAACATCACATTGCGCTCAAAAACGGGCATTACAGACGTGTGCATCACGGCTGTCAGGCTGAAATGGAGCTGGGCGGGTCATACCATCCGTATGCATCCTGATCACTGGGCAAAGGTCGCCACTGAATGGGTACCGGAAGATGGAAACCGCCGCCGGGGCCGGCCTCGAAAGCGATGGCGTGATGACTTAGTCACATACCATGCGTGCTAGCAAGAGGCGGCACTGGATCGTGAATTATGGAAGGACTTGGGGGAGGCTTTTGTCCAGCAGTGGGACAGTATAGGCTCGTAATAATAATAATAATTGTTAGGATAAAAAGATGGAAAAGTAAAGGGTGCCATAGCAAATGTCAAAAGACACTCTTCTTGCTAAGAAATAGAAAGAAAAAAAATGCTAATAGTGGTATCCTAGTTAGTACTCCTATAAATACATAGGTGTTAACGCAATAGACTCCAATGGGTTAATGTGATGCTGGCTTTGTCAGCCCCCGCTATAAGATAGTACTCCTATAGAAGCAGAACTGAAATGTCATAATATAATATCCTACACAGTCTAATCTCACTAATCCGGCACTATTACAAACCAGGGTGTGCTGGATGATTGGATAGTAGTGCCGGTATAGTGAAGTGCCGATTAGTGAGATTATACTGTACCTTGGCATCTCCGTCTTAACAAGTTCGCTGCCACTATGACTTTCATGATGTCTTCTCGTGTGCCACTTACATTACCGAAAGAAACTGAACTCGCCAGGAGAATCGCCGGCACTCGAACAAAATTAACGTGAACTCGCATGGCGAGTCAGTGGCACCGAATGTGTTAACACATTGGCTCCGGTGGCATACTAGATAGAGCTATCCCAGAGGCCTGAAATTTATTTTGTATGGAAAATCCTTTGACAAAATACAATGTTTGTGTTTTTCAGCTCTCGCATTCTGCTCGCTTCTCTTCGCTGTTGTATTTTCAGCAGTCAATGTGTTAAAATCGAGTTTTACATGGGAATAGGAAAAAAGATTAAAGTAAAAGACTTGACAACACCAGTGCATCTTCGCCCTGCTGAAGGGTGATATTCAAGCCTTAATTGCCATGAACATGCAGTTTAACCTTAATGTGTTGAATACTAACCAATAATCTTTTCAGGTTCCAATCCTCTATCAAATCCTGATGCTTTCTTTTCATCGGTCTTAGATTTCTTCGCTCCTTTAAGATCTGGAGTGGCTGCGGCGGATTTACGTTTCTTGGGGTCTTTATCCACTTTTACTGTTTTACCCTCTGTAAATATAACATGTTAGTTTATTTAATCAAGCAACTTTCTTTTAACTTAAGCTTTCTTCTAAGCAGGAGATTTTGGAATATATGTTTCACTGCTAAGAAACATAACAAATTCCTTGAAATATAAATGAACAACTATATTGGCTATCGCAAAATGACATGTAAAACATTAGAATCCATAGACAAAATTGCATACATTACGTGCTTAAAACTCCTTATTTATATGGGTAAAGTAACAAAAGCAGCAATGAACATTGAAGTTGCCATCAATCATAGTAGGTGAGAGTTAGCCAATAGCCCCTCTGGTTGTTTTGTTGTTATTGCTTGTGCAAAATCATAAGTTGTATGAAACAACTCACTACATATTGTTGCAGTCTATGTGGAATGCTTTTATTTATTTAGAACTGGGTGTCAAACAAGTATATGATGAAAACACGAGGACAAATTCAAACTATTCTATGAAATAATTTCATATGTGCATTGGTTTTTATAAATAAAAAAAAAATGCATCTTTTTAAACCTACCTGCTTCCTTCTTCTTTCTTGCGTCCTCAAAAGCTTGTATAAGGTCAGGGCAGTCTAAATTCTCTTCTGGTTCCCATGTATTATCTTCATCACTGTAGCCCTTCCATTTTAAGAAGTACTCCACCTGTTTTAAAATAGGAATGTTATGATAAAATGGTCAGCGATCTTCGTGGAACACTGATCTGGCGAATAGACAAACACCCAGAGTACAAACACCACTCACTATAAAAATGTACGGGGATGACAGTAGTGGAAAACTAATGATTGCAACTTTCATCTTAGTAATTTTTTTTAGTGTTTGCCACACGCAATTGCGCTTGTCTAAGCCTGCTGAGCAGCAGTATTGAGACACTACTCAGATTGAGTTGTTTGGTAAGAAAGAATATCAGCTCCATGGAATGAACATGAACAAATCTTGACACAGATATAATATATGGAAGTATTGAGTGCATAATATACTGTTGGGCACAGCTGTTATAACATGAAAGACTAAATTTACTATATCAAATTATGAGTTTTTAAAGAAGAACGCTATTTTAATAGTAAAAAACTGTAGAGCTAGCCAGTTAACCCATTTTGAAGTCCTTACCTTGCCATTCCTCATTCGCCGATCCAACACCTTCTCCACAGAAAATTCTTCCTCACCTTCAGGTTCGCTTCCTTTTTCCTTCTTATCAGCCATCTGTAACGTTTTTACGACTATTTTACGTTAAGTTTAGGATATAAAATATTTTATAACCTATAAAGCTTTTGTTGCAAAACATAAGGTGGAATGTTTAGTACAGAAAAGTGAAAGTATTTATTACAAAACAAACATTTCATCCGGCGGAATACGAAATAAACGTGTGCCTGTCAGTCACTATCACAAAACAAAGCCTAAATCCCATACAGCATCCCGCCATTTTGATACACCTTGCTCTGCTGGACGCTTACGACTTTATCACATTTCCTCAACACATCATTTACATGACTTCCAGAGATAGTATTGTAAGTCAGTATTGTGAATCATTGGACTGAAAAAATAACACCAATTTACCTTTCACTACGTTTTGTTCAGAAAAAAACTGGAAATTAAAACCGGCGTCGTAATCGGTTCAAGTGACAACAAAAAAATTATAGAGTACAGAGTAAAAAGTAAAATCAGAATTTAGAATTAAAAAAATTCAGGCATAGACAACACCGGATGCCGTAATCAAAATCGAAGATATCAAGTGTCGGCGAACATAGACAATGATCAGCGAATGTCGGCAAATGTTTGACAGTTGTCAGTTGTCACAACTTGTCTATGGTTTAGATTCCTAAAAAAAATCGTTGTCTATGTTCCATTACGGGAAAGTTGTAAATAATTTTTCTGTAAAAAATCAATTTTTCTTTATTTCTTGTATTTCTAGTTTAGTAAAAAGTGAAATATTGATCTTCAGTGATTTTCAATGTGATGAAAAACTTTAAATGGTGTACCTTGTGAAACAAAAAACCATCATTGCGCACGATACCCCAACGCCATTTTGAAGTTGAAGCGAAATTTTGTAAGTGCCAAGTATTTTGCAATATTTTCGTTTTTCACCCTCATCAAAAGGGTGTGACTGATGATAAATGTTGAAGACATATTTGTTATCTAACCCAAGGGGGTGGCATGTTTGGAACGTGTCCTTTCAAGGCAGCTGAAATCGATGGCTGCGAGGTGGGTTGAGAGTTGCGTTCTGGAGCTCGCATACTTAATTAAATTATTAAGGTCTTTAGGGCCTTTAAATTTTGAAGGAGCAAATCGTATTACGCATGTATTGTATTGTTTTTGAAAGTGTTAAATGATGTATTGAAATAGGTGTGTAGGAGATTTGGCGTGGTTGGTGTTATCGGTAGCATTTCCGACTTTGCAGATAGCGAGTGGTGCGGAGGATGGCCCGGGGTGGCGGGAGTGTTCTAATTAACTGACGGACGCTGCCGGCTCACAGCTGGCGCAAGCAGTACGTGACAACACATTTCTTAATACCCTTACCTAACAATTAGATTTCAATCACTACAATATTTAATGAACTACAGTAGACTTGATTATCTGGATCTATTGATATTAAAGTGACTAGATTTGGCTAATGAGATACCATTATCATGGAATACTGTTATTATTTAATGTTGTCTTCCTTAAATAATAATATGGGTCTGGTCCCCAATAAAGCTGTTCTCAGAACCATTTCTGACTTGATTGAGTCTATTGGTCAGTGCTGATTTTAAGTGTATTATGGCATCCATAACAATGTATAACAATAACATTGAAATAGTTTCATAATGGGTATGATCATTGATGAAAGATATTTAAAAATATTTGTAATTATTTAGAACTCATTGATTAAAACTTGACTTGACTGTGCTAACATGATTGCAGTCTAATATTAAAACTATGTAGATTTATATTACAAATGCCCAATGGCCTAAAAAGGCTATTGATAATAGCCAAAATGGATTTCAGAATGTCCTGGTTGTCTACAGGCCACTCTACGGTCTTATTGAAGTCATCTAACTTAGATTCCTTGTAATGGTCATGACTCAAAACAATTTAATTTTAATTCAGACAACTCGATGCTGGATTTTAAAAAGTTAAATTCCAAATTGCAACAAGACAAATACTACAATCGTAACAAAACATACCTTTTAAGGAACAACAGCTGGTATAGGTAAATAATAAACTAAGATTTAGATTGTGTCAATGGCAGATAAATCCATGATCTTTTGTTTATTACACATTTGATTTGGTGTGTGTTACAAGTCTCATTATTGAACTACTGTTCTTTAAGTTGTTTATTTGTAAATTATTATGGTAGGTACTACACAGGTAGGTAAACACTTAAGTTATTTTTTTTTGCAGTTCCTATTCCTATTGGTCCTATTTTTTTTTGATGAAGTAAGAAGACAAACAAGGCACTCTCCTGATGGTAAGAGATAATGCTGCCCATAATCAATACAGTGCCACCCAGGTTTTCTTATTGTGCCTGATTTGCAATTTACTTTCATGTTCATCATACTCTTACTCATCATTTATGTACATGAGACCTTAAATTTGAAAGTACAATATAGTTTAATTTGTCTAGTAACTAAATTGAAATAACATGAACTTAATAATATAACAAAATAATAGTTTATTACACACCAAATAATTACAAGGAGGCTTATTGAGCTAGATAGATAGATAGATAATACTTTATTGAAACACAAAAATGTACAAAAACAAACTTAGAACTACTATATAAAACTAAGTGTTACAATTGACGGTCTTATCGCTTATAGCGATCTCTTCCAGACAACCGTGCAAGGAGAGGAGAGCAATTGTAATTCATATGGGTTAGGTGGTGTGTTTAAATTTACAAGAACGAAGAAGAAGAAGGGTTTTCTTTAATGTTAGATAAAAACAGTCTTATCGCACAAGACAATTTCTTTTATTGCAACTACATGGCAATTTCTTAAGTTGTTATAAATGCAAGGAAGTCTATTCAGAAGTAATGTCCAGATGTTCAAGCCACACCTTCTGAAGTTGTGCAATCATCCCAGTTTTGTTGACAAACTTAATGATATCACATAATCATTGGGCTAATGATCGGCCTTGAGATCTTTGACATTCTCTTGATAGGTATATCTGATTCATTGAAAATTGAAATCTAAATATTGCAAATGAGAGTGTCCCTGAATTACTGAATCTATAATAAATACACAGCTTAAACTGCTGAATGGATTGAGTTGAAATTGGTACAGATATATAAAAGTACATGTTCTATTCGCTATAACCATGTTTTAATTAAAAAATATATAAATTAAGACTAAAGTTCTGGCTTTGTATAAAGTCTGAATAATTATTCAATAGTTAAGCTCAACTTTAACCCATTTAGTTTATTTGTTTGCAATGCAAGCTCCGAAACACACACTCGTCAAAACTTAATGCTAACAGTTTCACATCAAAATCATGTTTCTAGATAAAAATGCCCCGTCCTGGCAGCCTAAAGGACCCAGACATTGCTGAGTTGTTCAGCAGACATGACCCGGAGAAGATCTTCGAGGACCTGCGAGAGATTGGACATGGCTCCTTCGGGGCTGTGTACTATGCTCGATGCAATCTCACCAAGGAGATTGTCGCCATCAAGAAGATGTCCTATTTGGGGAAGCAGAGTGAAGAAAAATGGCAGGACATATTGAAGGAAATAAAGTAAGTTGGAAAGATCTTTTTTAATGTTTTTTTTTTTGGTTAACCTTTGACCTCGATCTTACCTGATCTTAAGCCACAATGCGGTCAAAGATGGTAGCAGACTAAACCTAGTAATCGGGATAAATACTTTATTTTATTTATTTATTCATTTGTCAGAATTTCGGTAACATAAGGTCTTACAAATCTTTTATAGTTCAAACAAAATTCTACCTCAAAAGGTGTACAAATATTAGTTTACATTATCATTTAACTTAAAAACATAATGCATTACAATAATATTATTCAAATTGTCATTATATTAATATTACAGAATTTTTTAAATTAATGAATAATATTGCCATAGCCAATAAATAGACACAAACTCTGTTTGAAAAAATCATTAATAGTATAGAAACTGAAAAGTTTCAGAAATGGATTAACCAACTCTAGCTCCGTACAAAACTTTCTGTATGGTAGATCAACTAAGTTCTCCGGAAGACAATTTAGTATTAGAGGAGCTGTGTATACAACTCTTCCTAAATAGTTCTTTCTTATTGCTTGGTTTTTGTGCTTGTCTTTTTATAACAATGTGGCATAATAATAATAGACTATCAGATCAGGTGCTTGATGGTAAGCATCTTCATGATTTCCCATTTCCGATATATTGCCACCAAGTGTATTGAACTACAAATTATTTCTCCACTGCACTGAACTGTGCCTGTCAGCCTAGAGAGAGATATTAATTGTTGGATCACCTTATGCCTTGTCATTTCACTATGTACTACTGATAAGAATACCATAATAATACAACCACTTTCGTCTGTAGGACAAATGAAATGCCTTATGCATGTTATATAATAATAATAATATATATGGGAATCACAATTTAAAACAGGAAATACTTTTGCCACAGTACAGGGCCTTCAAAATTTTACTGTAGAGTTTTCGGGATCTCCATTGAATTGTTCCGCGTAAATTCTATTGAAATAAATTTCATTTTTCTATTGAAACAATATAGAGGTTTTATACATAAAAAGGGTTTATGTACATATAGCGTAAAGGAATGCAATGTGTTATTATCACTTAATTTACCTTATCACTAACAATGGGCTTTTTATGAAATACTTAGTTTATAAAAGTGCCTGCCTCCTCCACATTGAATGGGTTAAAATATCATTCGCTCTCGCTCTGCCGCGGGTGTCGGTTGTGCCTGTGCCTGCGCTCGCGTAACTTATATAATATATCTACTGAACGTACCTAGCTTGACAAGTGTTTAGGCAATATGTCAAAGTGTGACAACTGCGATAAAAATATAACAAAGAGGTCTCCTGGCTTAGAGTGTGGGAAGTGTGGGAAAATTGTGCACGCGAATCAAATATGTAGTGGGCTTACTGCAAAACAGCTCGCTGCATTGAGGAACTCGGAAAGCCTGGAATGGACATGTCAAGAGTGTCATCGCGAATCGCCTAAACGTAAATCATCATTTATAATCCCCGAAGATGATGACGACGAAGAGGAGGATAGCATGACCAACAAGGTGAAAAGCGCCAATTGTACAATTGATGCTGATAAATTCATGCATGATATTACAAACGAATTGAAAAAAATCATGAAAAAACAATTGGAGCCCATAGAAAATTCAACGAACATGTGTTGTAAGAAAATAGAGGATTTATCAGGAGCTATTGAGGCACAAAATAAGAAACTGAGGGACGTGGAGAAGAAGTGCATTAATCTCAACAATAAGCATACTAATCTTGAACTGAAGGTGGGCATTCTTGAACAACAATTAAGAGATATGGAGCAACATAACCTCAAAAATGTCGTTGAAGTTGTTGGTCTGCCAAAAGTAAAAGATCTAGGAAATGTTACATCTACTATCGCAAATCAACTAAAAAAAGATGACCAGGACGTCAACCGTGTTATGTGGATAGAGGGGAGGAACGGCAAGAACGGATTTGTCCAAATGATATTTACTAACGCGGAGCAAGCTGATGCTTGGGTACGAGCAGCTAAACAAGATCCAGTTCTGGTAGAAAATCTAAGCACTGATGCACCCGTCGAAGTTGCTAAATCTAGAATTATTTTAAGAAAAGCCCTGACTAAATACAATAAGGCATTACTATGGAAGGCCCAGCAGTCGCTAAAACCAACCTATAAGTACGTTTGGTTCCAGGATGGGAAAGTGCTGGCTCGTAAAGCGGATAATGACAAACCGTCAATAATAAGGAGTGAAGAAGATATTATCTCAATCTTGTCTGATGGAGCTGGTTCTGCGAGTCAGCGGTAGTAGCTTCCTATAAGGCACCTCTGTGTTATCTATCGACACTGATATCGACCTTGTAGATCACACAGAACATTTTAACTGTGCCAGTATTAATGTGTTTCATAAAAACATTCCCCATAAACAACAACCATCTATAAGTGTAGTACATGTCAATATTCGCTCAATTATAAAAAACTTTAGCCTCTTAACTCAGGTTCTTAGCCACTCAAAGTTATCTATAGATATTCTTATTCTATCAGAAGTTAATATAAGCGACAACATTGTATCACTTTTTAACATAAATGGCTATGTAATGCACTGCAAGCTGCGTAAAAACAGAAAAGGTGGAGGTTTAATAATTTATGTCAAGTCATGTCACACATTTACACTATTAAATAAATCACTATACCACTGTGAATCCATAGTTGGACAAATAAAAACACCTTATCACAATTACGCAGCTTACCTTTGTGCTATTTATAGACCACCGAACGAGAGTAAACACCTATTCATAAGTGAACTTAAACAATTGTTAACTGATGCACCGTTCCGCCATAGTGATATTTATCTATTAGGAGATTTGAATATAGATTTAAAAACTAATAATAACATTCGTGAACATTATGTTAGTGCTTTGTCAGAGTGTGGACTTACGAGCGTGATTTCAGACTTCACAAGAATAGAAAAACGAGGTGACATTGTCACCAAATCATGCATAGATCATATATTTGTGAAATCGCGCTCGTTAGATGTTCACTCTGCGGCACTCGGTACTGTATTGGCAGATCATCGTATGACAATTCTATCTTGTGGAATTAGCTCGACACAAATACAGGGTGATGTTAAAATATTAAAAATACTTGACTATGACAAATTACTCGGATTATTACGTAAGGTAGATTGGAGTAGCGAAACTGATACTGAATATCCCGATAAAATGTATAATTCTATAGCTAAATGCTTTCAGTCTTGCTATGATAGTTCTTATAAAAGTAAAACAATTAAAATGATGACTAAACGTAATATAAGTCCCTGGGTAAATAAGAAGATAAATAATATCTGTGAAAAACGTGAATTACTCTTTTACAAATGGAAGAATGACACAGGAAATAAAATATTAAGGTTAGAATATAATAAATATAGAAATAAAACTCATAAATTTATAGAAAAATGCAGAAATACATATTATAAAAATAAAATAAACGATAATAAATCGAACCCCAGAGAATTGTGGAGTATATTAAACAGTATATCAGGACACGACAAAAAGTCAGTTGACGAGTCCATTATAAAGAGCTTTCAGACTAGTACATTTAGAGCAAAAGATATTGCGGATAGGTTTGCACAAGAATTCAGCCAAAGTGTTAAGAAAATCTTACCTAAATGTAATAGACAATTGCTGAATGAGTCAGAGTATATGTTTCCTGAGAATAAATCATTACTATTTAAGAAAGCGACAGCTAGAAATGTTGCTATGATAGTTAGGAACTTAAACTCAAACAAGTCGCCAGGCATTGATCTTATACGAAGTGTGGATGTCAAAAGCGTTTGTGATAATATAGCAGAGGCGTTAGCGAGATTTATTAATGCAAGTATAGAAAAAGGGTTATATCCAAATGAATTAAAGACAGGTATAGTTCGACCTATATTCAAAAAAGGTGTGCATGGTAATTATGAAAATTATAGGCCAATAACGATACTTCCAGTAATCGATAAGATTGTAGAAAAATATGTTTGCAAAAATATTCAGGATTTTTATTCAGCAAATGGTATACTATCAGAAGACCAGTATGGTTTTCAACCAAAGAAATCAACATCACAGCTCCTATCTTGCTTTGCGGATGAGGTCAACTCCTATTTAGATAATAAAAACCATGTGATACTACTATTTATCGATTTCAGTAAGGCTTTCGATACCTTGCAGCATGATACTCTTATTAAAAAACTAGACAACTCTGGTGTTCGTGGGCCTATACTTAATTGGTGTAAAAATTACTTGCAAGATCGTAAGTTTTCAGTTAAGGTTGACGGTGCATACAGTGACCTAGTGCATGTGACTGAGGGCACAGCACAAGGCTCAGTGCTAGGACCATTGCATTATTTAGCATACGTTAACGATATGGCAAATGTCATAAAATATTGTTCCACATATCAATACGCTGACGATACCTGCCTCGTGGCAGCTAGCAAAAACTTGAGCGAGGCGACAGCCTGGATGCAGAGAGACTTTACGCAATTAGCTAAATGGGCACATGATGCTGGGTTAATCATAAATGCTAGTAAGACTAAAACTATTCACGTCCACTCCAACTATCTGAGTAGTAAGACGAATAATTCCTTTAATATTATTGCTCATAGCCATGATTGCCTTCATAGAACCGATCTCTTAGGTTGTCACTGTGAATATATAGAACAGGTATCACACCACACGTATCTTGGTCTGATTGTTGATGACAGGTTTAGCTGGGGCCATCACGTTGATGCAGTGTGTGATAGACTACGAGCAATAATTGCTAAATTTTACATTATTCGACCTAAAGTACCATTTAAAATATTGCTAAATATGTACTTGGCATTGGCAGAGTCAATTGTATGCTATGGTGTGACAACGTACGGTAGAACATTCAAAACTTACCTCGATAAAATTAGTAGATTACAAACAAGACTGTTAAAAATGATAGTGCCGAAAAAGATCATCATGAATAAGTATAATAACGACATTTTGAAAATATTCTATCATTGCAAAACGTTACCCATTCAATTAAAATTCAAGATGTTACTACTAATTGAACAATTTGAAAATAAGAACGTGCAGATTCCAGTGAAACAAAAGTTAACAACACGTAGCGTAACTAAAAATAAGTTGATTGTACCAATGCAAAGTAATTTCTATGGCAGGCGTACGACATCATACCTTGTCCCAACTATGCTGAATGATCTTCCCCTGGAGGTTAGAAAAGAAGTTAACATGAAAAATTGTAAACATATATATAAAAAATATTTTATAAACAGTTTGGCGGCATAGTTTCGTAGTAATATCCTAATCTTAACACATAAATGTAGTATTATAATGTGTATGTGTATATATAAATATATTGATATGATTGTTTCTGTATTTATGTAAGTGTATTTTCCATATTATTTTCAATAATATATATGGTTATTTATGTATTATTTTTATATTAAATCTAATAATATAATATTACTTAAAAGGAAACAGTATTGCACCACCGTGTTTACCTTTCTTTAATTTCTCTTCATTCATTGGTTGTCTGGAAGAAATCGCTTTTTAGCGATAAGACCGCCGCTTGTACATCCATTTTATTGTATCGTCAATAAGTCCCTGATTGTAATGCATTTCCTTTGTGAGGTGTACAATAAAGCATTATCTATCTATCTAAATGTATAAATAAAATATTGTATTAAATATATATACATACTTACTTTATTTATATACATAAATATATATCAATTATAATCCCAAAATACACAATATTTATAATAGACATAAGATTTGGTAAGATTTTTATGTTTAGTTATTATATTAGAAAATTAAATCATCCTGTAAGCGTATACAACCGGCGCGGTAGCCAATCACAAACTGCAGCTTGACAACCGGTTTGTCGCTGCAGTTCGAGCGAGCGAATGAACGTACGCATCGGCACAAACCTAAGTAGGTTTTTAGATGTTTTGTACTTAGTTTTAAGATTTATATTTTGGTGTATTAAATAAATAAATAAAATAAAAATATCCCACGATATGGGAAAAGTTCATTGTTTGCGAACATAAAAATTATGAATTGTAAAAGGCATGTATTACGGTATCTACGATGATCGATGTCAAGCAAGTCTTAAATTAGATAGAGGAAACAACTGAAATCTCTTGTTACTAGCGAGATAGAATAGAAGAGTAACAAGCGGACTCCTCGCAATCGTAAACCAACCTCGTCGACTCACGACGACCTCTGTGGCGCGGTGGGCTAATACCCGCCTGCAACGCAGAAGGTTGCGGGTTCGATTCCCGCATGGGACAAATGTTTGTGTGATCCACAGGTATTTGTTTCTGGTCTGGGTGGTTTTTCAATATCTATTATAAGTATGTATTTACAAAAGAAAAGTATATAAGTATTATATCCGTTACCCTAACCACCATAATACAAGCATTAAGTTGCTTAGTTTGAGGTTAGGTGGCGCTGTGTGAAACATCCTGAAATATTTATTATTTTATCGTCGATTTTCCGTCTTTTGCGTCTTAAAGACTTGAGAAAGTCTCCATATGACATAAGGATGCCCTTACGCAGCAGTAACCAACAACTGGTGATCCGATTCATGTCTGATCCGAGTCCGAGCTGTGCTCGAATTTAAACTAGGTACATAAAGTAGGTATCTTCCGAATCCATCATGACGAATTTCGACTAGAGATAGTGTGAAAAGCAATATAGGATCATGTCATCCGAATGACATCCTGATTCGTAACAGTTGTAGTACGAAACCGCACACACATTCAACATACTTGTAGCATAGACACAAACATAGGGGGCCAAGGCTTCTGGGGGGGCAGAAACATTATAGAGTTACGAATTTTGCACATATTTCATGGTCGAGATTATAATTTTTTTCTCGGCGCTCGCAGCGAGCTGCGCGCGAGCGAGCGAGCAAGGATATTTGAACTTTCTAACTGTTCAGAGCGAACTAAACATACACTTTTCGTAGTAAAAATTATAATATTTTTGCCTGTCTGCACCTTGGCCCCCATGACCAAATCCTGGATCCGCCCTTGGACACAAACGTTTTTATGTCTTACTGAAGACACCTATGTGTGCCGTCGATATGGATGCCTACTTATTCAGTTCGGCTCTTACTTCTCGGACTAATCCCAGTGTCGTATCCATGATGGATCTAAGCGTCTTTCAATATATATTAATTTTGTGCAGATTTCTAAAGCAGTTGGACCATCCAAACACCATCGAGTACAAGGGGTGCTACAAGCGCGAGCACACAGCATGGCTTGTCATGGAGTACTGCGTTGGTTCCGCATCCGATATCATAGAGGTAACTTACTATATTTTAATTTTCAGAGATTTTTGTAAAAACTGGTCAGATAATAGCCTAAACTTCCCCAAATATTGGTAGGAAGATAGGGAGAAGCCTTTGTTCTGTAGTGGGGCGACTATGCCTTATAAAGTAATGTCATAGGTGGCTAATAAGCAGATGACCCACCTGATAGAAAGTGACCGCCGCCTCTAATATAAAAATCAGAAATACCTATGTTATGTTGTCTACCTTTTTAGACTCTGGTTGCTTACCATTTGTAGAGTTGAAGTTCAACAAAAATTCTTCAGGTGAAAGCTTACTGTTACCCTTATGTATGTATTGATTAAATTTTTATACTAAAAACGAAGAGATAACAATTAACAATGCTCGCCTTAGTCTTTTTACAAGATTATAATATTATGTCAAGATTATTCTTTGCAATATTATTGTTGTATAAAAATTAATCGGACGGAATTACAAATAATAATACAAAAAAAGTAATCCGCCATTTTGTAGCGGCGGCCATCTTGGACCGATTTCCACCAAACATGGCTAAGAACACTCTCGAATAACTCTACTTTCAAACAAAAAAAAACTAAATCAAAATCCGTTCATCCGTTTGGGAGCTACGATGCCACAGACAGACACACACACAAACAGACAGACAGACACGTCAAACTTATAACACCCCGTCGTTTTTACCCCACATACTGAAAAACATAGTTGCCAAGCGATCGTTAACACGATGTTCAGTGAAGGATAAATCCCGCCTTCTAAGTTTAGTCTGATAACATGTACGACCCCATCGTCGAGACAATTTTGTACACCTATTAGTTTCTGTTAGTATCTTCTGGGAAAGGGTGATTGACTGATTCTGACTCTGACTGATTCTGACTGACTTAAAGAGATTGTGACGTAGAAACTGCTAAGAAAAGACATTTTCATCGGAACGAAGTCGCGAGCTTTACTATCACTACATCACATAGTAGTCTGTCTCTCCGTATGTATGCTTAGATCTTTAAAACTACGCAACGGATTTTGATGCGGTTTTTTAATAGATAGAGTGATTCAAGGGGAAGGTTTATATGTATGATACATATGCATAATATAGTAGAGAACCACTAATAATTTTTCGTTAGACGCTACGAAGTGCGCGCGGGTCCACTTGTTATTGTCATAACCCAACCAACCAACATCCCGCACCAAGCGTTTTGCTTCGTCGTTTCTAATGAGAACTGGTCGCATTTGGAACACTTTGCCGTCATCTGTGTTTCCCGAGAGGTTCAACTTGGGTATCTTCAAGGCACGAGTGAATAGGTACCTTTCTAGGCGTCATACGTGATCCATCGTCGACCGCATTTCCACTTTCCATCAGGTGGGATGTGGTCAAACGTAGGCCTATTTAGTATAAAAAAAAAAATAAAAAAAAAATGTTTACATCCGGTATCGTGGCATAGTATTATTGTGGAATTCATTAGATCCTCGGCGTCATTGATAAGTGGTCGCACATTCATTCTTCGTAAATCAATGAGTAATGCGCATCCGAAATCCTGGGTTGTGCTTAATTTGTGACGTCACACTTTCTTGGAAAAACTGCACTGACTGAGTTACAAGCGTTTATTGACTCATAGTAAGATGTTGTTTGTTTTTGTTTTCTTACGAAATAGGTACTTCACGAACTTTATTATGACATCCAAAAAGAGGAAGGGTTCACAATTCTTTGGAATCTGTTTACTTCTAGATTCTTCTTTACCCATTACACGAAAGCGCCTGAACCGGATTTTTTTTCTGATATACCTATACTTACTTATTTTGTGTGACGACCACCCGTCTTTCACGGCGGCGCCCCTTATCGCGGCCGTAAGACAGATAGTGATGAGTTGGGTTTTATGATGGTAACTAGGAATAAGGTTGCTAATTTTTTTTTTTATGTTATGAAGTAGAAGACGAGCAAGACGCTCTCCTGATGTTAAGAGATAACGGCTGCCCATAATCAGTACAGTGTAACCTAGGATTTCACAATAATGTAAAATTCTAGGAGCACTGCACCAACGTTTCTTACTGAAGAGTCATAAGATGTTAAGACTCTTTAGCCCAGTAATTTCACTAGCTACAGTGCCCTCCTACCGGAGCACAGTAATGTTTGCACATCACTGCTCAGGCTAATTGAGGGTGACTGAGACATCCTAAGGGTCACTGGAAGAAGTTACTGAGAATTATGTAGCGATGGGCGTGGCATGGGGATGCCTATTAATTTAGGTTTATGGTGATAACCGACGAGGTTAAACGACCTTGTAAAGGTTGCCGGAAGACGCTGGATGCAGGTCGCTTCCAACCGGTACATATGCAAGTCTAAAGGGGAGGCCTATATTCAGCAGTGGACGTCCTATGGCTGAGTTGATAATGATGATAAAATACAGATATTATTGCACTTTTGTTCCCAAGGACAGATTAATCTTATAATTAAATGCGTTCTTAAATCGTCCTGTTTTTGACCCGGGTAAACTGTGTTACGCATCATCAACCCACGCCGAGGGCGCGGGGTGGTATGTGGGACTCCCCTGCTGAAGTTGGGCACGGCGGGGATACCTACTAAAAACCTGGGGGTGTTCCTGCGAGACACCATAATGCCGGGGCAGCGGATACGCCGAAGCACTCATCCGCGACTTCTTAAATCGTCCCTATGACAACACATAATTAGTTGCGTCGCTCTCACCGTTAATGAATTCAGTTGCTCGCCGCAGCCGCGTAACATGCAAATATTGATACATTGTAATAATGTCATATTGTTTCCTGTTGTGTTACGTAATACGAGTTCACTAACATATTCATTTCTGTAGGTAACATTTTTTTTCTCATCGTATTATTTGCATAATAGTAAAATCTGGTATGTGATGAGACATGAATTTGCATTCTGATGGTACATACTGTTGTAATTATATCAGATACCATGCTCCGTTAATTAAAACTGACACCGTATTTATCGGTATCATTTATATAAAATAAACATGACATGAACTATGTAAATTATATATAAATCAACGCACAGCTGATACCGCTGAACGATATATTTGAATTTGGAGATATATAAATATTGTGACTTAGGCATACGCCTAAGAACCTTGTATTACTAAGAACACATTTATTAACGAAAGAGAAGCCGTAAGCGCAAGCTAGTCATAATAATTATAATGTAGATGTTTTCCCAATTAGCGCGAAGCTCAAAAGTTAAGAATCTATTTTCTACAAAATATAATCATTATACAGATAACAATTATCATTACTACCTTGCGGTGTGTCTGATGAAAAAAATGTTTGTGTTATGGGATGATCTTACTTATCTACCTTTCCAATTCCAACTGCTTCAAGTGATGAATAAATTGATGATTCATTACTTTAGGCATGAAAGGAGTAATAAACATAATTCACATAAACTTTCGCTGCACACAAAATTAGTATCATTGAACTTGAATTTACTTCAGTTCATGGTGTGTGCTATCTGCCTCGATTGTATAGTCGCTTCTGTACCACTATAAGCTGGTTCGAGTTTATACTCGGATGTCATTTGAAAGTTTATGTTTTATGCAAGTGAACGAGATGAGCTCGACGTTCGCCTGATGGTAGACGATACGGATTAATATTATGCCTATATTTGACAGATTATATATGAATATGTATGTCGTCATCACATTTTTGGCGACAAAAGTAATATTGCAATAAAAAAATATTCTAGAAGTCGATTAGATTTTCATTTCTATTTGATTAAATATGGGATTTCGTTGCGAAGTTTCATTCGATTTGGGTTTGACACTAATGACTTTTGAGACTAGTACAGGGGTTTGCCTTCTGCCCAGTAAAAACTCATCCCGTCAGTTTTTTGTTACCAAATAAAAGCCGGTGGGTGGTATCAAATATCGTTTGAACAGGCCTTAACGCGTGACCATCATTTTAATAAAAATCATTTACCCTTCTGAACTAAGTTAATCGTAGTAGTAGTAGTAATTTAATTATGATGCCTAATAGCCCAGTCAATGAGTGCCCAAAAAGGGTATGTGGATCGAAAAGTCGAAAGCAGAAAAACCAACTTAAGAACTTTGTTAGGACTAGTTAGGAGATAAACATACTAAAAGTCCCCCCACCCCTCCGAGGTGAGCCCGAGGAGGGGGAGGCCGAAGAAGGTATCATTTTTAGGTTTTTTGCTTATATGTTAAAAATTGTGCGTTGTACGATATTTTGTTGTACCACATTATTAAACCTCATAAAATTTTCTACAACTTCAACCTTGACACTTTTTATCTATCTCCAATCGTTGTCCAGCTATGAGCTTCCAAACATGGTCTATTTTTAAGCCGCTCAAATTAGTTTTCTATACAAAGTCAGTAAAAAAATCTTGCAAATAAAATTTCACCAACTTCTGGTTGTCGTATCATAATGAAATTTTGCAAATGTCTAGAAATCTGATGACATTTCAATAATCTGGTACCACTGAGCTGATCTGATGATGGAGCCAGGAGTTGTCTAATGAAACTCTTCAATGGCTATTAGTAAACCTATCGTGTTTGGGTACATTACATTCGAATCGATAAGACTTTTTCATAACAATTGCTGACGAGGGTCTGATAATGGACCAGGAGGTGCCTACGTCTCATTAATTCGAATGTAATGAGCCTAAACTCGCCGGTTTTACTAAAAGCCATTGAAGAGTTTCAGTAGACACCTGCTGGCTCCATCATCAGATCAGCTCAGTGGTACCAGATTATTAAACTGTCATCAGATTTCTAGACATTTGCAAAGTTTCATTATGATACGACAACCAGAAGTTGGTCAAATTTTATTTGTAAGATTTTTTTACCGACTTTGTATGGAAAACTAATTTAAGGGTCTTCAAAATAGACCATGTTTGGAAGCTCATAGCTGGACAACGATTGGAGATAGATAAAAAGTGTCAAGGCCAAAGTTGTAGAAAATTTTATGAGGTTTAATAATGTAGTCCAACAAAATATCGTATAACGCACAGTTTTTGAGATATAAGCAAAAAACCTAAAAATGGGACCTTCTTCGGCCTCCCCTTCCTCGGGCTCACCTCGGAGGGGTGGGGACTTTTAGTATGTTTATCTCCTAACTAGTCCAAACAAAGTTACTTAGTTAGTTTTTCTGCTTTCGACTTTTCGATCCACATTTCTTCTTTTACTGGACTATAACCCAAAAGAGTCTTCTTGTTCTATAAGATGTTCTCAACCCGCTAGGCGAGTCACAGGCATGTCGTATCTTAAAGAATCCAGGCGGATCAGTGTCATTGCGTTAATTCCACTTTTATCTCCCTTCTTCCCTTATAACTTTATCAATCATGTTTGTCATTTCAGGTCCACAAACGACCATTGCGCGAAGAAGAAATAGCAGCAATCTGCGACGGTGTGGTCGCCGGTTTGTCATACCTCCACAGCTTGGGTAGAATCCACCGAGACATAAAGGCTGGCAACATTCTGCTCACTGAGAACGGCACAGTGAAGCTCGCTGACTTCGGCAGTGCTAGCATCAAGTGCCCGGCGAACAGCTTCGTTGGCACGCCTTATTGGATGGCGCCTGAGGTCATATTGGCTATGGATGAGGGGCAGTATGATGGGAAGGTGCGTATTTTGCTGTTGTCTGAGTCTGAGTTATAAATAAACAAATCTGGGATTAGTGGGTTTTAAATGAGTAATAATACGTAATGTTTTCGTTTAAAGGTTGACGTGTGGTCACTCGGCATCACGTGTATCGAGCTAGCGGAGCGCAAGCCTCCCTATTTCAATATGAACGCCATGTCTGCACTCTACCACATCGCACAGAACGACTCACCGCCTCTACAAGTGAGTACACATTACCACATCCATATCTATGTAGCCACCTTCAATATTGATCAGTCATTCTTCGGCAACTTGTCAGTTAGTATAGAATTTTAGAGGTGAGGTCCCAGGGATTTATCCCGCCTTCGAGGTTCAGTCTGCTACCATCTTCAACCGCTGTTAGTTACCGTGGCGACAACGCGTCCGCAACATAACTGGTGTTCTAGAAATGTATAGGCGTCAATAACTGCCCACCGTCAGGCGTGTCGTCTGTTGTACACAATACACAAGTAGTTTCTGGCGCATCACCGGCCACTGCCGCGACACGCTCACCCTACGCACAATTTAACTTGTGGAATTCTACTGTGTTTCCTATTTATTTATCTAGTAAGAACAATATAAGCTGGTTACAGGGGTTTGATTATGATGGAATTGAATGTATGTTGAGTAATATGTCTTTCTAGAGTTACACATTACACATATATATGCATATATTATATAAACTTAAATTCACAAGCGTCCAACTTATACACATAACACATGCCATAAATATTCACGCACATAATACACACATACACACACACACGCACACACTCACACACACACACAGATACACGCGCGCGTCCGCAAAAATACACGAGTTTTTTGTACAACATTATGGTTTGTCTCACAGCGTATAATATAATCAGCGTATATTATAATATTTTCTTTTGTTTTTTTTTAGTATTGTATGTTTTTTTCTCTTTCGTAAATTACATTTGTTTTAATTTTCTAAATTTATACTTAACGTCATAATGTTAAATGACATAATAGACCTAAATTCTTAAATGGGAGAAGCCACTGGTTCCTGAAACACAGTTTTTACTAGTTCGGGAGCCTATGGATTCAGTATATTGTATTGTACATTTATTGTGTCAAATAAAGTTATTTGTATGTGTATTTGTATTTGTATTAGCTAACAGAAAATTCCAAAGCATATATGCTCTATCTTACAGTAAAATATAGACTAACACAGCTTATTGATTTACAGGCGCCAGAATGGACAGACACGTTCCGCTATTTCGTAGAAGCGTGCCTTCAAAAGAACCCGCAAGACCGGCCGACATCAACCAAGCTCCTCTCCCACCCGTTCATAACGAGGCCTCGCTCGCCCAACGTCCTCGTAGATCTCATACAACGAACTAAAGCTGCGGTCAGGGATCTGGATAACTTGAACTATAGGAAAATGAAGAAGATCCTTATGGTCGATGGTGATAATGAAAGTGCTATTGGTGAGTTGGATTTTTAAACCTAGCCCGCAAGTGGGTTTGGGCCTAGTCTGAGAGTTCGGCATTACCACACTTCATATGATCGAGAGTAGCTATAGAATATGATAGATAGATAACTCTTTATTCATCATCATCTCAGCCATTGGACGTCCACTGCTGAACATAGGCCTCCCCTTTGGACTTCCATATGTACCGGTTGGAAGCGACCTGCATCCAGCGTCTTCCGGCGACCTTTATAAGGTCGTCTGTCCACCTTGTGGGTGGACGTCCTACGCTTCGTTTGCTAGTCCGTGGTCTCCACTCGAGCACTTTTCGACCCCATCGGCCATCCGCTCTGCACGCTATGTGGCCTGCTCATTGCCACTTCAGCTTGCTAATCCGCCGGGCTACTCTTTATTGCAACAAAGAAAACAATTAACACTAAATAAGTACATTTCAGTTAAGCAATTTTACAATTGGCGGTCTTATCGCTAATAGCGATCTCTTCCAGACAACCAAGTAGGAAAGGAAAAATACAAGTTTTTTAGAATGACGGTGGCTATAAAGATATATAGGAAAACAAAGAAACATTATATTATAGCTTATGGTATATTACACATTATCATGAGTGTACCCACAGTGGGGCAGTATCTCGACTCTGCTGTCTGACCAGAACCTTTCAGTCAGAATTTTAACAATTTTCGTACGCCCACGCATTACAGGCATCTAATTTCTGGCCATAATTTTACTAAATATTCTACGGCTCAAAAATTTCATCCGTAGATGTGACTCTCACTCTCATGATATGACGAACTCTCTAATGTGTAATCTTTTTAAGCTTATTTTATTGTATTTGTGTGCAATAAAGAGCTTTCTATTCTATAAATTTTTAGAAATAACTTTTTCTAAATCACTAGCTCTAGATAAAATTAAGCTACTAATTCATATAGGACTGCAATATAGGTTAGCCACACAACCTATAAATTGTGATTTGACTCTGACAGTGTAATTAGGGTAACCTGTTCTGTTGGAGTATAAACCCCAATTATTATTATATTTCAACTTTCGTCACTTAATATTTTTCAACGAAAATTATAGAAAATTTTGCTGGAAGGGTGTTTCTACTCCATTGATGAATTTATTAATTATTATAAATAGATATTTTATTGTTATATTTTAATTTGCGGAATAATGTTCTTAATTAAGTGTTTTTTACCTAGTTAGTTTCTTCTTTATATTACATGTATTATTTAAAACACAATGTAAATTGTTACAATGAATAAAGAATACTGAATACTGTCGTGCGAGCAAAGGAACGCAAAGAAGGAGCTCATAAAGCTTCGTGTATCTTATCTTATCTTATACAATGCAGGTGACAGTGAAGAGACAGCGGAGGAGCGATCAGGCGGCGACAGTTCCAAGTCTAACTCTGCCACGTCGGAACACAGCGCGGCCGGCGCATCCAGCCAGAGCTCCTCCTCCGGAAGCCTGCGACGACAACCGCATCCTGTGAGTCACATATGCTACGTAATATTATGCTACGCTTGACAGAATGGTCGAGAACGTTATGACTTTTTTTATTCAAGACTTCTTTTCTAGTGGAATCCATTTTGTGGTGAGAGGGTCAGTTAATCTACGACCGACTAAACTGACCTCGCAGACTGTCCATGGTCCCTTTATCGACCCCATTTTTTAAAAAGAAAATACGAAATGAACTCAACGCTCGTCTTTACTTGCGACTCTCTCATTTGCAGGTTATCGACATAACCTTCGAATTTTGATAAATATAAATTCGTGGAATTTAATTTTTGAAACAGTTTCTTGGTCAAGCTTTAAATAATATTGTTTAAAGTTATAATTTGTTTAAATGTTTTCTATGTTTTTAGTTTTTACTTTAAAAATGGCCAAGGGTTTACAAAATACAAGTAATTTCTAGCAGCGCGCGTTCTAAGACAACCGGAAGGAGTAATATTATGTTAGAAACCATTTAAAACCATAGGAAAAGTGTCAGTTTCCACCTTAATCTTATTGTGTAAATCAGTCTTGCTTATTTTAAGTATCGTTTATTATTTGAAGATGATTTCACAGCTCTGTAATGTGTTATGTCAGTGTATTGTGTGTGTCCCGTGCAAACACAACGTTCATCATATCTAACGTATGGTATATGACCGCAGATGAACGCAAACCACCACAACCAACACCAACCACAGCCGCAATACCAGCACATCAACCATCAACATCCTTCACATGTCCCCAGGTACGCATACATTATTACATCACACTTTAGATATTTACTATCCTATATTATATACTATCCAAAAAATACGAATTCAATATGTTCGTAGTATCCAAAATGTAGGTCTAAGGTTTAATAGGCAAATACATTGATTACAAAAAAAAACGCTCAGAATTAGTGAATAGAGTCTAAAAATATTGGTTACATATTAGCAATGTCATAGTACATAATTGCAATGTTCCTGGTATTGCAATCACTTATCACCAGTGGCAATAAATATACTTTGTGCGTAGGTCACCATTTTCAAGCAAAATGTATAAAATTTACTGAAATGTATGACTTTCATGTCGACCCCCAAGTTACCTTCACAATCTCGATTTTAAATTATGATGTGGTCAAACGTGAAATTCAATTTGTGAGTAATATTAAATCTATATAGTGTTAAAAACCCGCATTCATTATTGTTTCATTTATTGATAGCTCGTTCTTACTTTTTGTTTGAAACGAAAGGTCTTTATGTAATGATTATGAATTCATTACATAAGGACCTTTCGTTTTCGAAACATGATTTTTCTTAAAAGCATTAAAAAATATCATATATCTGACATAGTGTAAGGTATGAAGGTGCATGAATTTAGACCCAAATTGTAAAAGCTTGTAGTTAGTTGATAGGTAATCAAGTAATATACCTCAGTAGCTAGTTGCATGATTATTATTAAAATAGTATCGCTTTGTGTGTGCTTAGTCTTTCCCTAAATCTTTGAAATATTGTAGAATTACTTTAAAATATTTAGTTTTATCTTTTAGTACCATAAATTCTTGTATCTAATATTTCAAAGTATACTTTTGGCAATACACTTGTGCTAAAAACTGCTTCATTCTACTTTTCACCCTTTCTAAGTTTTTAAAATCAAGGATATTGAAATTGGCCTTAAAATTTGCAATTCAATTTAATGCATCAATTCAATTTAATGTTCAGCCAAATCTATCCCAAACCTTCATTCACAACTCATGTAATTAGTTAGATATTGTATTAGTAGATAGAATAAGTAGTTGGCACGCGCACCGCTACCGTTTGTTACCGCACGTTGCACGAGAGCGTTTCCTTTCAGAGGCCCGACGGTCCCTATATCACAGAAACGCTGGCATTGGCTTTACTCATGTTGGTGTTTCCTACGCAGAGAGAATGAGAGTCCTCTGCCGGCTTCGCACGACGACTACGTCAACAGAGACGCTCTACGGGACTACGCCAACAGGGACTCGCTGTGTGAAGAGTACGGCGATGACTACGCCAATAGAGATGCAATACGTGAAGCTAGGGAGAGGGAAAGAGAAAGGGAGAGGCAGTCGGTTGAGTACAGGGAGTATGTGAATGCGCCCGCGCCTTGGAGGAGTGAGGACGATGATGATAATAGGAACACGCAAAGGAGGCAAACGCATAGGGGTGAGTACTTGTGTATTTAATAATACCAGTATTTGAACTGATTCTTTACAAATACATTATTATTGGTGTCCTTATCGCTCAGAACGATCTCTTCTAGACAAAGGTACAGGGAGACGAACTATACAAAACTGAATGGGTTGTATTCTTTTGAGTTAGTGTCTGTGTGTGTATTTGTTACCTCTTCATGCCTGAAGGACTGAACTCATTAAGCTGGAATTTGCTATATAGGTAGCTTAGATCATGAAATAAAACATAGGATTCATCAGGTGAAACCTCTGGACACAGGTCTAAATGTTAGGTTCACATTGTATACCCGCTGCAAAATCCTACATGTTGTATCATTACCTAATTAAATACTGCAATGACTTCATACCAGCACTTAATATTATTATATATGTTTAATGTGTCACCAATGTATCAATCCTCACCTCAGATGGCTGGCGAGACGCCAGTTTTCTATTCAAAATAATTATCGAGAATCTAGAACAACAGTTTAAAAAGCATTGTCTGACGAAAATAAACACTATTATTATTGTGGGACATTGAATTTAATCAGTTTCTTTAGATATGTTAGTGATATTTGACAAATTTAATGTATTAACTGTAAAAATATCGACAAAACTCACGGATAAAAAGTAGCCAGCGTCGAGACCTCGAGGCGTGAACTTCTGAAGAAGGACACCCTAATTGTCCGAAACCTATCTTCGTTTAATCTATCTTCGACTTTTATATCAGTGTGTTTAGTCGGTATTTTTACATAGTTAATAAGGATAACGCAAAAAATGTGTTTAATAAAATAATGTGTATATTGCAGTTAGCAACAACGTATCGGCAGCAATGTCGTTGGTGTCGGAACATGGCGCCAATAACTTTGCGACGATACGAACTACGAGTATAGTCACTAAACAACAGAAAGAGCATAACCAGGTGAGAATTTGTTTATTAAAGTGGTGAAAATATTTAATTTGTTTGGTTTTAATTTTTAAAATCAAATCAATTTTCACCAGTTTGTACAAAGCGGGTATGAACTAAAGATTTTTTTCATCATAAAAGTTGTTTGAATTAATGACTATCTTAATATATTATGTATAAACATAGTATCTAAATAATGACAAATATTTAGGAGTAATTTACAAATGTAAGAGTTGCTGAAAATTTGTTCTCAAGACGTTACTGATTTTTAATAGAAGTGAGATTAAAAATACTCCATTCATTCCTTCCCAAGTGTATTAACTAAATACGTTCCAAATTGATTTAACTCCAAAGTACCAAAGGAGAAGGGGATTGCGATACTCACACTGCACACTAGTTTATATTTACGACTTGCTGAAAACACGTCACTAAACTAGTAACTAAACATCTTGTCTTACTCTAATGCATCGTTTCCAGGAGATGCACGAACAAATGTCCGGGTACAAACGCATGCGGCGCGAGCACCAGGCGGCGCTAGTGAAGTTAGAGGAGCGTTGCAAGGCCGACGTGGAGGCGCACAAGGCTCAGCTGGACAGAGAGTACGACGCACTACTGCAACAACTGAGCAGGGAACTGGAGAGGTTGCAGGTAAGGAGGACTTGACAGGATTTTTAATCCATTTTTTTTCATCTTTATTAGTCAGACGTGTGACGAACTATGGGCCCGAACTACCACCCTATGAGCACCATAAGAAACAGACGTCGACGTAGGCCTACTCGAAGATGGCGGGACGTACTGTATTATTTTGTTTTAACTGGACCAATATATGGCCCTAGACCGAGATTCGAGTTGAATGGAGAGAGGCCAGAAAAGCTAAAACTTATTAGTGTTATAAAAACGTAAATGGTTGTCCTTGATAGTTTTTGGACAATGACAAATAACCAAGATTACAGCTAAACAAATTTTAAATTAAAATAATTTTAAACACACTTTTCATGTACGTTATTACGTTGAGCTTTTTAATCATAGCCGTGATAATGTTTTAAATTATAAACATCGTTTTCATTATGATTTTGGAAACTACCGTGAGTGTTATCATCAGGACTCCTGATGAAGGACATCGTAATTGTCCGAAACCGTGGTTGAGACATATCTCAACGAATGATTAACGTGAGTACAGCCGTGTCGTATTTGTAATATCGTTTTCATTTATGTGTCCATTTTTCCAGACAAAACACACGCAAGAGTTAGAGCGCAAGCAGAAACAAAACGCGGCCGCTGAGAAGAAGCTAATCAAAGATATAACGGCGCGACAGGAGCAAGATCGCAAGGCGTTCGAGACGCAACGCAAGCGCGAGTACAAGGCCAACAAGGAGCGGTGGAAAAAGGAACTCAGCATGGATGATGCCACGCCTAAGAGACAGCGAGATGCTACCTTGCAGTGAGTGTTATTTTACTAAAATTCAAAATTAATTTATTCAATGTTCAAATAGGCTACAATAAGCTCTTTTCCAAGTCAATCTGTTCAATTTCAATTGTATAGTGACTTCAACTATGACATGATCATTGTAAATATTATAGCACCACCAAGAGAGATATTGCAAAACTTTTTTAATGGTTATCTGGCAACTTTATGCAATTTGGTTTCGTAGTAGCCAGTCTATTTTGCGTGCCTTAGTTCTTAGTTAGAGAAGTGACCAATGCAAATCAAACACACATAGGTTTTGTTAAAAATAATCAAAATTGTTATAAAAATCTTTACTTATGTAAAAGAATGCAGTTGAATGTTTCATATCTCTTGACCTAGTCCTTCGGTATAAGGTTTAGAGGTAAAATGAGCTGTAATTTCCTTCACGAGCCTACCAAATATGAATGAAATTACATATTCTCAAAGAGGCATTTATCCTCCCAGATCCCAAAAGGATAACTTGAAGCAAGCGGAAGCGGCGGAGGAGGCGCGGCTGGTTCGCTCACAACGGGAATACCTCGAGCTGGAGCTGAGGCGGTTCCGGCGCCGCAGGATGCTGGCCGTGCATCATAAGGAGCAGGAGCTTTTGAGAGAGGTAATGTACTGGGGAGTAACTTGAAGTAAGCGGCGGAGGAGGCGCGGCTGGTCGCAGCGGGAGTGCCTCGAGCTGGACCTGAGGCGGTTCCGGCGCCGCAGGATGCTGGCCGTGCATCATAAGGAGCAGGAGCTCTTGAGAGAGGTAATGTACTGGGGAGTAACTTGAAGTAAGCGGCGGAGGAGGCGCGGCTGGTCGCAGCGGGAGTGCCTCGAGCTGGACCTGAGGCGGTTCCGGCGCCGCAGGATGCTGGCCGTGCATCATAAGGAGCAGGAGCTCTTGAGAGAGGTAATGTACTGGGGAGTAACTTGAAGTAAGCGGCGGAGGAGGCGCGGCTGGTCGCAGCGGGAGTGCCTCGAGCTGGACCTGAGGCGGTTCCGGCGCCGCAGGATGCTGGCCGTGCATCATAAGGAGCAGGAGCTCTTGAGAGAGGTAATGTACTGGGGAGTAATTTGAAGTAAGCGGCGGAGGAGGCGCGGCTGGTCGCAGCGGGAGTGCCTCGAGCTGCACCTGAGGCGGTTCCGGCGCCGCAGGATGCTGGCCGTGCATCATAAGGAGCAGGAGCTCTTGAGAGAGGTAATGTACTGGGGAGTAACTTGAAGTAAGCGGCGGAGGAGGCGCGGCTGGTCGCAGCGGGAGTGCCTCGAGCTGCACCTGAGGCGGTTCCGGCGCCGCAGGATGCTGGCCGTGCATCATAAGGAGCAGGAGCTCTTGAGAGAGGTAATGTACTGGGGAGTAACTTGAAGTAAGCGGCGGAGGAGGCGCGGCTGGTCGCAGCGGGAGTGCCTCGAGCTGCACCTGAGGCGGTTCCGGCGCCGCAGGATGCTGGCCGTGCATCATAAGGAGCAGGAGCTCTTGAGAGAGGTAATGTACTGGGGAGTAACTTGAAGTAAGCGGCGGAGGAGGCGCGGCTGGTTCGCTCACAACGGGAATACCTCGAGCTGGAGCTGAGGCGGTTCCGGCGCCGCAGGATGCTGGCCGTGCATCATAAGGAGCAGGAGCTCTTGAGAGAGGTAATGTACTGGGGAGTAACTTGAAGTAAGCGGCGGAGGAGGCGCGGCTGGTTCGCTCACAACGGGAATACCTCGAGCTGGAGCTGAGGCGGTTCCGGCGCCGCAGGATGCTGGCCGTGCATCATAAGGAGCAGGAGCTCTTGAGAGAGGTAATGTACTGGGGAGTAACTTGAAGTAAGCGGCGGAGGAGGCGCGGCTGGTCGCAGCGGGAGTGCCTCGAGCTGGACCTGAGGCGGTTCCGGCGCGAAATGTACTGAGGAAGCTGGTTCATTTATATTTGTCACGTAACCGCTGCTTGACAGCTTCTGACGACCCTTGTTGCGCGGTGTGCTCACCCGCTTGAGACGGAAGGTTGCGGGTTTCATTTCCGCCTGGGATATTTTGTATGATCTACACCACGAAACCACCAACAAATACCTATTTGTTTCTCTAGTCTGGAGTGGCTGTATCTGCTATATGTATGTAAATATTTTAAGAGAAACTGTAGGACTATTTGTATGGTAGTTAATGCATTACTACCGTCCGATTACAGTTTTTCATCCGCTATGACGGACTGATAAGATTCTGACCGGACGTAGTGCGAAAGAGCTGGTAAAATGGTTAAACTCGAGAGTTAAATGTCTCGTCTATTTCAGGAGTTGAACAAAAGGCAACAGCAGCTGGAGCAAGCTCACGCGATGTTGTTACGACATCACGAGAAGACTCAGGAACTCGAGTACAGGCAACAGAAGGGGGTGCATGCACTCAGGTCAGTTATTATTCTAGATCTCTCTTTAGAATCACGTCTAATCTCCATAATATTATCGCTCGAATGATTGCATTCGGCATCCCGTAGAATGATGCGATATTGTCTGCTGTCAGTCTACGCTATGGATAAACGAAATAAATGCTTGATGAGTGGTTCATGATGCAAGTCTCGAAAACGTGCCGCAAGCACACACTACACTTGGTTTTTTGTACACTGTACTTGGGTTCTGCAAATTTTCTAACTTTACACATGCAACAAGCCTCGTATAGGCCTTTTATTTAACCATCAAAAGAACGCCCTCACAAAGACGCTATTTTACTAATTACGTCGTACATCCTACTTTAACCTTAGGCCCCGGGTTTAAATTTCAGTGTGTGGCTGATTCCTATACGATATTTAAGAGGCAGTTGATAAGTCATTTTGCAGGCCTTGTAGTAATCTTGGCATCCTAAAACTGCAACATAGATTAGCCATATAATATAATCATGAGCTAACTCTGACAGTTCAAGTAAGGTTACCTGTTCTGTTGGAGTATAAGCGTCAATTGTTTAGTGAGATGTACGATGATATTGTCTGTTGTAGAGAGGAGCAGTTATCGAACCAGCACGCGACGGAGCTGGCCAACCAGCGCGAGTACATGCAGCGCGCCGAGCATGAGCTTAGGAAGAAACACGCGCTGCAACTCAAACAACAGCCCAAGAGTCTCAAGGTAACATGGGGAAAAATATCGTAGTAATCTACTTCTTTCCTTATAGCTTTGCATGTATAAGAGGGTGAACGCTGAGACATGTTGCGGAACTAAACGTTCAACAACTACGAAATTGTCTTTAGACACGTATAAAACTTTAACACAATAATATAACTGTGCTGTCAGAATGCGTCGCAAAATGTTGGGACGCAAGTTGTAGGATATTGGGCTACGTTGCAGGGACATTTTGTTCCCTGACAGCTCCAAGACTTAAGCTGCAAAGTAAAGTTTATAAACCTCTTGGGTAACTTTTACTGCTATAAAAGTACAACCTATCCCCAAACGTGTTGAAGTTTGGTGGTCCTACATTGGTAACTAACGCTTCAAGTCCTTTAACTCTTTTGGCTTTCAGTGCGCTCATTTACATGATTAGCGTTCTGCTTTGAATATGAACCATGTGTATTGTGGTTGCGGGATCGATTCCCGCATCGGACAAATGTTTGTGTGATCCACAGGTATTTGTTTCTGGTCTGGGTGGTTTTCAATATCTTTTATAAGTATGTATTTACAAAAGATAAGTACTATATAAGTATTATATCCGTTATCCTAACCACCATAATAACAAGCATTAAGTTACTTAGTTTGGGGTTAGGTGGCGCTGTGTGAAACGTCCTGAAATATTTATTTATTCATTTATTTTATATTTTTTGTTACAGCAAAAGGAAATGCAGATACGCAAGCAATTCCGTGAGACGTGCAAGATACAAACGCGTCAGTATAAAGAGCTCAAAGCGTTAATATTGCAGACCACCCCTAAAGTAAGTACCTCACAAACAATAATTGTTATGAACGGGTATAATATGATCTTGTTAAAATGGACTACTATACTTAAATGTTCCAACTTGGCCTTTTCTAAGACTTACTTATGTTGTACTCTTCATTCATGCATTTCATCATTTCTTGTCCTTATCCCACTAAGCACAATGTCTTCCTCATCCATTCGTTCTATGTTTACGCAATATTATTTTACAATGACCAGAATTTAAAATATTTGGTGAATAAAATAGACTGTTTAGATTAGTTATTGTTTCATGTTCAATACTTCATAACATCTTATAGAACAATCCTACTAATATTATATCAACGCGAAAGTTTGTGAAAATGTATGGACGTCTGGATGTACATAATATGTTTGTTACTCTTTCACGCCTAAATGAGTGGAGCGATTGAGCTGGAATTTGGTACAAAGATAGCTTAAACCTTGGAATAGCATATAGTCAGCTCTGTACTAAGCATAAAACCACTGGGCAAAGCTAGTATAATGAAATATTCATGATTTATTTGTAATTTTTATATGTGGATCAATACAGAGTTTCTCTTTATTTACCGGGGGTAGACTTCCTTTGCAGGAGGTCGTCTAGGTGGGTACCAACAGTGCCAGTTATTCTACCGCCTGAGCAGTGATGTGCAAACATTACTGTGCTTCGGTAGGAGGGCACTGTAGCTAGTGAAATTACTGGGCTAAAGAGTCTTTACATCTTATGACTCTTGAGTAAGAAGCGTTGGTGCAGTGCTCCTGAAATTTCACATCATTGTGAAATCCTAAGTAGCACTGTACTGATTATGGGCAGCGTTATCTCTTAATATCAGAAGAGCGTCTTGCTCGTCTTCGACTTCATCACATTAAAAAAAAAAAAATTCCAGGAACATCAGAAAGAAGTGATAAAATCGCTAAAGGACGAGAAGCGACGCAAGCTTGTCCTTCTAGGAGAGCAGTACGACCAGAGCATCACTGAGATGCTGCAGAAACAGACTGTCAGGCTTGACGAGAGCCAAATGGTGAGTGATACAATTGATTCTCTTCTTTAGAATACCAAGCACGTTTACTGAAGTAAAGCATTGCAGGACGATACATGCTGAGTAATAATAACTAATAATGATTTTCTCTGGTTCTGATTAGAGGGCAAATTTTTCGCAAAATGAAGAGTCATATTGCGAAAAAAAAATTTTTTAGCTAGAGAGCTAGGGTCCATTTTGCGTGCGGGTGGGGAAAATAAATAAATAAAAATCATTTATTTTGGACACAGAGCCCATATTACAGCCCATATTATACATCAAAAATATAAAAAAATGAGGATGTCAATATCTCTTAGGCTGCGAGCACACGGCGCGGCGCTGGAGCGGTGTCGCTGCGTCGTCTTACATAGAAATATCTGTGGCGTGGCATACGATGCGTGACTTGCGACGCCGCACCATTAGTGTGCCCGCTGCTGCGGCGGAGTCTGATATCTATAATGCCCTCGTTTCAGATGGAATGCCAGCAGTTGAAGATGCAGCTGGAGCACGAGCTGGACATGCTGACAGCGTACCAGAGCAAGAGCCGCATGCAGGCGGAGGCGCAGCGCAACCGTGAGCGGCGCGAGCTCGAGGAGAGGGTCGCTGTACGACGCGCCCTCTTGGAACAGAAGGTAAGAGCCGGTACACATTGGGCGCTTAGTCCGCGGTTCTTTTTTTTTTCAAAAATTTTAAATTTTCAAAAAGTTAATTATGAATTTATTTCAAAATGTGTCAAATAGTGCGAGCGAGAGACGGTCCCGCTTTTTTTTACCTTTGGCATTACGCCCGTGATACGTTCGTTGAGTGTGTACACAATAGAACTCCTGGTTCCCAAGGTAATGAAACATTGTTGCCCCAAAAGATGATTATGGTGTGGATATAATGTTTCAGGAGGAAAGTCATTAAGACTAGGTGTCCACGACAATTTCGTAAATGTCGAGCCTTTATTATGGACGCTGCTTGAATCATTTTAATCGGTGAAAAAGGCCAGTGATGAGTCTAAGATTTTAATTTGTTTAACGATTACAGAGTTTGTGTTATTGTTCCCAGATGGAGTCAGAGTGCGGTCAGTTCGTGGCGGAGCGCGCGGAGCGGACGCGGCTGCTGCACGACAAGCACGAGCGAGACCTCGACCACTTCGACAACGAGTCCACCAGGCTCGGCTTCAGGTACACACACCACTTTACACCATCTTACTGCCTTCATCCTTGTCACAACACGTCTTTTTCCTCCATTCATCCATTCATATCCATGGTCACTTACTCCCATAGCACTCAATTTCCCTATTCACACAAATCAACCCAACTTTTTTAGAATGTCTTCTTGCAACATTTCCATATTTATCTTTGTAAATAAATTAATTTGTATTTACTTCGGCTTCGTGCCCACCGTGAGTTTATGCCGTTTATTTACAAAGATTAATATAAATACTTACGAATCGTTTAGTGTAAAATTTCCATATGCATGGCCTTACTATTCCAGGCAACTATTCTACCAAGTTTCGCTTACAGTGATAAGGCTGCCCATTGTAGACCTAACCAACAAAAAAATTTAGTACTAACCACCACTGCCCCACTGCTAGTTAAAGTCTCTCCCAAATTCCTTCACGGATCTCTATCTTGGGCTACCTCTGGATTATTCTTATCTTATTTGTTTAATTCCCAGTGCACTAGCGATCGCAGAAGGCAGCCGGGAAGGCTACGGCGAAGAAGAACAGTCTCTCTCGGGATCTATGCTCTCGCTCGCACACAGCAACTCGTCGGCCAGTTTTGCAGCCGGCTCGCTCTAACGCCACACACTGCCGCCTGCCGACCGCCGCCTAGCTCCACTACTATCTTACTGAACTGGTGTACTAATGTTTAGAGGGTTTGTAAACAAACTTCTGTAAACTAGTTTTTTTATGCTCAAACTGTAAATTATTTTATTTAAATAGGCTACAATGGATAAAGCTATTTAGTTCTATTTTTAGTCTATACTCGTTCGAAAAGTGAAGAGCGAAGAGTTTCTTATCTTATCTTAAAAGCACCATTATGAGAAGAATGCTCAGTATGCTCAGTGTGCTCAGTATAACAAAGATTTATACATATTACGTGCAGACTGCTAGTGAGCAAATCAAAATGAAAAAAATATGTATTCTGATAAGAGCAGAAGTCAATTTTTACAAAAGAATTCTGTTTCTAGAAGTTAAAGGACAGTACCAGGGAGAAATCGAATCGATTTCCTTATTAAACCTGAAAATCTCAAAATGTGTGATTAATTTCGGCTTCTCAATACAAATATCAGAAGACAGGTATTTGAGTCGAGTAGATTTTTCGATATTTTAAAATGTAAGTTTATACATCCTTCTAAGCATTATTACGCCTTTTTGTAACACAGTATAGTGGTCGGTTAACCTATAGCCTATAGTGAATTAAAATTCAAACATGTTAATTTTACACGCCACATAATTTCTAATTCTCGAAACTGCAAAAATTTCTCCACATTCTTATGAGAAACCTTTTGTAGAACTTCTGAAGGTAGTTTGACTTTCGTATATTAGTGGATGGAACAATAAGTTATACAGCATTTAATCACAAAAACTACTAACAAATTGTAAAAAAAAACATAATATAGCGAAAGTATTGGGTGTGTTCCCATTCACCCCACATCGATTGCCCCAGGTGGCAATTACCCTCAAAAGTTTACTGGGAAGTCACTGTTCCCCACTTCATACCTCTTTAAACTGCTGTGTAGATCGCCAATCCTCTCACCCGGTGGCAACTGGGAGTTTATTCATAAATGCCACCCTAGGGCCAATCGGTGTTGGGGTTAATGGGACACCAAGTATTGCTCCATTCACTAGTACATTCTCTAGGTAGAATTTTAATGTTTCGCGGCGATCAAGATGCTGCTGCCAAAATATTGTCAATGTCGTTTATATTGGCCTGTAGTCGCGATTGAAAAGCTTGTATAGTATATACCTTAAATATAAGTGTTAATAACACTACTTCCATGCCTTTAATATATTGTGTAAGTAGGATCGGCGGTTGATTCGGTTTTGAAACTTAGATGTAAGTAACAACGAAATTCACTAAACGATTTCATACATTAATCACTATGTCTGGGTAGACAAGTGCATACGCTTTCTAAAAACGTTAAATTTAAAAAAATACCGAGGGCCTAGCCAAATCCGCTTGGTTGTTTTCTACAAATCAATATCGTTAAAAAATGTAGGCCTAGTAAAAGATTTTGACAGTTCCATCTCAAAGTAGATGGCAATCGTTTACACATATTTGTGCGGAATAGCGAAAGCAAAGCATGTGGGCCTTGCCAATCCGGGCGCTTGCTTTCTATAAATCGCTCGAAGGTGTTACCCTTCTAGCCAAAAGTTTGTAGCTGACGCAAAAAAAAAGTACTGAGAATGCAGTAGTTGTAGAAAAACGAACAATAACTGTTATCTTAGTATATTTTTTCAGAGTTAATCAACGAGCGTTTGGCGCTTGGCTTGAGGGATTGTAGAAATAAGATTAACTGTTATGCTAGTACATTTTTTTAATCGATGCGATTTTAATCGATATGATTAGTGATTAGTGAAATAGTGAGCGTGCGGATTTGACTATGTCCTCAATTGTTTTAGTGTTAAAGAAATGTATGTATTTGTCTAGTCCCAGACGCAAAAATGTGCACATTTTCGGCTACCTCACTAGATTCGACTCGCCGTAGTATAAACATGACAAATTATAATATAAGACGTGTAAGCGGGGTGTGATGGGATAGTATTATTTCGTATTTAGTTTTGGCAGCGGCATCCTTTACTGAGACTGTCGGCCCTCCCATGTGAATGATGAACTATTTATTTTAAAAATAACGTGAGTGTCCATATTAATATTATGATTTAACGGCTGAACTCACGGTAAAAACATGTTAATCATTGTACTCACGTTTTTAAATATATATGTACATTCTTCATTTTTCGAACGTAACGTCGTTTAGAGCGTGAGTGATGAAAGACGTCGTAATAGTTCGAAACCCAGTGTCGGGTTTTAATATGATATTTTACCGTGAGTACAGTTGTTATTATAATTAACATTTATTTTAATTATGGCCTCAAAATCATCGGCTTTATCGTCATGGCAATATTTTTAGTGTAAATTCTTAATTTATTAATGTTTTGTTACGTCTTCCAATGAAAATACGATTCAGTATTTGTAATTGTAAATGTGATTCGGGAGGGCATTTCCTATTCTATATACACTATTAAGTTTATTGCACTCCATAATTACTTATTTAAATTTTTAGTCGCCATCGAGTCGATACATTGTGAATAATTGTATCTATTTTATCAATTGTTTTATTGGTTTAATGTTCAGTTATTTAAATGTGAGTTAACTACAAATATACAGATTTTTAAATGTAAATATTTTTATACAGGTACGCTTGCGTCAACTCGATGGTAGATGCTTCAAAATGTTTCGAAATAATAATGACTCAATGAAACAGAACAGAACGGGTTTGCTGAAGAAACATTTTGAAGTATTACTAAAATTGCGTGTGAAGTGTTTGAATCGAATGCTAGCCGTGAGAATGAATCGCTTTTCTATTAGATTTAAATAACTCATTCGACGTCCACTCTCCGTCGTTTTTGTTCACTACATTGGCACTAAGTAAATTATAGTTACAAAATATTTTAAGCACTACTCGCGATCACAAAACACCAGGTGGTTATTTTGTTAACAAAAACGGTCACTTTTCGGGCTCTTAGACGTAAGTTAAATTATTAAACAAGGCTAGAATACTCTTAGACCGTCCATCATTTAAATACGACGAAAATTCGATCAAAAACGACGGAGCGACGTTCGGAAACGTAGTATTCCTGAATCAACTGTTTGTGTAAAAATACGTAGCTCGTAATGTTTCCATAGTGGTTCTAGCTAATTTTTCATGTTTCAAGCGGGATCTTCCCTTCGGAAGATCAGTGACGTCAATGATATTTTAAGGTGAACTTTGTAGAGTAACCGGGGAGTGTTAGCCCTCAAAGTGTACGCTTAAACATTCGACAAAAGGCATTGTTTAGTGTAGTTCGCATCCGACGTCGAGCGCGGCGCCTCCCGCTTCACTGTTGACTCTTACTCTTGTTATACAAACGTTAGATAGTCCAAATTATAATATTCATATCATTAGGTTTTACTTTAGGAACGCATGTAAATTGTATTGTTAGTTGAATTTTTGTAGTGGACTGATTTGTGTTTATTAGCCTATTGAGTTAAAATTTAACGTTTTCGGGACAAATTTGAAAGCTAGAACGTTTTAGATTTTATATACATGCTTTACGAGATCATAGCTACGATAGTGAGGAGTAAAACGAGTACCAATAGCTGTACTGCGCGACCGACTGCCAGTTTTGTGTGTAAATATATAAAATATGATATATTATGTATGTATTAGCGAGCACATAAATGCCTTAACACAGGAGGGGCGCGGAGCTCGGCGCTATGTATATAAAGAACAATAATATAATATTATACTATAATAGTTTGTTACTTTTGTAAGGTGCGAGTGCGTTGTTCGTGTATAGAAGTGCGAAGGGTCCCAGCGCGGGACCGAGTGCTATTTTCTTTAATTTAGTGCCCAAATACACCTTGTATTTTCAACTAAGCTTACCAGTCATCAATATATAGGTAAATACAATTTATTATTTAATTTAACTATTATATTAGTCATAAATATCCAAATTTAGTTAATAATATTTTTAAAAAAGTATTTTTTATTATATTGATATTGTTTTCTTCCTGTATCACATTCGTAATCGAAAGCATCACACGATGTGATTGTATTGTCTCTTTCGTGATAACAATTTACGCAATCTAATACAGATTTTAAGTATTAAATTTATGAACAAAAAATGTAAATTGTATCGCAGTGTCACTTGTTGTTTTCGCCAAATAATATTTGCTTGAATTCTATAGATAATGCTAGATGACAGCAAGTGACGGCGTTTTCTCACACTCACTGTAATGTAGCCTACTCTACTCACAGTTCTAAATCGACCAAGTAAATGACAATAATCTCTAGACACAAGCCTATAACACGTCATCATTCTCTCTATAATATCTTAATAGTGCAGCAGCTAATCATAGCTCATTTATATCCAATATTTTGAATCTAAAATATAATGTAAGCCGCGGACTGTCCGTGTGGACTAGCCTTAATATTACAAAACTTGTACAAATCGGGATAATACGCGCAAATGTAATATTTAGGACATCTACCTCGAAGTTTGACCGTAGTTCGTAACTCGATCTTGTAACATTCGACATTAATATTAGAAAAGTTGACATAAAGTAACTTTTTACTTGAATAGGGATGTTGACAATGTTAAAAAAGTTGTATAAAAAATTTAGATGCGTATTATTTTGTTTATAAATATAATAAGAAAGGTAAGAGATATAAAGCGTTTGAGTTTTTGGATGGGGATGCGCTACGTCACGACTTGCTATGAAATGTTGCACGCCGTGACGTCATAGCCCCCTTGAAATGTGCTTTATGTAATGTCGTTTTCTTTAGATTTTCCAAGTAAGATTTTTAAATAGTACTTGACGGAAAGCATTTTTGGATACATCCCTATTGATTTGAAAAACTTGGGAATGCTGCATGCATTACCTAGGAATCTAAAATTCATAAATTTAGCTGCTGTACTCTAGTAACAGACATCATAGAAAAATCTGCAAACGAAGCACTATGGAATTGACTTGTAAGATGTTCGCTTGCGTGCTAGATGGTCGGTACTTGTAGGCGCGTAGTGTTTCGCTGTGTAGTACAACATGCGTGCAGTCATTTTTAATATTTAACTTTTTAAAAATACGAATTCTTCACAATTAACAACTGCACGATCAGATAATGTGCATAGGCACTAAATCTTCCATTTTTTCCAACACTAGCCGGTCTCTAATGTTCCATTCGTCCGAAGGAATTGCCAAAACAACTTTCCCACCATCACTCGACTAAGAAAGTTCTTCTTGTAGGACAATAGATACAAGAGCCGGCACTTAGCCGTCTAGAGTTAGATATAAACAATCACCCCCTCTGCAGTCACGATGGACAAATAATTATAACGATATAGAAGTACCAAACTTAGATAAAGATCACATAATTATTATGTACATTTTAATAAATAATTTTTATATTTTACCATTGTATAGTCGTTTATCAGCGGTAGTTAGAACATGACGGAGTGACGAGGTGCGTGCGGCCGCCGGTTATTGGTTTTAGTTTGCTATTGTTCGCGGCCCGGCACGACACCGTTGTTTTATTTTTATTTTATTTTTGTTATATTATATTTAAATAACACTGACTTGTAGTTTAAAAATTATTATCATTAATATTGTAATATAATCTTATTAATGAAAAAATCAAACTGAAAATAAATAAATAGAAAGAAATGCTTGGCTATTCTTTATCTACCCTTTTCTATTTACCTTTAGGTGGTCTACCAATTTCAACAAGCATTTGCTGTGGTTTGAATAATGCACCCCGCATTTTAGTCATACTCACCCTATGTCTACGATCTTGACGAATGTTATAAATTGACCAAATTTTTTTTATATTTAGTCTAAAACGGTTTTTGTGCAAAGAATATAAGATGCCTATGTTTGTTCATAAAGATCGCAGACTATTCTGCAAAACATATCGTAGGTAGGAAGATCAAGATTTTCTGTATAGATAAGTACCAATGGCAGTATCTAGACCTTAAATAAAACTAAGTTATGAACTGCTTAAAAAATCTACTCAAATTCTCCATAAACATAAAAAATATGTAAAGAAAAACAAAGATAACAATACAAGAAAAAAGCTTATAGTTACCACTAAATTACATTTTGATCTTATTAATATTTTTACATTTCATAAATGCTTAAAGAAAGAAGGAATAAAACATGATAGTTCACAAAAAAATCTAACAATTATTCGGCATGTAACGATGCACAGCATCTGTGAGAGTGCGGGTTATACTTTCCTCTAATTTTACACTATTCCTTCCGTTTCCGGTCCAATTTTGCCAACATGGCGCCGCGTTCGCGCCAATTTTGCCTCGTGGTCCCAGGTAGCCGCCATGTTGTTTGGCGGGTTTCTGTCATAGCGTGTTTTACTTTCCGCCAAAGTGCACGGCAATTTTTAAAAAATATATATTTATATTTTTTATTTGCTTTAAGTGCTCAAAATACATTTTTGTTGTTGTCTAGTAGTATTAAATATATGCTTTAAAGTGTTGAAAGAGTTAAATATGGTTTCGCGCTTAAGTGAACCCTGTTTCGGTTTCGGAGTCGTCCGAAGAGGGCTCGGACGTCTTCTACCAGCCGTTATCTAAAATGAAAACGACTCCGTGCCTACAACACTTGACAACAAGGTTAGTGAGCTCACTACTTTTTAAATGCATCAATATTTACGACCTATGTCTGATTAATTGGTATGTGTGGTTCGGCGTCCGGCTCGAAACCGACGTCGGAGCCTACCGCCATGACCTTGCACAACGTGCTTTCGGCGTCCGGTCCGAAACCGACATCGGAGCCTACCTCCGTGTCCTCGCTTGGCTCACCTCCGGCGTCCGGCTCGAAACCGGCGTCGGGGCCTACCGCCACGACCTCGCTTGGCTCGCCTCCGGCGTCCGGCTCGAAACCGGCGTCGGGGCCTACTGCCATGACCTCGCTTGGCTCGCCTCCGGCGTCCGGCTCGAAACCGGCGTCGGGGCCTACTGCCATGACCTCGCTTGGCTCGCCTCCGGCGTCCGGCTCGAAACCGGTGTCGGGGCCTACTGCCATGACTCGCTTGGCTCGCCTCCGGCGTCCGGCTCGAAACCGGCGTCGGGGCCTACCGCCATGACCTCGCTTGGATCGCCTCCGGCGTCCGGCTCGAAACCGGCGTCGGGGCCTACCGCCATGACCTCGCTTGGCTCTCCTCCGGCGTCCGGTCCGAAACCGACGTCGGAGCCTATCTCCGTGTCCTCGCGCGGCTTGCCTCCGGCGTCCGGTCCGAAACCGACATCGAAGCCTACCTCCGTGTCATCGCTCGGCTTGCCTCCGGCGTCCGGCTCGAAACCAACGTCGGGGCCTACCGCCATGACCTAGCTTGGCTCTCCTCCGGCGTCCGGCCCGAAATCGACGTCGGAACCTACGTCCATGGCCTCGCTCTGTGTCGGAACCTAGACTTCGCTTGGCTTGCCTCTAGCGTCCGGCTCAAAACCGGCGTCGGAGCCTACCTACATGACCTCGCATAACGTGCTTCCGGCGTCAGGTTCGAAACCGACGTCGGAACCTGTCTCCTTGTTCTCACATGGTTTGCCTCCGGTGAAACCGGCGTTTGTGCCTAGCACGGTGGATTCGCATGATATTGCTACAGCGCCCAGTTCAGAACCAGTGTGGATGCCTGCCTGACGGTTTCACACTCTGCAGCTGTCAACTCGAAGCTTCCACCGGATGATCATGGCTTTTCTAGAATTCGCCGTTGCGGCAGTTAATAATAATATAAGTGTTAGCAGGCATATTTAATGTATTACAATCTCAGCGAGAATCGTTAATCTAAGTAGATTTGTAACAATTAGTGAACTGGCCTGCTACCCCTGATATAATACATACATACAATGACATATATCCATCTAGTATTTGCAGTTGATGATTGAAGATGAATATATTATCTTATTAATTTCATTAAGTTAATTAATGGTCAAGACCTGCAGATTGTATTGACCAAGCTGCAGAGAGTACATAACACCGATACTGTGCATCGTTTATGCTAAATAACGGGGCCCCAGAGCATGTTTTCAAAATGATTGTGGGAATGCGTCTGCCATTTATTTCCAAACCAATTCTGTTTCGCCTATCAGCGAATGTGCTACTCCATTATCAGACTATTGGCTAATTTACTCCCACTACGATTGATGAAAATTTCAATGTACATTGCTGCGTTTGTTATTTTACTCATATTAAAGAGGAGGTTTAAGCAAGTAATGTAAGTAATGCAAGCATGTATGTATCCATGTGTCTATGGATTCTATTTACATGTCGTTGGGCGACAGCCAATAGGTCCTCAGACTGCAGATAGAAACATTGTTGAAAAGGGTGTTAGAGATACTGGATCAGCAACACCTGGGACCTAGTTTTCAATTAACTATATTCTTAGTCAAAATGAGCGATGGTTCAATATTATATTATATATATTTTCAATCAGCATAGTACCCAAGTCATTGAGACTCATATATCACTTTCAAGTGCACAACTTTTTCTAAGTCTCATTGGATGGTGAGTCTAGACCTGTCTTCAGCACATGAGCATTGCGTTTCTTGAGGATGGTTTAGAACGGCCAAGTACTTCAGATGAACTGTTTGCCCTTCGATCTGTCATGCGCATCAAAGACGCAACAAGGGCGCATCAGAATAAAAGTGTACTTCGATGATTTTTTTTTGCTAGCATATCAATCCAGAACACTTCTCTAAGAGTAAGTGAAGAATGTGATGGATACACTCACTGGCCTAGGTTGGACCATCAACCAACACGGGTGGCATTGCAATCATAACCCATTTTAAGAAGCAACGTCAAATTATGTTTACACTAAACGATGACGGTACGGTCGGCACGAAGCCGAAGAAAATACAAGTGAGTTTATGCCATTTATTTACATATGGTTCTACAATCGGACAATCATACGGTGGTGGTAGTAGGGCATCGTAATTGTCGGAACCCAGGGTCGAGCCTAGCTTCGACCATTATATCCGTGAGTTTTAGTCGGTTGTTTACATAGTAATATCGATAACACTCACGTTAGTTTTTTAAAAAACTTCAATCCTACGGTGATAACGACCAGACAATATCAGGCACCTGGAAACCAGTGCTTTATTCAAAAGGAAGGCGATACGCGGTTAAAACCACTGCTGGAGATGTCTTATAAACTGCTAAATCTGGTGGACAAATGGAAAATCTCCATAATGGCCAAATATCTCCCAGGAGAATTCAAAATAATCGCCGACAATTTATCTACAGATATCGGAATGGAATCTGTTTCCATCAGCTCTCAGGAGTATTTTTCGCCACTTCGTGACTTCTTAGATCAACTTATATTTACAAATAAAAACGACGGTTGGGGCCAAATACGTGACAACGATTGTTGGGGCTCCTCGGTCAGCTTTTGCAATGCCCTCAGACGATTATGGAGGAGGTATATTCCCTCCACCAAGTTTGCTTCCACGCATCTTTCACCACCTGAATTCGGCGCAGGGCACATACCTGGTAGCTCCAATGTGGACGAAAGTATTTTGGCTGCTGGATCTTCGCAAGCAAGTGTTGAGCAAACCAACTAGGATCAGGAACCTGGATTGAATACCAATAGACCGGGCCACCACCTCGAGTTCAGGACATGGAGCTATACGTCTAGGAGATTGTCGGTGGGTGGTATAGCTCAGGAATGGTCTAAGGTCAAGCGATCTTAATTAAGATCTGGCTGGAGAGAATCTACTTTGAAGTCCTTGAAGACCTGCTCGGACTCGATGGATCAATAATATATAATTAGTGTATCAAATATTATAACCCAACGGCACTACCCTTGGAAGATTTTAAGCTTATTTATTTCTTGTAGAAAAGTTAGCTTATCCTACTGTTTTTCTTCACAAATGAGTTCTTTTTGTTTTGGTGAATCGGCTCTAAATGAGAGCCTTAATTTTAATTCTTCAGTCAGTCACATATTACAAGCTATATCTCTGCAAAGAACTAGATCGGTGAAACTGCCAATTTGGGATCCAGGTGACCTGGTTGCCTGGCTCCAGTCTAATTCACCAATATTAGATTCATTACTTTAAGCATCACGTAGGCTTGTTTGCTGTTGCTGGCATCAGGCAGAAGGGTGTATAACCGTACTCTTTTGAAAATTTCACCACAGCTTTATGAACATAATGAAAATTTTATTATTTTACATCCAGCTTTTGGATCTTAAACCGATGCAGCTTCGTTCAGGCAATCAGGTTGTAAACTTTTATCCCATTGTGATAAGAATGTCCATTGCATTGGTTACATATGTTGTAAATTTGGGTGGACAGCAACGAACAGCTGACTGTCACGATGCCTTGTTCGTTACAATACGAATTCCCATTCATACAGCTTCGCGCACTGTAATTAGTAATTGGAACGAGACCGAGTTGAAATAAGCGGTATATCGGCTTCTTCTGGCAGCATGCGCACAGCTGTTGCGTCGCTTAATTGATATGAACATTCCTAGGAGAGATTCTTGCGCTAGGCAATTGGCGTAGAAAAAAAAAAAAAAAAAAAAAAATGTTTGCCAAATCATAGGTAAACCTGGCTTATCTCAGAATAATTTAGCTGTGAACTTCGAGCCAATTTAATGATTCCAAGTTTGTTTCCATCAATGAAATTAAAATGTAGATTCTACTACATATCTTAATTTCTATTATTTGTAATTTAACATTAATTGCATAATAATTCTATTTATGATTTGTTTTCCTAAGGCTCGCAATGAGAAAATGTTTGATTGTTACTATTATTCATTGTATGTATATCTTTTTACATTCATTGTATTGCCGTTCTGTGGTCACCAGGAGTTACAAACACGTCTCTCACAGATGCTGTGCATCGTTACATGCCGAATAATGATGCAAGTTTTACACAAAAATAAAACTTGTATTATTTAGCATAAACGATGCACAGCATCCCAATAAGGGCTCCTGGAGACTCCTATGACAGAAACCCGCCAAACAACATGGCGGCTACCTGGGACCACGAGGCAAAATTGGCGCGAACGCGGCGCCATGTTGGCAAAATTGGACCGGAAACGGAAGGAATAGTGTAAAATTAGAGGAAAGTATAACCCGCACTCTCACAGATGCTGTGCATCGTTTATGCTAAATAATACAAGTTTTATTTTTGTGTAAAACTTGCATCATTTTGTGCATAGTTAACTCATGATAATTGCAATATTCCTATTTAAATAAAAATCGATCAACAATCAAAATATTGCCAGATAAAAAAACAATTTTCATATTTTGAAATCTTCATGCAGTAATTCAAATTTTAAATTGACTTAATTCTGGCACCTAAAATAACGATATTTTAATATCTGTATACAAAGTTGAACCTCCATATTAATTCAGCACTTTCCAAAATATACCTATCTACTTACACTATCCCTTCAACTTTGTTTACAGTATTCTAAAAAAATTAGAGCCTATTTGGAAAGAGAACGACCGACCGAAATCGTTTGAATTTGGGTCTACTCAAGAGTGGTGTACTGAGTTTGTTATGAAACTGAGGCATTCACACGAAATATACCGACATAAAAAATAAAAACGTTACTGAATCGAGTTCTTGAGAGTTCATCAAAAAAGTTATCAACATTGGTTCTAATTACATATAACAGAATGCATTATTCACAATTTATGAACTTTTATTAAGGCAAATCATAAGCTGTGAACATTGATTGATAAACGAAAATCAATGAATGAAAATTAGCTTCGTTGGTTATGTTGCCTTCGCTAAGTCGTCCACATAGCGCCAACGAACCGCTTCGTTTATGTGGATGCGTGCTTTTAAAAATATCTTAAATAAAAAATCTAAACTTCCGTTTCCTTTTATACCTACCCACCTTTTTTTCTTTCCAAATAGTCTCTATAGAGGCGAAGAGCGTCTTATAATTTCTATAAAGCTTGGGGCCTAATTTCAGTCCCTAAAGACGCATCTATTAACTAACAAGCAAGTTTGTGAAAGATCTTCGCTTCTACGCCTCTACAATTTGTCTTCGTTTCGTTTGACGATTTGCATAATCGTTATCTTTCATTATCTATTTCATAACATAGTCCGTCCAACCATGGTTTCAATGATTTGTTTAGGTTTGCAAAAATAAACATTAGATTGTGTCAATCATTTATAAACCTAATCTTATTACAATAGTAAAACATGCCCTAAATGTTTTTTAATGTTAAGAAATAATTATTTTATTTTTATGGTTAGACAGACTGTAGTTTTTAACATCATAATACAGACTGTGTGCAATGAGACATGTTAAGAAAAATACAGGCAGTTTACTTCTCAGTTTACTTTCTCTATTTAAAGTTATTGTAGAGTTTTGTCAAGAAATTTACGCAACATTTTCGCATTAACATATAGGGCAATGTAACATAACTTCTTTATACATTTAGTAGATATAAATTGGTTCAGTAATTCATTATAATAGTACGTATTAAATTCGCCCTGGGCTACTAAGCGCTTTTTCCTAAAGGGTTACATTTTCGTTTTTTTTTTCAGTTCCTAAGGGTTGACCCACGTGAACGCGCGGGCGCGGGCGCGGGCGCGAAATATCAAACATATGACGTGCTATGAAGGTGTTCACGTACAACGCAACGTGCGGTGTGAGCAAAGTCTGCCGCGCCCGCGCCCGCGCGTTCACGTGAACAAGCACTTAAGGTAATGCCACAGTGCTGCAGGATCGCGCGGGAAAGCAGAATGGAACATATAAAGTGGATGCGGGCACACAAAATAAAGATCGCGGTTGTGTGACATCCTTTACAGTATCTTCGAAGGAATTAATGGGACTTTTTCGAACTAATATAATGGGAAGAAAAAAAATGTATTTTTTTCTCGGCGTCAACAAAAAAAAGTCCTATTGTCCCATCTACTGGGAAAAAAACTATTTTTTATGATACTCTTCATGTAACTTTGCACACAATCTGAGGGCCTATTGGCTATCGCAAAACATGTAAAACACTAGAATCCATAGACAAAATTGCGTACATTGCGTGCTTAAACCTCCTTATTAATTTGAGTAAAGTAACAAAAGCAGCAATGTACATTGAAGTTGCCATCAATCGTAGTGGGTGAGAATTAGCCAATAGCCCCTCTGGTCCATTAGTCGAATGGTTGGTTACTGTGTGGGCGAGAACTCGGTGGGTTCGAGGATGCGGCAGTGCATCTCGCGGATGAGGGGCACGGTGTAGGCCACGCACTCATCCCAGCCGGGGTTGCGCCAGGTGCTCTCGCGGGTCTCACGGCGGGCTTGCAGGTTTTTGTAGCCTGAGGAAAATGAGAAAAAATATGTTAAGGTGAAAACACAAAAAAAATTAAGATTGAAAACAGTCAGATTACCAAACACCTCCATATTGCCCGAGCTACACGAGGCTAGTTTTTCAAACTAGGATAGCAAGCTAGTGTTAGTAAGCTAGCAAGCTAGTACTTCTGGCTTCGTGTAGACAAAACTATCTTCATTTGTAAGCTAGCAAGCTAGTTTACAAGCGAGGACAGTTTTTAATAGGTTGGAGTTCTATTTTCAGGCCAGTAGCGTCCCCCCACCACTGATTTTACTATCCTGGCTTGTTTACTAGCTTCATGTGACCGGCGAAGCTAGTTTGCAGTTGGCTAGTAAAAAACTGTTTTAGTCGAATAGTGTTTTTTTTTTCATATGCAATTCATTTTGGACGAGTGGTCACCTCAGCACTCCAGTAAGTACTAGCTTAAAAAAATCTAGCCTCATGTAAACAGAACTAGCATGCTCCAAGCTAGGTCAGCAAGCCAGGACAGTTTGGTAAAAAACTAGCTTGCTATCCTAGCTTGAAAAACTAGCCTCGTGTAGCCCGGGCATTTAGTTGTCAGATATTATCATTCAGGGCTATTAAGACATCAAGCTATTCACTCCACATCATAGTACTTTTATATCTATGCTCCACATAAAAATCTAACATGCTCGATTTTTTTTTACTAATCTGACGGGCCACCCTCAGTGAACTCCCCTCTATATCAAGAGTTCATATTTGATAGGGGTACATTTCAGGGTGCAAGCTTTATCCCCACCTCATATGATAACTTCAAAAAACCCTCTTCGCCTCACCTACCTACGTGATTAGTCCTGTATGATTACTTACACCAGATGTGATGTACGTTGTAAAGCCGTCCAACCTGTGAGAAGTATCCGGCGAAGGCCTCGTTCTGCGCGCGGCGGTACGTGAGACCACGCGCCCAGTTGTTGCCCCACTCTATCATGGTGCCTGGTTTCAAACTGGAATACAGACAATCATTAAAATGATGAAACTAAGGAGTTTAGTTGCGTTTTAATTTACAACCACCGATTCCATCTCAAAAATGCCACTTTGGAGTTACCCAAAGATGTAAAATCGTCCAGAATCTATATGCAGTGTTACTAGATAAGAATAAAACATTCGCATTGAGTAACCACTGTTATTTGATGCGAATATTTTTCTCAAACATTCACATAACATTCAGTGTTACAGGATTTGGTGTGACTCGATGAGAACATACCGATATGGAGGTCAAAAACGAACACAAACAAAAAGAAAGAAACCAAGCAGATTTTCCCCACACGAATCTACAAAAAATCCTTGATTTTTATATAAATAACAGTTTCAATGTAGGTACACCCTTACTTGATATTGGTTCAATCTTAATATTAAGTTAGATGGCGAGATCGGCACGAGCTGTTCAGCAACACCAAATTTATTATATCTTCACTTGTCATTGACAAAATTATGGTGCAAAGACACATTATTTACATATTTTTTTCAGTAGTCTACCTAAGGGAACTGAATGAGACTCGCACAGGATCGGAAGGTGTGGCGTGAACATGAGGAGGCCTATACCCAGCAGTGGGTGGATACGGGGTGAGTAGATAGATAGATAGTCTACCTAACTTCAGTACAGCCAAGTCAAATTGTAAACTGTACATACCTATAGGATCGAATCTCGTATATGTTGCTCGTCGAGCGAGGCTCTCCGTTGGGCCAGAAGCTGAACGCGAGTAGGTACTGCAAGTGTCGCGACCTCACCAGTTGACCGCGCTCTCTCTCCAATGTTCTGTAATCCTGTAGGTCAAAGGAATCTATGCTAATTTTGTTCATTGGGACTTATCACATAATTATTTTCATGTTAATTTTACAAAAATATTATAAACCAATTTTAACATTTCGTTTAAAGTGTTATAAAGGAATATAATATACTGTAGACATGAAAATATGAATGCTATTCCAAATTAGAGCAAGAGCCAGTGATCGGCAGACCTTGTCATTTTATGAGAGCTGATAATTTCTGTATAGATAGCCCCAATAGAGGTAAGAACAACCCGAAATATGAAACATGAGTGGCAGTGGCTTAAGCAGATATCAGGTCATTAAGTTGTATAAAATTGGCTCTCAAATTTGTTATAGTTTTTTTTTATTACATTAGAAATCACATCCTCTATCAGTAGACATTTAGTGCAGTTCCAACCCCCTAGCAAACACCCTTGAGCTATCATGAATTTGATGGTTACTTTCATTATAGTAAAGTTACATTTTATTTTCCCATAGGCCACTATGGGAAAAACTGTGGGCATACATACAGTTAGTAGATAAATATAAGTGCATTCTTACAGGGTTCTCTTTGAACAGTATCTTGGCCTTGTCAATCTTCTCGAAGCCGCCGACATATCTCCACAGGTGCAAGGCCTGGTCCATGTCTCCAACCGACACGGTCCATGATCCCACCAGCTCACAGCCCAGCTCTGACTTACGGGACTCTATGAATGCCACTGAGGTTTTGCTGGAAGATAATAATCTTGTTAAGAAAGTCCTTAGCTCTTTGGCTGTGGAGATGTTTTTACTACTATCGGCACCCTGTGGTATTACCCTCTGCACAGTAGCCTATATGTTATTCCAGATTCCAGGGCATAACCTATCTATGTATATACCAAATTTCAGCTCAATCAGTCCACCCATTTAGGAGTGAAACAGTAATAAGCACACATCCTTCCATACATCCTTACAAACTTTGCGTTTATAATATTAGTAGGAAGTAGGGTCTGCAGTGATGGAAATTATCAAAGTATGGTAATACTAGCTGCATCCAGCGGTTTAACCCTCTATACTGTAGTAATAACACATAGTTATTCCAGGGTCTAAGCTATCTCTCTACCAAATTTCAGCTCAATCAGTCCACCCGTTTAGGTGTGAAAGAGAACAAACATACATCCAGACATCCATTCTTACAAACTTTCAGATTTATAATATTAGTAGGATCAGTTCACAAAACAAGACATTGTGTATATCAGGACCCACATTTCAAATTCAAAAACACAGAGTTCACATTTTCTGTAGACAAAGTGTTAGTAATAATTCTCTCTAGTTACAGGTCAAATGATGAAAATGATGCTCTAGCATTATGTCCTAGAAATACCTTAAATAATAAAATAAATAACATAACTGTGATTTATGTATCAAAAGTTTAGTTTATTTTACACATTGTTATATATTTTTTAGAAATATATATCATAAAATAGTCAACCCTAATTAAAAAAGTTATGAATCTTAAAAGTTCTGGTTTCTGGAACAAATGTTACTAACAATAAGTAGGTTTTTTATTTTTTCTGTAGTGTGTAAAGTTGAGTTTTTGCAGTTATCTGTCACCGTTCCCAGCAAATATATTTAAAGAAAATTTAGTTTTCGAGTATTGTTTTTTCCAAAAAAATGCCCTATATACCTATAGCTGTATTTCAGATATAGGGTGTAGTCTTATGCAGGAAATAATTGGCACAACTCTATTATGTGGCAATTATGGATTAGGTCACTTCATAAAATCCTCTTTAATAAATTTAATTATATATGAATCCTTAATAATTATAAAAATAAATTTGTGGCATAATTATATTATATTATTAATTATTATAGTTAAAAATAATAATTATAAAATGTATGTTATCTTATTTTTCTTTTAATATTTAGTATTTATTATGCAAGAAAAACAATACAATGCCTACAATTTATGTCTTAGTTTTAAAAATAAATGATAATAATGAGTTAGAGAAACAGTACCTACGTAATTTATATTATAGTTGTCATGGTGTTAAGTTAAATATTATCACCACCATGTACCATCCTAATCGTTTTGTTTGGTCAGCTGAGGTCAAGGTCCTCAATACTTGTAAACAACTCAGTTGTCACCCCTCTCATCTTTATGTGCTTGTTCTATTTACAGATATTGCATAACAGACATCTGCTTTCCACCAGCTTATATAAGTTTTGAGCTATACGTACTAATTTTTCAGATATTGCTCCATAGAATCCGGTCGGATGTTATGTGTGTGCAGTGCATATACGATCTCCTTGTCGCTGAGCATCCGACTGTGGGACTCCTTGGTCGGCTCGATCCTTCGCACCAACAACTTCGAAAGCCATCCATCGTCAGCGTTCAATCTCACACTTGTCGTCGATAACAACCTACAGAATAGACACTATTTAACACCAGACGTTCCAGATTTAAATCCGGACACGGTGAAACAAAACAACATCGCAATACCTTGAACTTTTCGGCACAGAGTTAAACAAATTTAACACTCTGTTAAGCGAATTCATGATCGTATTTCAACAGTATACACTAGCAGCATATAAATAATAAACGTGTTAATAGATGTAATCTTCTCTTGTTATCAATAAAATGACAAAATCACTTGAAGGTTATCATGAAAATAGATTTTGTAAACGTAGTTAAAGTAGCGACATCTGTCGAGGGTGACCGCATTCTCTTTTGACAATGACATTGATAGAATAGTGACGTATATGGTCACAATAGCAGTGTAAATAGTGTAAAACGGAACATTTTTAATGAAATTTTATAAATATTGTTCTGCGTTGGAGAAAACGTATTATATAATACGTTTCATTTTACTCGCAAAAATATCTAAGCCCGTCCTTACTTTTTTGAATTTATATATAGGTACTGTGCATTTAAAAACAATAGACAAAAAAACAACAACAAACAATAATAATTAATGACAATACTGTGAGTTGCAACATCAAAATTTGTTGTTAGTTAAAACTATTTTCATTTATGCGAAATGGAACGTTATTCTTTGACAATGATTTTCGATTTAATTTGACTTTTGACAGTGACAGCTACTTTTAACGTCATTGTCAAAATAATTACAGATTTTGCGAATTTATTTCGGAATGATTACAATTTTTTAATTTTCCAAAAGAATTCATTCATCCAAAGCAAAGTTTTTATAGCAGCTAACGATCTTGACTCTCGATTACGTCTTGCAGTTTTGGTCATGGGTGAGTAAACGTAAACAAAGCCGATGTCCGATGTAGTTTGATGTTACAATTTGTTTGTGATTGTGGGCGGTGTTATCAGTGCAGTTTAGAGAGTATGTCCGTTTGTGCAGCTTCTAGCGAAGTGACGAAGCTGCAGCAGCACCTGGCGCTGCTGAAGGAGGAGTATGGGAAGCTGCAGAGTCACTGCGCGGAGCTGGAGAGGAAATACACGCTCGCGGCGGCGTCGGCCGGTGATTTGAGCGAAACAAGTTTCGTTGCGCGCTTGCTAATGACTGTCTCTACATTGTATGGAAGAGAAACGTATTCTGATATCAAGATCAAATTGCAAAACAAATCTATGCCAGGACACAAGTTTGTCTTGAATGCTCGCTCTGATGATTGGAACGAAGAGGCTTTGAAAGACTTAGAAGAACTTGGTAAGAACTTAATATAAAAATAGGTTTTATCTTATATTGCACAATATTAAAAGGTAGATGTTTATATAGAACATAACAAAATAATGTACAACCTCGATACTAGATACTAATTGACTATACTAGTTATTTAAACAAATAAATATTCCTGATGTCTAGATAAACTACATGGATCCAATAAGAATATTTTCTCTCATAAATAAAAATGCTCATTGCATCAAGGGCTTACCAAAAATTTAAAATATGTATATCATCCAGTTATCTGTATAATATATCATAGAAACTAACACCAACATAATTTACTTGATAGTCATAAAATGTTAAGCCTCATTAGCCCAGTTATTTCACTACCTACAGTGTCCTACTACTGAAGCCCAACACTAATATACCAACACACAGCTTGAACCACTGAATGGATTAAAATTGGTAGATAGAGATAGTCATTGTGTAATTATTGCAATTTTGCTGAAAATGTACCTACTTATTTATTAACCCTGCAGTAATTATTTCAAAGAATAAAAGAAACATGCTGTCATACTGAAAATAATTAATTCAGCCTTGAAGTTTCCACTGATATAGGTACAACATGCCTTGTATAATGAATCTGTTGAATTTGCATGTCTGCCAGCAATTATAATAAAACAACTTTCACAAATTAATGATAATGCAATCCCACTAATATTACTGAAGTAGAGTTTATGGGTTAGCTACATATTTGCTAACTTGTGACATTAATATAACTGAGTACATTATACAAAGTACATTATAGGGGCACCGAAGATTACAGTTGTTTTATTTATGCAAAGGTCTTCGGGCAAATATAGGTGGTTAAAGATTGTGCATCAATGTTATTTTACCTACACAGCTAAATAATTTAAAATAGCCTATACACTAACAACACTACTCTTCAGCTGGTAAAATTGCAAAAATCTGCTCTATATTCATGTTTGCTACCTTTGTCTCCAAAACCATTAAATTAATTGTGTTGAATTCAAACCCAAACTTCAAACTTCTTTTACTCATATAAGTTACAATGCAATGGAGCACTTTTGGAAGTCAATTTTACAATTATTTAGTTCTATTAAAACTCTACTGTGTGGCCGGTTTGGAAAGCACCTCAAAGCGAAATTGTGTCTATTAGGGAGAAATTGTAGAACACACACACATAATACTTACATTATTTTTCCCTTTTCAGATTGGTCCACACTCCCAGACGATGTAGGCTCAGCCCTCCTTAAATGGCTGTACACAGATGTAGTGGACCTCTCCCGAGGAGATGTGTTTGCATTACAGCTGATGAAATCTGCTGCTAGTTTCAAACTGCACGGGCTGGTTGGGAAGTGTGAACAGGCTCTTATCACTATTGTTGGAGTCAGGTTGGTTACTTTTATATAAATCATACTATTAAATATTATTATTATGAGCCTACTGGATCCCACTGCAGGGCAAAGGCCTCATTACCCTCCCTCCAACTGTCTCTGAAAAGATGGTATATAAACTTGTTGTTCTTGTGAAAAAGTAGAGTTTAAAATTGCTCTGAAATAAAATTATTATTATAAATATTTTTTTTGGTAGTTTAATTACAAATGTTTTTAAAATGCACAATCTTTCAGGACCTGTGTGAAATTCTATTCAGCAGCTGATGAGATCGGCGCGACCGCTCTCAAGGAGCATTGTTCTGGACTTATATCTGCACATTGGGATGATCTCACAGGTACTGAGATAGATAACTCTTTATTGCACACAATAATTACAAACAAAACAAGACGCCGAAGCAAATACAAGCCGAAAACGAGCCATATGCAGCATTTATGCCGTTTATTTATAAAGATGAATCTAAAAATACTCACGAATTGTTAAGTGTAAAAATAAACAAAACAACATTACTATTACTATATTTACTATGACTATTCATATTGTTTCATGCCAAATAATTGGTGTTGAAAAAATATTATGTTAAACAGAATATTATGTTGATGCCTTATAAAAGCTGCCTTTTAAGAATATTATGTACAATTATGTTTTTTGAAAATTAGCTTATAGGGAACCTACTTACTGCCTTTCACTATTATGATTGTAAAATAATATTAAGAGGGAGCGATTTAAAGTTTGTCTAAGAGATTTTTTTATTTAAGCCATACAATATGAGAGATTAAAACACATAAAATAAATATACAGCTGACTTGATAACCAATTTTTCAAGCACTAGGTAAATTACTAGGGTAAATTACAAAAAAAAAAAAAAACTCAGTTGAGTTTTCGTCTTAGTTCTCGTCTCGGTAGAGAATCGCGGCTTTCTGCATCTGTCGATTTACATAGCGTCGCCAGCCGCAATTTAGAAAAAAAAAACAATATAGCGGATCAGTGGATTTTCATCAAATCTTCAGACCCCTTTAACGATAGGCTACCTATTAGAATAAATTCATTTTGATGTTGACAATGACCGTTGGAAATGTTGTTCAGGTGAAGACTTCGCTCACATGTCATCGGCGCTCCTGTATCGGATGTTGAAGAGTAAAACCACACAACCATTGCACGGAGCTGTGCGACTATTGCGGGAGGATGTGGTATTCCTCTGTCTCGTGGAGAACCATGCTAATGTGAGTACTATCTTATTGTATCATTCATCATCATCATCAGCCTATGTTCGTCCACTGCTGGACATAGGCCTCCCCCATGGCACGTCACTCAACTCGGTCCTCCGTCTTTCTTCTCCAACCACCCCCAGCGACCCTCCGGATATCATCGCCCCATCATTGCCGAGACGTGGTCTACACTTGAGAACTCGTCTACCCCAACGGTTATCGGTTCTACGGCAAATGTGACCAGCCCATTGCCATTTCAGCTTGCTAATCCTTTCTGCTATATCGGTAACTCTGGTTGTCTGTAGGATCACCTGATTTCTGATGCGATCCTTCAGAGAGACACCGAGCATAGCCCGCTCCATTTTATCATTAACAGCAGGTAAATTAGAACTGGTCGTATTTGGAACACATTGCCACCATCCGTGTTTCCCGAACTGTGCAACTTGAGTATCTATAAGGCACCATCCGTGTTTCCCGAACGGTGCAACTTGAGTATCTATAAGGCACGAGTGAACAGGTACCTTTCTAGGCACATTACGTGATCCATCGTCGACCGCATCTGCACTTTCCATCAGGTGGGATGTGGTCAAACGTAGGCCTATTCTGTATAAAATAAAAACCCAGCAACACTTTGACCCTTTGGGATCTGTGTTTCAATCACGTCACTACCGGACTGAAGGGCATTGTTAAAAAAGACCAACAAAACAAAACAAAGGCCAACGAAATTACTGAGCACGACGACATTCAACAATTACTATCCCAGGGTTAAAGCGCATTGCAGTGACACGCAGAATTTTGTAATTCATAACACTGGTTGACGCTGTGTCATATATGAGCAATCATAATACTTACCATCGCATCTGATTTGCTCATCTTGTCCCTCCATTAAAGAAAAAAATCTTTACTAGTGACGTGACTGTAGTAAATCTTATATTCGTAGTACTGGTTAGCATTTGCTATTAAAATATTATTAGGAGCTGAATACATGGAACAGTTAAAGTTCATGGTTCAGTATTTAAAAGTTGTTTCTATGCAACACAATTATTGACAAAATAAAACACGTGCATGTTAAGCAGGAATGATTTAATTACTTAAAAATATATAGTTACTAGCTGCGCCCAGCGATTTTACTTGCTGTACTACTATAGACTATGTGTTATTCCAGGGGCTAAACTATCTCTTTACCAAATTTCAGCTCAATCGGTCCACCCGTTTTGGCGTGAAATAGTAATAAACATCCAGACATCCATACTTACAAACTTTATAATATTAGTAAGATTTATTTTAATTAACGTACATTGACATACTTATTAATATAAAATATTACATCTTTCACTTACTTAAATCTATTAAGTATAATATATAGATATTACTTACATTAAAAAATATTTTTAAGTGTCATTCGGATGCCGACCATAACCTTATATATGACTGCGAAACTGCCAACTGCACGCAGTGCAAATTCGAAGTAATTTGAATGACTTCTTAATAAATACATGCGATGCACCCGAATCAGCTCCGAATGACACCTTTTTTTCAGCTAGCGCACTAATCATTAGCATAATATGACTAGCAAAATACGCAATAAGCACCATAAGCTCTTTGGCCATACAATTGACAATTAATTTAACACTTATATACATATTTATATTTCATAGTTGATTTCCATTTTTATCGATTTAAAAAAAGAGGGAAAGATTCATAATACATCAGATTATTTTTATATTTAATTATAATATTACGTTCTGATAACTTGAAGACTCTGGAATCATTCGAAAAATATTTTTCTTTTCGTTTCAAAGTGTAAATAACATCCTATAAAAAAGTCCCATTAAAAACAATATCGAAATCTGTCGAGCGGTTTTCAAGATATAAATTAAGGTTAAGTTGGTTTAATTAATATATTTTTAATTCACTTATTACATGCTACCTTATATTATCTTAATAAGAAGAACAGTCCGATCACAAATGATAACCCTAGTAATGACCTACCAACTTTAGTACTACTATTGCAATAATCCCCTCTACAGTGACAGATCAAAGAACTAGTGACCCGGTCTTCGTTCCCCGGGGTTTCCTTGCAGCCTTCGTTGTAAACTTCGTATATTCTATCGACGTGATGCCACCCGCTTGACGTACGCTCCTGGTCATCTCGGAAGCTTTGCATGGCGCACCCGCGTTCGTAGATTTTCACTGGAAAAGATTTGTTTATTTATTTAGACAGTCTAGTATCTTATTTCTATAGATGTATGACTATAGATAGATGTTTGTTACTCTTTCACGGCTGAACTGATTGAGTTGAAATGTGGCATAATAGATCCTACGAATACTATTATATTAATGTGGAAGTTTCTATGGATGTATGGGTGAAGATTTTTACTCTTTCATGCCTAAACGGCTGAACCGATGGAACTGAAAGTTGATATGAACAGCTACGCGGTATAGAACATTTTGTATGATAACTTACGCCCAATCATCCGATTTCTTTCCGTTAATTAAAAATTCGCATGGTAAGCAACCATATTAAATGGTCCATGGCTATGTCGGCTCGTCATTTAAGAATTCAGATCTTAGAGCGCTCTTAGTGATTTTGTTCTACCCACACCACATGTTCAAAAACGTCTTAAAAGCTCCGCACTTTGATATCAGATATAGAACTGATATTCGATCTCCACTCTAGCAACATGTGGACGGTGGATACTCAAGGCATGAATGAGAATGCAATTAGAGCGTGCTCTTGCACATCATACGTTACCGATTAACACCACCCTACGACTAACTTCTTGCAAATTGATTGATAATATTCTTCTCTGACTCATGCCTTCCGACGAATTTCAACGAATGACTCGATATTTTGCATACAATTCGAAGTGGATATCTTTTCTGATAGCCTCCATTAGCAAGTATTTTGATGACTTATATGAAAACAATTTTATAGGGAAAATATTTTGTTACTGCAAAATTGAAGTGTTTTCATGGAATTCTCGTGTAGTGGTAATTCCAGAGTACATTTTGTGAGTAAACAAATTGATGCATAAAGGTCATCCCTATTTTCCTGCTCCTATTCTAGACTCGTTTCTCTTGTTCATCCTTAAAGTAAAATTCATTTGCAAGACTGTATATCGATCTTAATATTATATTGTTATAGGTTGTACCTATACCTATATACTACTTTCTTGACGCATGCAAAATTTTAAAAATGTTATTTTGGTAGATCATATTTTTTTGCATTCTGGTATAATAATATCACTTGTTATCATTGCGACTGTTCAATTACGATTATTTTTTATTAATTTTCTTAAGTAGGTAAATTAAAACTTGAAACTCAAAGCCTTTATATGCCTTTATACTTGGAGCTCGTTTGAATCGTTTTCAAACCTCTTACAATTACGCAAACTGTGCAAAACGAGGCAAAAGGCCACTTACCGTTAACATGTAAGGAAAATTAGGGCAATGGCCATAAAAATACTATGGAGTTACTACTTTTATTGCGTCATAGAAATATATTTTATAAGGCTTTCTGACATTATAGACTATTAAGATTTTATGGTAAGAGCACATAAAAAAATCCAAGACACACTTTATGTTTTATAAATACATATATTACATATTTGGAATATTAGCCCATTTGTTTTCTTTTATAAGGTACGTGTTACCACGTACCTAATGATATTTGACATTGGGAACTGTTATGTTAATTTGACAAAAAGACTTATACTTTAGGCTCCAATTCAAAGTTATCCAATACATAGAAGATATACTCGTACATGCTTGAAAACTTCTGCAGGATAAACCGTCTGGTGCTTGTCAAACAAACGATAAATGCAATCAGTTATTAAAAAATAATCCATAGCAATTTATTTCTTCCCATAGAAGTACTTTCCAAAAAGTCAGTAGCGTCTTAAAATAAAATATTAATCTGTTAACATTTATTTGCAAATGTACTCTCAACTCTAATCACTGACCTCAACATCAATAAAAGTCAATGTCCGACGATTCATATGGTTTATCCGTGACCTGTGCACTTCCGCCGAATGCTTCTTTTTAACAATAGGAATGTTAACAAAAAATAGTCCATCAAAAAGTTTAATAAAAAAATATGGACACGTATATTATTATACTTTGTATTTTTTTTTATACAAAGTAAGTAGTAGTATGCAAAAGATTAGCTCCAACTATACTTACATAATATGTTAACACGTGTCTCTCCCAAAAACTTATCAGTTATTTTAATTTATATGTATTAATACACCAAAAGATTCGCATCTAATATTTTTACTCTTTAGTTGGACTAAATAGATTTTAAATTATGAAACATTGTCAACACCCTTGTTAAAAATACTTGTTCGAGCAATTACATTTTAAGAGTAGCAAGGACTAAATAAAAAATAACAATTGGTTTTATAATGACTAGGTACATATTATATTGATAAGAGGTCATCCGATGAGGTCGCAGCGGTAAGGTCATTGTCTGATTCACAGGCAAGTGCTAACATTCTTTCGTACATCTGCGCTATATGCTACTTAACACTATAAATAGCAACCATTGATATCGACCGTCTTTAGAACACGTTTGCGGCTTGGATTTACTTTGGAACAGTACTCATTTTATAATAATAAAGATATTGACAAGGTCAAAATCTTTTACATCTAATTAGCCCGTCTGTTAAATTATAAAAAAATAGGTACATACGTATTTTTTGGTTTGTGAATAATTTAAGATGTAAGGTTAAAATATAAATAAGTTCTGAGTGGAGACATGTATGATGGTATGTCAATTTTGCTCGTTGTGACGTCATTTAATATACTCGCATAGGGTATTTGCTAATAACAAAACAAATGCCCCTTGCAAAATCTTAATCTTCTTACAAGAACGAGATGCGTATTTGATAAGTTCATTCATCTCAGTTATTTAAAACTGACTGTTAAATCGCACCTTGACTACTCGTTCAGTCGTTGCGGGAGGTTTTAATTTTTTTTTTTGCTTATTATTTATGATTACAATATATTTAGGACAGTTACTGTAATTCCTAGGTAAATAATATCACCACGCCCAGCTCATGAGCTTTACTAAGTAGTATCGCTAAATAATATTATAAATCCAAAAGTGAGTAAAGAATTGTGTGTTACTGTGTGAGTGTGTATGTTTGTTACTTCTTCACGCCTAAACGGGTGGACCGATTGAGCTGAAATTTAGTATAGAGATAGCTTACCGTTACGCAATTCAGCAGAATAAATTGCGCCTGAAAGCGCGACTGAACCTATTTTAGTTTTTGAAGTGAAAACTTCTTTAGCGGCGCTGAGCACTTTTTTTTGTATGGGTAAAAACTTTCAAACTCGCGTCAGGGTCACGTGATGCTGATCGAAAAAGCGTAAGATCGAGGGGAAGGGAGAGGAACTAGTATCTCCCACTCTTTCTACCGTGCCTGAGTGTGCTGCTCTGTTTAGGCGGCACAGGGGGCTTAGACAAGCGCGCGCCCGATATTTTTTTTTATATTTTATATTTATATTTTTATATTTTATATTTTTTTTATTAGACACTTAAATAGGTTCGAATCAAAACTGTTTGTTTCTTACTTCAGTTATCATAAACCAATTGTATCAGTTGTAAAAATTTGCGATGATGATTCTGATAATAACGATGGTGTAAAAGTCGTCGAAATTATGGATGGAAGTTGATTTTTCTGAGAGATAAAATTTAATGTAATATATAAATAACGATATAATATTATAAATAACAACATATAAATTGTAATATTTGTGTACGATAGCGCAATAAATAAACATTGTATTCTACCTCATAAATGATAGTATTTTTATACTTATAATTAAACACAACGTTAATATTTTTTTATTTAAAATTACATTTCAAGAATTATATGTTAAGAATTAAAAGTCGTTTATTCCACGCTTATTGAAAACTGAAAACTTATAGCCGTTTGAATAATATTAAAATTCACTTGTATACCATAATTGCTTTTACGAAATTGTTTTTGCTAATTAAACTTTAAAACTATTGTAATACTTACACCCATTTCCAAAAGGTGAGCTAATCTCCTTCTTGTAGCACATAGTGGAATGTTCACAATCGACGACGTACTTGTCACTGTTGTCGAAATGATGGCAGAGTTGCTCTCGAACGTACGAATCGAACTGCGCTTCGCATTTGTAGCAACGCAGACTGGATGACACTGGAAACCAATACATGAGTCGTGTCAAGAGTTTACTGAGAAAGTTTTTAGTTGCACAGTTGCAAGGTGGACTCCGTTGAGGCAACAACGGAAACGGAAGTTAGATGAGAAAGAGCACAGCACACTCTAAATATGCTGACGTGGAATCTTGGTATGAAATTGGTCTTTTTGCCAAAAAAAAAAATTATGTATTAAATTATACTGGCTTTCCAACGTTGGCAGTCTCGTGGGTTCGTTTAGGCCTAGAATCTGGTTGGTTGGAGTCAACATTAAAAAATATTTTCAATATTTTGGAATAAATTTGTGAATATATCTCGTAGATCCAATAATTCTCTTACATACATAACCAAACTAATAACCTCCTTTTTAAAGTCTGTTAAATATGTGTTCAAATTTAGATATTATCTTGTTTGCAATATTCTGCTTGACCTAATAACCAAATATGTTAAGTAGGTACACTTCGCTTTGTTTTAAAATGAATCGTTATTTTTGCACCACGCGTTCCCAAACATTCAGAATGTTACATAGAGTGTTCCGCGAAATTGTTCAAATATAATAATTTTAGAACGAGAGCGCCACTAAGCCGGCATATTTGCAAATCTTTCGAATTGAGACACTTCCCCCAATTAGCTGTGGTCATTTTAACAATTAACTCGTTACTGTGGAAACATTTTTCTGTTGAGCTCTGTGTAGGTTTTTGCTATGTAGGTTAAGGATTACGTGCGCATGACATTTAGTGTTTTTTGGCAAAAAAATGTAAAATAAGAGCGTAAAGGCACATGCGATTATTTGTCGCGATTTCTTTGTAATCGTATATCATATAAGATTACTTGATACATATATGTATCAAGTAATCTTATATGATATTATATTAGCGTATACGCTCTTAGTAGGTACTATTAAAAGTAATTATAAGGACTATTACTTTATTATGAACACCTAAATCATATACGATGTCTCTTAATCAGGTTTTAAATGTGACATGATCACCTTGCTTCCTACAGAAAATAATGTACATAATTATGTGTGGCTATATTGTAGCTCACGTTTGTTTTGCATGAAAGATTAATGACGTTGGTTTAAGTGACAAAATTTAGGAAATTAGAACCCGGAAAAAGGATTTGTATGAATTATATTTACTTGTGGGTTTGCCAACCCGTAGGTACAGGCTCGTAATAAAATAAACTTTATGTTAGACTGAGTTAGACACCGATACACAGGCGTACGGCCCGTTTCAATATCAATAGTGTTATCAACATATCAATAGTTAATAATAGTTTATCAACATCCATAATATTGTCAAAGTAAAGTAGAAGTACCAGAGTAATGATTAAATCCCTCCCTACCTTTACTGAACATCATGACGGAACACGGTCACAATGACCACCTGGGGACATGGTTTTGTTCAGAGGGTGATTGCTACTAGCCACGGCTGAAACCTGCCACCGACCACCAGTATAGCGAATGGAAGTGCCATTGATTTCGAATTGAACGATTTATAGTAGAAGTTTCGTTTATACTAGACAGCTGGACGATTAATTATTTATGGTAAATTGAGTAATAATTGCATTCCAAACTGGAATTTCTTCCTGTAGTTTCTAACGGGAAACTCCAGTAAAAATTAATTTGTTGTAAAGCTGACATTTTATTTCCTTTTTACAAGCTTTATATTACTTTCACCTGTCTGTCGTCTGTCTGCCTGTCTGTCTGTCTGTCTGTAATCAAATCTTGCAAGTTTAATTTGACCCACTTCCCGGTTTCCAATTGAGCTGAAAATTTGCATGCGTGTGTAAATTGGATGACAATGCAATATTTTTATGACATCGATCTGATGATGGAGCTGGAAGGTGGCCAAAGGAACTCTGTCATAAAACAACGCAACCCCATCGAGTTTGGGCTCATTTGATTCGTCTTGACAAGTACTTTATGATGCAAGATGATAATAATAATTAAAGCTTGTTTTTAAAAAGTATTTTTAAAATTTCACTTGTTCCTTTGGCTTATTATTGTAAATGGTAACCTACAAAGGTTAAGGCCTTCATACTCCCACAGTTACGTGACAAAATTTAGAACCACATGGTGTCGAATTCCGATAATGAAGTTCGTTGCCCACGTGATATTAATTCGATTTAACTACTTAGATTATATTCATCTTTGGTCCGACAAGCGTTTTACTACCTATTGTCTACTATAAAAATGTTCCTCACTTTATTCTTTGTCACTATAAAATAATCGATGGTTTATTCGCAATGTTCTTGTTTGATGTTTGAACATTTCTGTTACATCCTTGAGTTAAAAGTATTTAGGACTCGATGTTATACAACTTTAATTAATTTAATATAAGTATAGTTAAATGTAATGCAAAAGTATTTATTATACGTAATAGTTCGATACACGAATATTTATTAATCATAGGTGATTCCCAATTTAGTTGAAAATCCGATTGATTTTTGCTTTTCTATAAAATATTTATCCTTGTAATAATTGTCATTCATTTTGTTAAAATTTTAATATAGGTAGTTGAGTACATATCACCACTTAAAGTTACCTACGTTTAATTTTTAAAATTTAAGTAACAAGAAAGACTGCCCTGCTTAAGTTGGCAAAAAATCGAGACGACCTAGACGCCTACCAGACAGTCAAAGTGGCGTAACAAAAATGTGGGGGGTCTTTCAGGCTCAGTGTCTATGTTGTCTTAATAGACAAAATACTATAAAACAAATGTTTTATCTCCATTGTTAAGTTGATAACATTCTGTCCACTTGTTACTCGTTTTTGATAAGACAACGCATTTAAACAAGGTCACTGTGTCGAAATAAAACATGTGTTTTGAGATTGTATTAATCTCTTTAAATATTTTTAATATCATTTTATCTGGTTATATTGTACGATGTATTTATTATTCAGTTAAATTTTTTGTATGAATTTTGCAATATTAAAATGACGGTTCTCCAAAAAATTGGCATCATGGTATCAATTTGTTTTGTAATCTGTATAAATGTTCGATTAACACCAGATACCCTTGACCGCGCATACAAATAAGTAGGTAGACATATTATGCATATGCTAATAGATTCACGTATTTTTACATTTGTTTCAATATACCTAATTCACTTCGGAAACACTTGTATTTTTACATTTGTTTTAAAATTTCACAATACTTCGGGAAATATTTTATTTTTCGCAATGATCAACACTCAACACGAAATATATCTTTTACTTACTTTTCCATAATAAAGTAAACACCAACAATACTCCAAAATCCATTTTCATGACTAGACCACCTATATTATTATCACAGAACTATGTTAGTAAACATTCATACGAGTTAGTTATTACGTTCTCGTATTCATTGTATTAACGATCGCGTGGCGTACGCTCCAAGGTTCTCACAATACTGGAAGTACAACTACAGTGATTCACAGGAAGGAAGCTCAGTGGTAAAACGGGGCATGTCCAAATATCAAAGCAATCGAGCATTTATAACTGCACCAATAGAGGTGATTCAGGCGATCGTGGCTGGCGCCGACGCGCGACTGACCCAACTTTCGGCAGATTTGGCGATCCTGCTAAATGTGACCGAACTTTTAACCCCGATTAGGACACGGTGAGACTGCTTTTTGCACCCACTGAATTAACAAATCTTAATATATAAAATTCTCGTGTCACAGTTTTTGTTGCCATACTCCTCCGAAACGACTTGACCGATTTTGATGAAATTTTTTGTGCCTATCCGGTATCTATGAGAATCGGCCAACATCTATTTTTCATCCACCTAAATGTTAGGGGTAGTCCACCCCTAAATTTTTTTATTTATTTTTTAGACAAAATTTTTAATTTCTATTTTTTTATGATACAACATACAAAAATACATACAATCCTCAATTTTCACCCTTCTACGAACTCAATTTTAACCCTTATTTTTTAATAGCCATTTTAGTAATTTAATCATTTTTCCTCTCCGGTCGAAAACTGATCAATAGTCATTTAATTAGTTATCCCCGCCAGATGTCTACAGGTGTCACTTCTGACCCAGTAAACAGCACGGAGTAGGGATGAGAACGAAGCCGGTCTCCTTTCTTTCTCACTCCCTACACAGTTGTCGGCCATCATTATTGTTTATGCATTAAGTGTAGTAGTAACGTTGACAATTATTATTTTGCTATCTCAGTGTAAAAGTTAATATGAGTTATTAACTTTTAATCATTCCTATTTTATCAATAATAATTAAATTATCAATTTTGAGTGTATTTTGCACGATTAGTTAATCAAGTGATTTTATAACCTCAAAAGTACTCAACACGTGACAAGAGGTTTCAATAACAACGGATTTTGTGTTGTAATTATACTTTTTTTATTTATATCGAAAATGTTGTTGATCTTATAAAAATGTAATTTTAATTTAATTTTATTAAAAAAATGTAATTGAACAATTAAGATTTTCATAGTTTCCAAAAAATCAATCATTATGAATCTTTATTTTGAAATGTCAATGGAAATATTGGTTGTATGAAAAAATTATAAGAGACAATGTTTTCATAAAATTTAATTTTTTACTTTTGTTTGAAAATTTTTTCCATAAAATAATGCTTATTTCACGCATATACCACATTCTTACATACAATATAATTTTTTTTAAAATACATACATACTTCCAATAAGTAAGCTATTTTTTGTCTACACTAAAAAATTACTAGGAAATTATTTATATGGCAAAACAACGTTTGCCGGGTAAGCTAGTAGTCTATATAATAATATCCTCGTAAAACATATTTTTAGATAAAGTTTTGACCCTGATCGCTGTGTCAGTCGTCAGACCAATTTGTTGCCAGTTTTTTCACAATTTTAGTATCTAGAATTTTTATTCGAAAATCACTCTTATGCAGCTGATAAACGTGTTTTGATAATGTGATTTAAAACTTGTTTTTATATGTTTTTGAACATATTAAGTCTGTTAGGTTAACGGTCTTCACTCATCACAAAAAGATGCACATGTGCACGTAGCTTATAGGTATATTAATTGTTTATTACTATATAATTAACACAATCAGCGCACCTCGCCTCGTATCGGTAAAACAATAAATATTTCCTTATTTGTTTTGCGATGTTTTGCTTTTAATTAACCGTATACTTAACAACTAACTGCGTACCTGAATACTACGATATTGAAGCGAGCTATCGCTTATTCATCTCCTCAGTCAGTCGCATTCTTCTCTCTTTTCTATGGCAAAATCGACTCCTTTGTTATCACATAATCTCTTCTATCAACAATCTATATAAGATTGTCCCGTTCTCTCCGTTATTAGGAATTCTGCTGTCTCAACTCCAGATGTGCTGGTTTCGATCGTAGGCAGGTCAAATATTATGTGCTTATAACTAGAAATATCTGATTTTAGCATAGGTTGGGTTAGTTTGTCTACTTGTTGCCTATGTTAGTAGTTAAAAGCCTGTGGTATTAAAAAGGAAAATTATAATTATTAGTAGCAGTTTCCCTCCTATGTTTCACTAACATTATGCTTAAACAAGGAATATTCATGTACATATTAATGTACCATTGGCATCTGCCTCAAATTATTGTGAAACATGAGCCCTACGATATCGTCGTTCGCAACATCCTTTGCTAAACGTGATAAAAATACAATACTTGCAATTTCATATCTGAAACAATGTTTTAAATTGTATGCTGATGAATAAGCTAGTGTTCATGATAAAAAGTGAAGAGTCATCAGGATATGAATATACTGGAGAAATCCCTAGAGTTATATCTATTACTTTGTCCCTTCCATTTGCGATTTTTTTACTAGCTGCACCCAGCGTTGTGTTATTCTAGGGTCTAAGCTTTCTCTATACCAAATATCAGCTAGATCGGTTCACCCGTTTGAGCGTAAAGAAGTAACAAACACACAACTTTCGCATTTATAATATTAGTGTCATAGGCCTACGTGTGAACACACGGTAGACTAAAATGTAGACAAGATCCAGTATTCAACAATCCACATTGAAAATCGTCAGTGGTCATTCATTCAAAATCTATAAAACTTTACGGCCCATGTTCGACAAGAACAGTTTTATAGTCGAATTTATAACTTATGCCTCTACTTACCACATCCGCATTGCCTGACTCGACTACTAACTATAGGAAACGGGCTAATGCTATAAAATTATAAGCTCCTTTTATTGCTGTTGATTGTAACTTTACTATAAACTTAAGTACTGAAGGGTTACGTTTGCATTTGGGTGCAGAGTCGTTCTGTAGTCCTACTACACATTTACTGTACATTTCCATTGTTGTCCAATAAAATTATCTGACACAGCAAGACACTAAACGAAGTCGCAGTATTTATCTATTTAAATTAATAGTTATAAATAGTAAGCATTATAAATATTAGTGTTTGCTGATTGACAATTGACACGTAAGAAGACGGCCTGCTTAACGGTGAGCGCAGTTACCATCGTCTTTAAAAGTCTGCAACACCCAATTATAATGGCGATGCGGTGTTGAACATTGCCAACGTGTTTTCGGTCAAGTGGGCGGGGTAAACCCCTCCCATCTCTTTTTCGGTATATGAAACTCTAAAAACGAGAGAAAAATTAATTTCTGTCTCACTGTTAGAGTTTGTTGGTAGTTCAAGAGTTTGCAGTATTTGTCTTCAGATTGTCTTATTCAGAAACCTCAATACAAATTTCCTGTAATAAAAAAGGATAGGTCACGCCTCCACTCGGTAGTCTGATGGTTCGGCGCCGGGGTATGACGTCACTGTCGTCTCCCTTTGTCTCCAGACATTTCCCGCAAATATTGCCACATGTTTTACTGTATTGGTCTGGATAAGCAAATAGTAGCACGTAGACTTGCAAATTGATTTATTTAACGACTGTAACAACATTGGTATTATGTAGTCTCGTATGTATTTGCAGAGGAGCTGAACATGCGCCAGTTGTATTGCCATTAAAATAAATAAAAATATAGAATTTTCTTTATGCAAGGAGATGAGCGAAACAAGGTAGACGCTTGCCTGATGTTAACCGATAACGCTAGTTAATGACAGACGCAGTGTTACCTAGGTAATCAAAAGCACTGAGCTACTCGTACAGTCATGCAGATGCATAATTTTCTCCGTAGAATTATTACCAAACGAAATTTTCCCCGTGTTAGTAAAAGTTTCCCGCTCGTGAAGGATTCGAAAACGTGGTCAAAAGCTTACCTATAATGATAGAAAAAAGAGGATATGGTTTTTTGCTTTTTTCTTTCGTTTTATTTAAAAAATATATTAGAAACATTCTCTTATACTCTAAACACATTGCACATACGAGTATTAAACATCGCCCAGAGAGAGAGCTTTTATTACGCTTCGCCATGCCTTGCTCACTGCATAAGTAGACTGCAATTTTATAATACTGACTCATTAAACGGCCAGACGGAAATGAACTTGCACATCCATAAGTGGAGATAAACCATTTTATAATTATTGTCTGTCAGCAAAACAAATTGTTCCTAAAGCGTATGCAAACGACCTGCAATTTAAGAGTGATTAAACTACATCTGTTTATTTTCTTCCACCGTTTATAAATGTTTACAGCTTCAGGTTGAAGTAAATTGTGCCCAGCGGTTTCGCCTGCTGTAAAGTTACTGATGTGTTGCTTCAGGTTCTAAGCTTCAAAACTTTTCAAAGTACTCGAGGACGAGAACCAAGTTACTTTTTTTGCTCTTTGTGGATAAACAAGTGAAATTAAAAAAAACTTTTTAAAGCTTTTATTTTATTATTACCATCTAGCACCAAAGTACTCGTCAAATGAGCTTAACCTCGATGCGGTTGCGTCGTTTAATTACGGAGTTCCTATGGCCACCTTCCAGCTCCATTATCAGATCAGCTCTATGTCATAAAAATATTGCATTGTCATCCGATTTATACATCCATGCAAAATTTCAGCTCAAACGGAAACCGGGAAGTGGATCAAATTTAACTTGCAAGATTTTATTACATACAGACAGGGACAGGTGAAAGCAAAAGCTTGTAAACATTCGTATAGTAGGTAAAGTGTAATTGTCTAATTTGAGCTTTGAAGCGGTTCAGGCATTTAAGCATGAAGAAGTAACAATCATTCGCACATAAACACAAACTTTTCATTTTTCTAATAATAGCGCGAGTCTACTGCTCTACTCTTAATAAATAAGCTATGTACGCAAATGAAAATTCATTGACCCTTATTGATTAGGCTAATACTAGGGAGTGTCGTGTCGTGCTCGTTATTTATTGCCTAGAGTGTCTGGACTGAAATTAATTAGATCAACAAACTTTTACTGTTAATTTTGAGGATATGTAGAGCAGGTTTTGCGTGTCTGGGTATCCTGGCTATCTATATGACCTGGATGTCGCACTAATATTTTAAACTGGCTACACCCAGCGGTTTAACAGATATCATAAAATAACAATCCTAGATATATATGCCACAGAATCGGATTTCCGTGGAAAGATTTAGGGCTTCCTTATTTCGTCCGTATATAGGTACACTTTCACGCTGAGGGTTATCACATTAAATTAATATTCACAGTCTAGTCATGGTAAAAGACAGTTTTTTGTACTGAACAGAATTTTGTACTGAATTGATTGATTGAGATATAATGCACTAAAGTTGCTTGGTTCCACTAAGAAGTGATGACGTAAATGTCCCCCACTGAAACCTTATTAGCGTTACAGGGTTACCTAACAAAAAAAAACAAATATATTTATTATCACTTCGTATATTCGATTGGACTATCTCGTGAGATTCTTTTACCTTATAATTAAACTTATAATTAATTACCAACAACATGACCGTTAAATACAACTTTTTCGGACTAGTAATAAATATAACAAGTGTCGATGCATCATCGCTGGTCCCTAATACGTTGGCTGATTTCGTTGGTTGAAACTTCTACGTCTTTTTAGAAGCAATCAATCTAACGACCCAACTGATGGTAAATGGTTATACCGACTATATCTAGGGCATTGCTTGTACATTATCAACCCTTCAAGGCGTTTTTGTCATAGCACTAGAACGTTAAATTAAAAAGAAACAAATTATTAGGATTTCCTACTCGTTGCCAACCCTTCAAGGCGTTTTTGTTATAGCACTACATTGTTAAATTAAAAAGAAACAAATTATTAGGATTTCCTACACCAGCGGCAGTATCTGACAGAGTCAAATCACAATTTATAAGTTACGTGGCTAACTTATATGTATGTTGCAGATTTAGGTCGCCAAAATAACCTATTGCGCTTCGATACAACCAACAAAACTACTTATTGAGTAAGCTTTACTAAGGCATTACTTTAAACAATTTTAATAGAGCTTGACCAGAACCGGTAGTTCATTCACATACTGGTGTAGAAACTGCTACTGCTTACTTTTGGGTGGTGGAATTAAAGGCTCGTATAATCTGTAAACCAATCAACTGTCTACTAATAATTTGTTTCAAATAGTACCTGCAGTCATTGTACCTGCTAATGAAAATAAACTGGACCCTATTCCTCTGGACCCTTACAAATCAGCCAACGTACATATACATTTACAAAAATATCACAAATTATTGCCGTTAGAAGTAGCTGAGCACTTCTGACTTATTGTCATATGTGTTCCTTATGTACTACCTAAGGCTGTTGATGTATTTCATTAGGTTGAATACCACTATCACGCCCATAATGTCCGTGTAACCTTCGTGGTTCGCCGATGGCGATGAGTTGCACAAATCGGTGCGACAGTAGCAATATCTGAAATAAAAAAAAATACATTAGAACTTTTTTATTCGTTCACATGTTATAATGAGAGTAGACAAAGGAGAATATGACGTATCATTATCATCAGCCCACGCTGGTTTTAAAAATGTTATACCTAACATTTTGGACCAAATCAAATTAGGACTTATGTGGATTTAGGGGTACCCTGCGTTTTCCTCTTTCAGCAAATGACGATTTTGACTCATGACGCGACAATGAACGTATGAGGTGTAACTAGGAACAACAGTCTACCCACACCAACAACTCAGAACAGTTACAGTGTCATCTAAACTTTGATGCTAAAGCTTAGATAGCATTTGGTTATCTACCCTAAGGCTTAATTTGCGAAGTATCATATTCCTAGTGATTTCTCCGGCCTTTACTTTCACAACCAAGTACCACTTAGCACATACGAGTTTCAGTACTAAGAAAATCTCTTCCACCCGTTAATCTGTAAAATAAGTACCTATCAAAAACTATATTGTTGCTGTACTAAACTACTAATTTGAATACATGCCAATGCTCGCATCTTTAACACCTTAAGGATAGTTGGCACTTAGTAAATCTTCTAATTAACTGGTTTACATATCGCTCATTAAAACTACATATCAATAGGACTACTTTAATATTCGTTTAGTCTTTTGGTACCTCTCATTATGATGTAACCACTAAATAAAATCTGCTCTTGGTGTTTTGATAAACGCAACTTCCTTTTTCTAACTGCTTTTCCATAATGCTTGTTCATAATTCTTGCTAAAAACCTTTTTCCAGTATTACGCATATTTTATATCGAACCTGTTGAACATGTCGTAATTGCAGCAATCTAAAACCTGATAATGTACAGTACAGGTAGCATTTATATGCCCACCTGACACTGACATAATGATAAGGTGTACGGCCACTCTAAAATTATGGTTAGTCCCATGGACGTCAGGAATATTTTCTTTGTCTATAAGGGCAATTTTAAAGTGAGTTGTCTTTATTTTCTTCAGAAATGAGGTAGGATCAAGGGGTATACTATCCAGATGGTATAATTTCCATTTAAATTTTAGCGGAATCAGTCGAGCGGTTTTAAAGCTATGAATTAAAATGTGCTCGCTTATTAAGTGTAACTTAGCGAGCGTGTAGTTGCTTTAAAAACTCTTAATGCAATTCTCCAAAAGCACTTTCGTAGTGCCATAGTGCCAAGCCACTGAACCTTCCACCTCGAAGTGTCTATTGTGAGGCCTACCACGCCTACGCCTAGGAATGTGTATTGCCCAGTCCCTCTAGCAAAGTGCAAAACGCTTGAAAAAATGTGCTGTAATAGTTCTTATTGTTCGTATTTCCATTTTCTTACAGTTCGTATTTATATTTTTGGTGATAGCCATAAGCATTTGGCTAGAGGGGCAGCTTCGATGGAGCTCATTGTCTTTACCTTGCTAATCAATTACTTACGTATTTCGCGTGGACCTCGCTCCTTTATCATCCATGGTTTCACAGCCTTCGGTGTAAGGTTCCAGTACCTCCATCTTCGGTGACCACCTCCCGTTGTTGTAGTCTTGATACTCGTGCTTCTGTGAGGCGCAGTCGCGTAACTCGCCCTTTATTCTCACTGAAATGTGATAAGTTCAGGAATTATTAAATGCAACTAGACATTTACAAATATAAAAAAAAATGTGAAAAGTAAGTAGCTTGTGCTAGCGGCCTCTCTCGCCAGATTTTTTTCTTAGCGAGTGTCTACATCATAATTTTGTACCAAATTTTACCTCAACCCAACCCGTTCAGGTTTGCGCTGTTGTATCAGTCTCTATTCGTACTATTTCCTTAGATACATAAAGTTTCCTTTTATACATAAAGGTAATAATTGTAGGTTGTAATTAGTTCAAACTCCAATACATTCTACTACGAGTAATGATGCGTTTCCACTGACGCGGAGAGGAAAAGAGCGCGATATTCGACCAATGCCAGTGCTTCGCTTTTTAAAGTCACAGGAACATGACTTTAATTGTAAATCTAAAATAAGACATCAGTAACAATAAAAACAAAAGTTAAAAAATATACGAGTAAAATGATGTCACCTTATGGTTAATTCAACGTTGCCAACTCGCTAACCTTATGTTGCTTAACAATTTCGGCCAAATTATTTTTTCTATTGTCTTGCTGCGAAAGTCGCGTCCTTATCATTCTTGCTTAGATACAATTATGTGCATATGTACAATGTACTTACGTAATTTGAACTTGACTATTCACCTGCTGTTGTCTACTTTTGTTATACTTGTATTGTGTAGAGTGTTATAAAATCAAGTTAATGGGAAGTGAAATAAAAGAAATGTAAATAAAATGTACAGGACCGATGTCCACTGCCTCCTGAAATGTGTTAGTGTAAATATTACATCGTATCGACATTTAACAGTAGGTTTAAGCCGTGTTTACCTAAATTCGAAGTTTAATCAGTGGTTTACATTATTGTTTTAGAGCCACCAGTTGGTTAGTCATGTCAAAGTTTTCTCTACAATATACCTTATGCTTAGTTACAAGTTACTTACAATTTGCTGAAACTCCACATTTTCGGTTCATCGCTGTCAGTTCACATTTTCTGTTCATTGCCGATTAAAATAAGCCGGTAAAAGCTCTATAAGAGCTTTTTAATACACTCAAAAGATGCCTTGTTTTTCAGACACATTGAAATGTTCGTACCTCCATTCTGAATATCAAGATAGAAGTCCTGCTTCATGCACATTGTTGAGTAGGGGCAGTCGACGATGAACTTCTCCGAGTGGTCGAAGTGCACACACAGCCGCTTGGTCGTGTTGTAGTAGTGACCAGGGGGAGGGTTGATCAGGCACTGGTAGCAACGAAGCGATGTCACTTCTGAAAAAAACATTACAAGCATATGATTAACCAAAACTAATTATCACTTTCCGTGTTTGGTATGCAGTGTGCTAGTTATAACGTGGTAATTTCATGATTTCTTCAGCTTATGATTACCTCACCGTGGAGATTTTTGGTGGAGAAAATTGGGAGTAAGCCACCATCCCGGCTAATAGTGTCATCCAAAAAGCAGAGTTAACTAAGACCTGAATATATCCACCTCCGAAGCTCTACGTCGTTGTAGGCGAATAAATAATAAATAAATATTTCAGGACATTTCACACAGCGCTACCTAACCCCAAGCTAAAGCAACTTAAAGCACGCGAAAATACGATATTTTTCCCCATTAATGTTGACGTCTAGTCTACATTACACATTACTACAATGGGGCAGAGGAGAATTAATATTACGATCAATTACGAATTATATTGCTGACAATTAAAATTCCCATCGGCCCCATTAACATTCCCACTAGTAGCTAAGGTAGCATGGAGAATTCAAGGCAATCGTGGTAGTTGAACTCCAATCATTAATCTCTGCTTTTTTATGCATAAATTTTTAATGCCGTCCTAACAGTATTTAACAATTTATCTACTAGATAATATCTGGATACTGGATATATCAATAAAGTTCGACCAGCATTCATGACTCCAAAATGTCATGAACATGATTTGCAGACAAGTGCAATTTAAAATTAGTTGATCTATACAATGGATGAGGAAGTAAGGCTATTAGAAACTCACGACGCGACGCGCAAATGTTGTGGTAATTCACTACAATTGTATTACGATTGTAATTTCAATTTAGTTTGTTCAATTTAATCCAGTATCAAGGTTAATTACGCGGTAACCTAGTACATAATTACTTTCGTATTTAGCATATTATTTAGCGTATTAGTTAAATATACATAGCCCGTTCTGACTTTCCAGTATCTTCAAAAATAGATGTATTAATTCTGTCCTTGTAAAAATATTTTTTTATTATTATCAAAGAGGTATGCTCCTATTATAATTATTAACCAAAATGCTGTCTGATGGCTCCGTAATAAACAAAGCAATTCATCGAAGTAATTGTCTAAAATATTTGAGAAAACTACTATCATTTTGTGGCTTGGAACATAATTTCTAGGCTGGTTTGACCGTCGGTTGGTTCATGTAATAAAATTTAACTGAACTAGCTTCTTCACTTTAGTATTGTTATATTTTCTCAATATCGTAACTTAAACAAACTTGACCGAGAAGAATGGTGAGAGGAAAGGGAGGCCTCTGCCTGACAATGGGTAAAACCAAGATGAAAATAACGTTATTAGCCCTTGTATTAAAACACTTTTGAACAATTTTTACATAAGTCTCAATTTTATCGTATAACATATGCAGGTCACGCGTATTAATCTATTCAGGTTCAGGTCGTTGACTTATAGAGCACATGTGCTTATGAAAGGCTAGCATATTGTCTGCTCTTTCATTATTATCTTCAACTAGATATTAGTGTAATGGTTCATGTTTTTGTATATAAATATTCATCGTGTATGAATCACAGTACTTTATCGACTCCTACGCAGAGGCATTACGCATACTCCCGGTAAATGTTCGTGCTTCGGGTTTGCAAACTTTGTCCTCTTTGAACGTAGGTAGACAATAATAATAATTCGTCTTGTATCTTTGACACACGTTTAGTTTCTCCTGTTGTATTTTAATTTTAACACTTGCTAAGCTCTACCCAGATCTCTTTAGGCTAATACGAGAACCTATTGTGGTACAAAGAGGCAAAATAATATATTGTTAAGTGTACCTACCACATTATACGCGATCCATGACCAACTATATTTTTGAGAGCATCATGATTTATTTAGCATTAACGTTGTTCATAATAATTCTATTTTGTATTAGATAACTCAAGAGTTTATAGCTGCAAATAGGTAAGCCTTCTTACAATTATTGTGCTCTATTCACATACGTTTTGTTTATTTTAATTTAAAAAAATACAGTTCAAGTTGGCTACGTTGTCTATCTCTATTTAAAATGATGTGGTTGCAGTGCGTTGCTATTTTATGCATTATTGTGCAGTGTTGTTCTATAAAATCAGAATATTACCTTGATACAGAAGACGAGACACCAGATAATGACGATAAAAATAATATAGAAACTCGAAGGAATAATGATTTTACTAATAATACTAGTTCTAATAAAAACTCTGACAGTGATGAAGATGAACAAGAATATTTGGACTATCTACACAACAAATCAAAGGATACCCCAGAGACCATTGAATTCAATAATTCAGATAAAGAATTGTCAAAAAATATTACGATAACACCGGACATTACACCGAATATAAAGAATCCTCAACAACAAACGCCCAATTCAACAATAAAGTCAACTACCTTAAATCGATTTCAAGAATATCAATACGTTTATGATGACACCTCACCATTACAGATTCAGCAACAATTTATTAATTCAAAATTAGAAAATAACACAGAATTTACACTGATCAGCACCAGTACAATCAATAATAACATTTCGACCTCTTATAACAATTCAATTCGTTATCTCGCTGATTTCTATAATCTGGTGCCGGCAATTGATGCTCATAAATTTGAAAACACTCACATCGATACATGTAACTCTAGTAATAATATTTGGTATGTGCCTGAAAAATATCCGTGTTGGGAGTTGCCTATTCTCTATGGAAGACTTGGTCAACGAACAATAATGACCGATATATTTCTTGTTTATTCTGGAAAATTAAAAGACGTAGTATTAGAGCCTTCTAATATTAATATAGCACCAGCTAAACATTTGATTGTTTCTGAAATCTCAAGAAATTCTAACAAGTGGTGTTCTTCTGCACCTTGCTTCGGTGATCATTCTCTATGTGTCTTCGCTAACAAAAAAATGTCTAATATATGTGTAAAAGACTATAGAATTAAGTGGCCTACTATCTCCGAAGATATTGCTATTGTGAATACTCTGAACTCGATGCGAAATAAAATCGCTTATGGCAATTCGGATCTTTACAGTCACTTACCTCCAGGAGCTAACATTAGACAGGTGATGTATGACAGTGACTTAGAAGAGATGGCTAAAGCTTGGCTTCGTCAGTGCCTACCTGGTATTGATCCCTGTTCTTCACTAGATGATCATTATGTAACACAACTTGAATGCACCAAATGTGCTGAACATTGTTGTGTCAAACATTTTGGCGGTGATACAAAACCTAATTGGTAAAAGCATATCACATAATAAATAATAATATTATATACTCGAATGTCGTTTTAAAATGTGTACTTATCTTCATGTATTTATTTCAGTATCCCAAAGTACGAATGCTTCATCAACCCCATTATCGGATGTCTTTATGCGTGGTTTGGTCACGCTGGGAAGAAATTAACACAAACTGACGTAGAGTGCGGCCATGCTTCTAAAGAAACTTTTGTTACAGTCCAACTCCTATGGGCAAAAACTTCGAAAATAGGGTGCGCTTTCGGAGAGAGACCTAACGGGGACGTAAGGGTTATATGCAATTTTGCCCCAGGAGCACCGTTCTACGTTCAGAGTAAATACTATTGTGGTCTGATTGCGCACAAAGATGTGACCGACCAGTTTCCAACCGCTAATGAAACTGATGATGTGACTGAGGACGAATTTTTAACATCTTTAGGAATCAAGTTGAATGAAGTGTTTAATGTTAATGAATATGACCTGGGACCGAGAGATGGTTATCCTAACATAAATAGTACAAAGACAGGCACACTTACGTCTGACTTGGACACCTTGAATAAGATATACAAGCCCGGGTGGGTGAGAAATGTAATAAAGGACAAATCTAACGGAACTATGGGAATGATCGCTCGTCTGGTGACTCGCTATGTTTTTGTTGAAGCTGATCAGTCCAGGTGTGACTTTGATGAACCCGTCTATATAATCGGTGAAACGGCCTCTCGATGCATAGAACGAGGGAGGAAGTTCCACGGACTTTGCTACGATTTTGGTGATCCCACACCTGGTTACAGATTGGTTGCGATTCTAGCTCCGGTAGCACTATTCTCCCTTATATTATATGATCTATTTAGTGGTGTTATGAGACAGACAGAAAACTATTAGGTAATTCTCTCTTTTACAATTTAGATAAGAATGTTTGAGTTATCTACGAGTAAATTAAAAGAATAATTAATTTGAATTTGAATGTGTTTTGCTATGTCATAAGTAAGCTATGCTATTCGCTGTATCATTAAAATTAGACAAATTACTAAACGATTTATTATTACCATGTAGTATTTAGCACGAAACCAAACATGAATCACAGTTCCTACTGTTATGTTTACTAAATGTAATTAATAATGAATCATCTTACGAACTAATTGTATTGAAGTTTGTTATTTCCTTAGTACGTTTAAAACTGTTTCAATTCTCATAAATAGTTCATTAACAATATAATTTAGACTGCCTCTGTGGCGCGGTGGGCTAATACCCGCCTGCAACGCAGAAGGTTGCGGGTTCGATTCCCGCATGGGACAAATGTTTGTGTGATCCACAGACATTTGTTTCTGGTCTGGGTGGCTTTCTGTATCTATTATAAGTATGTATTTACAAAAGAAAAGTATATATAAGTATTATATCCGTTATCCTAACCACCATAACACAAGCATTAAGTTGCTTAGCTTGGGGTTAAGTGGCGCTGTGTGAAATGTCCTGAAATATTTATTTATTTATTATTTAATTATCGTCTTCATTATTATTATTACGTATGCGGTTAGGTGTTCACGCGTGTTACACTAATAAAGAAGCTAATGGTACGTATAAGGCCAGCGGTCTACTTGTAGCAAATGTTTGCGCCAGTGTCAAAACTCAAAATGACATTTTGTTTAATTTGAGAATTTTACATGCTTTTCGAACATTGGGCCACATAAGGCGGGCCTAATTATATTGGATGTTGCACAAAAAGAACAGAAAAAATAATACATATTATAAATAGGTGCTAAAGCAATACAAAGTTGGTGCGAATCGGGAATGAATAAAACTAAAATATAAATAAAAATTGTTTTGAGGAAGTTGAATAACACTCTATGACGATATTTTTATGAGATAGTATTAGAAAATAATGTTTGGTCTATATAATTAATTGATCGAATATTATTTTTATATCTGATTAATTAAAGACTCTCGCTCTTGTTTTTATTTTTCACGATCACTTGTGAATGAATTGTGCATTTGTGTTAAATACAGATTGTTAGACACAGTTAATGCAATTATTGTTTGTTAGCAATTATGATTTTATCAAACCACGAGCCTAGAGGCCAAACGCTGCTTCCGCTTTATTAATTGAACTATAACGTTCACTTTTGTACTACAGTACCTAATAACTTAATGTTCTTTGCAAATATATTCTCAGAATGAATCATATTATACTATACTTTAACTAAAACCACAAACGGCAAAACGCACGTCCAATATTGTTAAGAATATCGCAACCACTGCTTCGGATAATTACGATGTCCTTCATCAGGAGTAGATGTTCAAAGGATTTGTGTAAAAAGAGCAAAGTCGCAAGCGTAAGCTTACATATTTAAATTCGGCAGCAAATTAGCTAGCGTTTAGCTAATCCTTATAAAATTTCCAAACTATAGAGTTGGTAACCAACAAAACAAGGGCAAGACAAAAGTAAATTAATCTAATCAAGGAAATTAGCGAATCGTAATTAACGGTGGGAGGGTTTCTCAATGCGGAGAATCTATCTGGCTGAGATACCACGACTTGCCCAATATTTTGACATTATTTTTAGTTCGAATGGTACAGTGATCAGGGAAATAGGTCTATTATAAGATTTGACAATTTATATCCCAAAGTTACAAACGCGATGCAGTCTTGCATAAAAAGAAATTTCACAGTCCCTTATATTAATAAAGTCCGTGTTCTATGTATCCCTAAATATGAAATGTGGGTATAGGCCATTGGCACACTGGAGGGAAATTTTGTTACTGATCTTCCGGAATGGAACGCCTATACTATATATAATGTTACACAATGACAATCTTCTGTGTAATGTGTCCGTTATGAGCAATTAATGCACTAACGTATTCACAACAGGAAGGAGGCCTTGCTCAGCAGTGGGACAATATGGACTTTTGATGTATGGACGAATGATGCATACTATGTACTCGGGGTCCCGACGCGACGCATAAAATCGGTGACGGAATTCCCGTCAAGTGCTTCAATGGCCTAAAGAGTAATTATTTTTTAGCAAAAATATGTAGCACTAGAAAATGTAACCGTAGCATTTGCTCAAAACATTTTTTTTTGTGTATGGATTTGGTAGGCATCTTTGCCTGGGCAAGGATCAAGGACCTATATATTATAGATTGTGAACCAATGTAGTCCAGAAAAAAATAATGGTGCGATACTAACCTGTAGTTATCAATGACAATATTGCTAGTATCATGGCTAATATGTTTTGTTCCATATTTATTACGTTCTATGCTTCTTTGGTATGAATTATGACTCAGCTCTTCTGGTACTGCAATCAGCTCAGCTCATGCGTTGTTGAGACCCTGGAAACATAATTTTAGTGTATTAATATTTAGTAACGTTCATGTTTAACTTCTACTAATCCTACTTCCTAGTAAAACTTTTAAAAAGTGGTCAATTTTTATTCCTTGTTCGTTTGAATATAAAATGAGGTGAAGATGATCTATTTTCGCACGAGATCGAAACTTACGCGAGTAAAACCTTTGGCTGCATCTAGTAAACTGTAAATACGTGCAAATAAGAATTAAAAGTAAAATACATATTCTAAACCTTTCAATCAGACTGCATTGTGCATAAATTATATTTTTAGTTAAAAATAGCGTACAGCATATTTTTACATCGTAGAGTTCATAGTCTGATTCATAATTTCAGTTTAATTATACCTACAACGAAACGAGTGTGATCACCAATGCAGATTCTTTCAAGTTCAGATATTCGAACCGGTTTAAGTTTATCACTAGATCTACCACAAGTTTCTGCCTGTACAACGTAGACAAATATATATGGTGTATGGGGATTTACCATGATATTCCATGTATAATGCATGTCTATAACATCATTTTATTTTTGTCGATTTATAGTAATTGCCACCAGTGAAAATGAAATATAAATGTAAACCCCAATTATTGTAATGTTTTAGGCGCAAAGATGGAAGACTTCAAATAATATTCCTATGGGTAGCCCCTAGACTATGTGCGACCAAGCAATTAACATTAAAACGCAAATTATCTAGAGGTAATGCAATGCCCAAACTCCAAACGATTCTGAATGACCTTTGTGTCGTTGCGATTATAATGATTACCCACACGATCCTTTACTTCTGAGTGACACACCTCTAAATATTTGTCCAGTTTTGTCAGAATATTTAGTTAAATTGCTGTGTAAGGCTCTGAGCAATTTTGGAGGTCGCTGACACAGCCCCCGCTGCATGAAAACGTATCTTTATAATAATACTAGTATTTTTATGATAGTTTGCTCTAGAGACTTTATTGGGATTATAGATTTTATCTATAATCAAATATGCTATAATAAAAAATGTTTATCATTTTTTATTTTGCTAAACAAGTTTAGGACTTCAAGGCCCAACCTGTGACCATTATGCCTTTTATTTTCGTTACTAAAATCGGTAAAGTTACAGGTCTCTAAATATCTCTCCCGAGACGAATTTCCAGTTACAATGGTGGCACTTCACACTTCTCATCGCTATTCGGTGTTCACGTTTTTTGTAATCGGCTTATTTGTGTTAAAGTCCGAATAACATCGTTAAGAATTTACATTTATAGATGGACGAATAATAAGCCACTTCAGCAGGACTATTCACTTATCCGCCCGGGAACCGAACCGAAGACCGAAGTCGTATCGACTTAATACGTCATTTCATACATTTTTGACAATTCGGTCTTCGCTTCGGTTCCCTGACAGATAACTGAATAGCCCTGCATGTCGCTGTATTTGGGCGAATACGCGAACACGAATAGTGATGTGAAGGTTCAGCATAATATTAATACCCATAGTTCGATCGTATCGAAATCGGTCCGATGCCGTAACAGACGCCAAACGGGTTCAGTAATATTGCGTTGTTCAACGGTCGGTCTTGTTCTTTTCAAGGTCCTGACACGCTTGTCTGGCCTTTCCCCGCTCTCTGGGTAAGAGTGCGCCCAAGATCGAACATGCAGTATGTTATGTAGGTTACTGTTGATAATTTAATCAGCAAACTTATGCTAAGTGAGTGCAAACAACTTTGCTATGTAAATAATTTACTTGTTTTATGAGTCATCTTAGAGCTCATGCATAATCATTTTTAAATACTGTGATCTTTTTTGTTATCACTGAACGATAAGGCTATGTCATTCAGAAAGAATATTCTCACTAGTAAAAGTAAAGCTTTATTTGCCATTCTCTGGAATATCAATTGTGCGAGTTCAAGGTACCAAGGACTCGCGAGTCATCGGTTGCCAATCCAGTATTCTCGCCTTGAAGTCTGGAAATACCGATGGCATCTCATGAATTTGTAATTCACGTGTTGCAGAAATACAGGAGAGTTTGCTGTTTAATATTCTCACTTGGTTATGTTTAAAAACCTTTAAACTTGTTGAACCTGCTTATTTCGCCAACGGCAGTTAATTTCATAATACAGTAGTACTCCATTGCGTACACCGATCAGCCGTGAAATGCATTCTGATGCCACGACGACAAATTTATGCAAAGCGCTTTTTTTATTTATGGTGAAGGTCACTCGGTGCAAACTTGCAGCATATTGCGTACCTGCTCAGCATCATAATATCTAATATTTAATTTATAAAATACGTCATTACTAAATTGTTTTATACATATTATAAAAAAGTTGTTTTCCGCTGCCTAATCTGAGCGCTTAGATCTTTTAAGCTACGAGACAGATATAATGAGGAAGTTTGTATTGTAAAGCGAGGGCATATTGCTAGCTATACTATACTATGTTGTGCTATAATAAGTCCTTAAAAATAAACGAATGTATAATAATCGTTTTAAGCAAAAATAAATATTGTTTTCAATTTATGCAGAGAAGAGAAGAAACATGTTTATATACTTACTACATGAATGATAGTCATAATGTTTTAAATTCATCTTTGTAAATAAAACCGAATCGAATTGAATCGTTTAATGTAAAAATAATGTTTTAAACTACTAATACTCGTATTTTTATTTTATTTATTTTATTAGACAAAAGTGCTGTCAATCCGGTTTACTATTTTTATAGCCCCAGTATTCTTATATTTCATGATTTAGCAAGCTTGGCAACCCGTATGTCAAGGCTATGATCTTGGGCTGGTTTCCATTAGATTTCGCGCATTCTTTGGTAATTCTCTTGTATTGTCGGTCAAAACGTCGTTAAATAGTTATAGATTGCGGATTTTTCGCCACGGCAACGGCACGTTTGATGCAAATAAAATAATTCCCGTTATTATTAAAAGAAAAGCAAGCGGGACTGACTGGTCTATCAACAAATAACTCAAAAAAGTTTTTACCTCGTGGAAAAAACTATACGTTCTTTCGCGAGACTTGAACTATCTCTATACCAAATTTCATCCCAAATCGGTACATGAACTGTTTTGGGCGTGAAGAGGTAACAGAGAGACACTTATTCACATATTAGTAAGGGTAGTTATTATGACGTAGACACCTTATATAAAGATTTCTTAGCGGAAGAAACTGCAGGCATAAGCCAGTTTACTACATACATATACTACGTTTCAAAAACAAAGATAATTTTTTAGCAAATTTGCAGGGTTCAAAGGATCAATATCTTAATAAATTGGATATATATCGGATATTTTTCACAATATATCTGTAAATATCATAAGATACATCTGATATAACAGTTTTTGTGAATATATCTATGATATTTTCATAGATAAATAACCTTCGAACCCCGCAAAAAATATCTTTGTTTTTGAAACGAAGTATAGCTAGTTTTAATAGCTAGTTCAACAATTACAATCGTTAATCTCCCTAATGTTTAATTGAAGATCCCCTTAACTGGTCGGCAGTGAATGATTTCAGTGGAGGGTCGTTCACCCGATGCGATGGTGAGCTTCACCCACACACCTCGACTCTCCATATATGAAACACAACGGCTTAAATAAGCTACAACCTACTACTTTCCAAAGTATTGAGTAAACGGTATTGTATCATTTAGGGCTCAGGGTTTTCGAATGTCGAGAGTACAGTAGATTATTATTTTTAATAAGCATTAAAATAATTATTTCAGAATAATCATGAAACTATTACTTGGGAGTATTGTACAACTCGTATATACTCGAATTTGTGAATAAGCAAATTTAGTTGGCATTAAGTTTGTTATTGAGTCGATTTCCAGTTTCTTTCCTTGATTATTGTTTAATTTATATAAAATGCTAAATATACACGACGCGATAATTTATTTGCGATTCATAAATAAAAACAAAATAAACTCTAATAAAATAAAAGTATCTTAGGTTGCCCGCACACAGTCATATTGTCAATACGAAATTGACAGTAATCTTCACCAATAAATGGCCCCGCACACTTACTGTGGTCCAAGCACAAACGAGACGTTTTGTAGACTTATCTTGATGTCAAGTCAAACGTCATCCCACACATTGACGTCACATTGTACTTTTGTGAATGTATGGGATGAGAGTTTGACTTGACAACAAGACAAGTCTACGCATTGTCCATGCTAGAGGAGCTGTTGCAGTTCTGTCATTTTTGCACTTCACTTGTGTGTCTCGTCACTTGTGTGTTCTGGGCCTACGGCCTAAGTCCTTGATCATTAGGGATAACCACCAGTACATGTGACCTCTAAATCTATCGTAATCTCTATAACAGTATAATCGTTGGTTACTCAATTGGACCTCTACAAAGTAAGTCTATAAGTAATTGATTGCATTACGTGTTTCAATGTTAATTGTAAACACACAAGTCCAAGGTGATCACATACTTTGTACACTAAAAGCACGTAGATTATAAGCATTGGTCTTTAATCTTTTGATTTTAAACGATTTATAAAAAGAGGTTCTCAACTTGTCGGATTTTTAGGGTTCCGTACCTCAAAAGGAAAAAACCCTTATAGGATCACTTTGTTTAAATGCATGTTTACCAATTCAAATCTTAAATTCTTTGAGTCAGATTTCGTTTTGGTTTGATTTTTTTAAATTTAAAAAGTAGTCCAATTGATTTATTCACTTGAATCAAAAAATGCAGTTTTATGCTGCAATGGTAGTTGCCAAAGAAATCCTACTTGGAGGTTATTACATTTCGAACATATACGTTTACTGTACAATATTATGAAATATATCTAGGTACTCTGCTTTTGTCTGCGTGCGTATAATTTCTTTAAAATCCATATAATTAAAATGTTACAATTACAATAGGTATACATTTTCAATTTTTTGCACTCATTATTTTCCTACTTAAAATTCATCAGTTTATCTTGATGGAGTACAGGAAATTCTCGTATCAAAATCTGTAAGTGAAATTAATTTAGTGCATTATAATTTTTATTTAATTAAAAATTGGGTTATAATAATTAATCTCACTCGGTTACGCGGTTATTGCATGAAGTTTCTAATTTCTTGTGTATTATACTGTTACTTAAACGTACTTCAAAAGGCAAGACGTGTCTCTTAAGACAACTGCTATTTTATATAAGGAACGCTGTACACTTCCGTCCGTCAAAAAATTATGGTATATAGACGAGTTGTGCACGGTTGTAAGAAAAGAAGTGTTACCATGGTTAACTGCGCAAATTCTGACAAACGCTTAGCCAATTTAAGTCCTGTCCTGTCATGGTGGCTCAGTCAAAAATCAGTTAACTTGGCCTTTTTTCTATATTTTTCTCCATATTCCAGTGGAGAATCTTGATAGAACGCCTAATCCACTTAGGGTTCTCGTGCAACATTCAATAATTATGTAGCGATTCCTTCAGTAGTCTAACAAATACTGCTGAACCGAAAAGGTTGGGCCGCCAAAGAATGGTAAAAACATATATTTCTTTGCCGTGACCAAAGTGTAAAGAGCCCCTTACACTTAAGTTGGATGGTTTATGAGATACTTGAAGTCTCGAAACAGCTGCATATGCAATACTTGCATTACTGCGTTATGTCACGTGAGCACACGAGAAACGTGCATATTTTATGCACAATTTTCTCTGTCTTATTAATTTCGTATCCAGTTGTCTCCTTACAAAGGTATCTACTTCTTACTCAGTCATGGGTATAACAGTTTCTCTTCCAAGCCGAAAGTCGAAATAAACATGATGATAAAAACACGACTTTTGCATTTACCCTTTTGAGTATGTTTGTAAGCCAACATCGACTGTAAATGCTAAAGATGCTCAAGTAATTTTAAGATGGGTAAAATATTTTCTTTCTGTACACACCAATCGGTCGTTGAGCTGATCCATGTTGTAATTCACACTTACTTAATTTGGGGCAAATACTCCAACAGCCTTTTTAGCTAATCGCCAAAAGCTTGTAGGTAACATTAAAAGATGTGCTTTTTTATGTAATTTCTTTAGCGTTATCCAAAAAACGTTTAGCGCTTGTCTAGAGAGCCTGGTCACCCAAGTTACACTGGTAGAGTCAAATCTTTATTATAATATAGGTGGTGTGGCCAACGTATATAATGTGTTTCAGGTTCATAAGATTAATACAAGACTGTCAACAAGAACTAACGAGTGTCCTTCATACCATATTCTATATCATGTGTATATTATTTTGTAAGATAACATAATATATTTCGTGTCTCTTGAGTTACATGTACAAGTCGGCCGGTTTGTCTGTTAGCTGCACCCACTGTGTTGCTACATACTTTGTTCCAACTTGTATATAAAATACTGTATATGTAGGTGGTGTTATGTAACTAATATATATAATATTATGTATAATTCATGTTGGAAATCAATCATGAGTTTCCAAAACCATGGACTTTTTACTGCGCCATTGAACCAGATGTATGTGGGTCCGTTACATAACATCAATTTACTATAGTCTTTATTCATATTACAGAGGTATATTTAAATGTTTTGAAAATAGTTTTACAATATAAACATTTACATAATATTATAATCCTTTAAGATAAGCTCGACTCATACCAAAAGGATTGGCCCCAAATTACAACAGACAGAGATGAGTGGAGGGAGAGAAGGGAGGCCCTGCTGTGGGACGATTCGTGTATAGATTGACTAAAGCCGGTATTTCGCGACAGCCCTAAATACTAAATACGTCCAAAATTAATGAGACCCAGAGGCAAGGACACAACGACGCGGCAAACCCAAAACCGGAGAGACGAACTTGACTTCTTCCTCAAGGATTAGCCCCTAACTGCTACCCAGAGAAAGGAGTGGAAAGAGAGAAGGGAGGCCTTTGCCCTGCAGTATGACGAAACAGGCTGAATAATATTGTATAATAATTTACTATGTAAATAATTATGATTTGGTAGAGATAAACCAATTTTCCGCAGCACCAATTTTCCCTCTTAACTCTTACGTATTTTTTCATGCCTATGAGAATCATTTTTAGTTTCACGTCACAGTTACAGTACAATAAGCTGTACTAGTTCTCACGGCAAATAACATTGTATTATTTTATTGTATATTCATTAGCAGCTGTTTAGAAACAGATATATTCAGCACTTATCAATATTTGGTATATAATTATCAGTCTGATTTTTTGCACCCACTAACTCCACTGGTTTTTTTTTGTTCAAGATTATTAAGATTCTTTTAATCTTAATAATCTTAATAAATTGTATCATTTAGGCGTGAAAGAGTAACAAACATCCGTTCAAAATTGCGCTTTTAATTACAAGCTTTATATTACTTTCACCTGTCTGTTGTCTGTCTGTCTGTCTGTAATCAAATCTTGCAAGTTTAATTTGACCCACTTCCCGGTTTCCAATTGAGCTGAAAATTTGCATGCGTGTGTAAATCGGATGACAATGCAATATTTTTATGACATCAAGCTGATCTGATGATGGAGCTAGAAGGTGGCCATAGGAACTCCGTCATAAAACAACGCAACCCCATCGAGTTTGGGCTCATTTGATTCGTCTTGACGAGTACTTTATGATACAAGACGATAATAATAATTAAAGCTTGTTTTTAAAAAGTATTTTTTAAAATTTCACTTGTTTATAATGTTTGTAGGATTCTAACTATTGAGTTTATTCATATAATTATTTTCAAATCAACATTTGAAATAAGTATTCTGTGATAACATAAGCGTAAATAAATTCTTAAATTTCTTGTTAAAAATTAAGATACATAACATACCCATGATAGTGATAAGAACCAAAACAAACTTACTTACGTATTCATAAAATAATGTACCAGCCGATAAAGATCCGTAAAATGTAAATCAATATCACCAAATCAATAAATAATTAAATTATGACACATTTCTCACAACAATCGTACACAACACGTGTGTGTTCACGATCAGGCGCACGTGTGTCCCGGTGCGTTGTCAAGATCTAACTAACTGCGGCGCGGCGGCAATCGGCAATGCCAAGTCGTTTCAGCTTGGTTTCTCACAAGGACTCGCCATACTGTGTAATCATTGTGTTCTTGATGCCGGTAACTAAGCCAATATTTTTGAGAATTTTGTTTAACTATTAGTTAATTCATCCGATTTCTCAATAATGTCATAAAGATGACTTGATAGATGATTACTAATTGCATCTACGCGGGGATAATTTTTTGTAATAATTAATTTAAAGAATCAATTTAATTCATGTGCGACTGATAGGTGGTTACCATCGCCTATAGACTTCTGCAAGACTTGTGTTGATGAATAACTGCATCACTGCATAAAACCTATGAAATCTCTTAGGGACGCAAAATACGAGCACTATGAAAAAAACCTTGTGCACAATATAACAATGTTAAGTAATGTACTGATACAAATTGCAAAATTCGATATAGTTTGCTGTGTTGACAATGCGTTGAGATAATATTGCTCAAGAATGCAGCGCCTCAGTGCCATGGAATGAACGGCACGTCGATGTTTACTGTACACATATTATGAACTGCGATTAGTGTTATAGTATAATTAAATTAATTGAAAATGCACTTCAAAAGATAGACTATAATAATGTTGGTGACCAAACAAACTTAATGGTTAACTGTTAAATTGAACGAGGGACTGCGGTCTTGAGCAATTTTATCACAATGCGTATTGTCGCAAAATATCGTAATCTGTATTTTTTTATAACTTTGGTTTTACAATGAGGTTCATTATATTATGTATATTTAAGGTGCAGTCTACAACCACATTTTTATAATACGAACTATCGCAAACCATAGGCGGACGCGACGATGCGGCCTACCTGTAGTGTGTGATGGTTCATATATTTTAATGTATTAAAGTCTTGTAGAAACATTTTTGGGCGGAAGCATATTTAATGTGACAAAAAAAAAGAAGTAATAAAAATAAATCACTGTGCTTTCCACCTTGTGGGTTAACAGAAGAAGAGCATCAGATATTTATTTAACAAATAAAATAATATAATATTGTAAGTAACTTGACTAAAATTCCTTAAGCCCTATGTAGAGCTATTGATTAATATTACACAAATTGTCGAAATTTTGAATAGTCGATTTACATACACGCATAATTTTGACATTGCAATTGACCACTAACAATAAAGATAAGGTTCAGGGCTTTATTTGACATGTCACACGAGTGCTCTATTACATTTCAACAAACAAATTGAGCAATATATTTAGTTGTTCGAATATATTGACCTTTGTATTTTTCCAGAACTTATGAAGGTGTGAGTGTGAGGTGATAATTTGCATTTCAAGTTTATATTAGACAATGTCATCGATACCTGCAATAATAACTATTTCTCTATATTATTTTATGTCTCTAGCCCTGTAATGATGAATGCATCTATCAGCATCGACCGCGCCGAACGTATCGAATTTTGAATTCTTTATGTATATGAAATCTCATGATACCTTGCACACTTGCCGGAGTCGAATCGTCCGAATCGAAAGATGATTTCCTATACAAAAATTCTTTCAGCGCAGTCGATACGGATAGATGTGCGACCACCGATAAGTAACTATGTACGGTGTCTCTAGTGTTTGAGTATAAATTGGCCTTTAAAACTGCCTCGTTTGATGATAGCGGCTAAAATCCCTCCTTGATAAGGTTTTAAACAGATTTTACCCTATTATTTGAAATTCTTCAGTGTTTAGTAGGTAATTATTTATTTTCTAATATTATGTTCAAAGAAATATGTAACGCTGTTCGCCCTTGGGTTAACACCAGGCCAAGATAAATTCTATATCGTCGTCACAAGCGGTATTGCCGACGTCTTTTCGACCAAGTTGGCAGGGCAAACCACTCCTTATTTGGCTGCACTAAACGTCGTACCAGAAGACGGTCACAATGCCCACAGAGCGACACGGTTTCTTAAAGATAATACCTCTAATATAATTAAAATTTGCTGCTGTTCATGCATAATTATGATTCTACATTTTTAATTTTAGAGATGGGGTAACTCAATTATTCAGTCCAAGTTCAGTTGCGCCACTGTACAATATTCAATCAAGGTCTTCGATATTTCTTTCTACTTCATAATTTTAACATCGTGTGACACGTCAACTGTTGCGTTTATCAGCTCATTAAGTTAATGCGTTCCGGCTATTATAAGGAAATTATTGGTAGTTCGTCACGATCAGTCAGTTGCATCGAATATACTAGGTCTACAATGCTAAATATGACCAAATTGAAGTACTGTTTTACCATACTAAAGCTCTTAATTCATTGACACTGGTTAGGTATTGCAGGCGTGAACTACTGATATAGAGGCGTAGTAATTGTCCTAAACCGTCCTAAATAGTTGAGATTATCACACCAAAATTTAACACGTGTGTACCTACAGTTGTGTCGTATTTGTAATGTAGAAATAAACATTCAAGGTAGTTTCCAAAATCAAATAAAAACTTTGTATTGTCTACAATATACAATGCTACATTTATATCTAAAATCGCAACAGAACGTTGTACGAATTGTAGCAAACAATAGAGTACTAGAATATGATTTGCACACAGGTGTGAATTCAATATACGTACTCGTAGGAGTAATGTTAGGTTATACGTGTATCCATCCATTTACTCGTATAAGGTACCTTTGCCTATACAATGCATCAAGGTAATCGGCAGTGTCGGAATAGCCTATTTGTATAAGATTATTGCCTATGTGCAGGACTGGTATTGTGCAATCTGCAATCATGCAGATTGCAGATGTCCCTTCTTAAATTCTTAAGCGTAAAGGAGTGTTCTTTACTGGCGATAAATTAACCAATTCACCTCCGAACGCCTAGGTTTTATTATAACTGAACAAACGTTTGCATCTAAAAGATTGCACTTTCCTTGAGTCAGGAAAGTTTTGGATTTGGAGGTTTTGGATATTGAAAATGTATCTTATGGTGATTAGTGATTACCATTGCGCATGTAATCGAAAATTTTATTAAGTGAGGTTTACTGTTTTTCTGCTATGTACATTAATATAGTTTAGGAGACAACCATGACTCATCCTTAAACGTGCCTTTTAGAACATGAAAAATAAGAGTCGCAAGGTATCTACTGAGAAATGGCATATTGTAGTGGCTAATGGTATCATTTTTCTTCCAGGCATTTATTTATACACCACATTTTACCAAGCTCCATTTCCTTTACTTAAGCAAGTCTGCAGAATCCTTTGTTTTTATTAATTGGCTATATACAGCTTATTTTATCTCGCTAATAAAGAGTATTTCTTTTTTTTGCTCTATTAGTACCCGTAGAAATACTATTCTTGGTATTTGTATGAGTTATCGAAGGTGTAATTCCGATGAGGTCATCGATCGTGTTCGCCCTCCACGGATGAAGTGAGATGATGCCGTCATTGCTTGAAGGTTTTTACAATCATGTCTTTGATCTTCAGCGTTCATATTGACGGGATTGGTTTAAAGGAACATAGTCGCATCTATCAGGTTTTTCACTCAGCGAAAGACTCTAAGTGGGCGAAACTGATTGAAAATATTAAGGTCGCGGTCTACGGTAAGTTCACTTGTTTGACCGCATTTTCGTATAGTTGCTAGTCACGACGTCCTTCATCAGAAGCCAACCTTCAAGAGTTACGAGTTCGTATCGTTGAAAGTCTATCGTAGCATGAAAATTTGGTTGCAACGCCCTTTCCTACAAATGATAAAGCATGGAAACTTCCTTACTAACACGCTACTTGTTTGTATTAAAATTAAAACCTATATCTAAAGAACATGGGCTAGGTAATACGGACTATAATAACAGCTGCATTCTACATGCATAGTATGTCTAACTTCTTGTTTTCTGTACACGATATAATATACATAGAAGCTAAAGGTACGTTATGTCTGTCTGTCCTCAACGTTCTCATGCGTATTGGTAAAACATCCGGACCAATTTGGTAACGTAAATAAAGTCTATTAGCTGGTAATCCATTAGCTAGACTGGATCTTGCAAAAGGGCTACTACAGACAAAATTGGAAATTGCAGAATTGAAATAGACACTCATAGAGATACCAAAATCACTCGATGATACTATGTGAGAAATAAAAATAAAACTTGAAGATGTTGAAACAGGCGATCAAAGTGTATGAAAAAATTACCTGATGATATTATAGGTAATAGGTATTAGTGCCAAAAATGGATTTAGGAGAGGTTCAAATTGAGATAAATGTTAGAGTGTAATATGAAAATAACTTTATGTAAGAACTGAATCTGAAAAGTTTTAGTTATAAAGTTTCATACTCGTAGTTCACCAGGTTACAGAAAATATTAATTTAACACGGACGAAGTCGCGAGTGTTTGCTAATTAAATATGTAGCTGTTGATATACGGATGCCATTATCAAACCTGGGCTGCACTAGAGCAAAAAATGTGCTTGCACATGCATGAAGGCACGAAAGCGAATGGAATTAAAAATTAAATATTCAAGTAGGTAATTGTAATTGTGTTCAATTGGAAGTACCATTTTCCGGGTGAATCAACTTATTGTTATTTTGAATGTTCAAGTTCATTTTGTAAAAAACCTATGTTCAAGGATTTAAGTGACATTGTAAGTGGACTTACGTACATTTCCTTGAATTGTGTTGAGAGTTTACCAGAATAATAGAAAAATCGATTATAAAAAAAAGACACTAGTGTATAAGGCCAGAGCCACATTACTACAATGTTATGTGTGCCAAAGAAAGTGTAGGTAAAGCCGTTTTAGACTTAAATTTAGTACTATTTTCAGTGAATTAATAGGTACTAGTTATAAAATGTTTATAGTTTTACAAAGCTTTAGATCACTACTTGTGTAAGTCCACCACCTACTCTCCTATTAAATGTCTGAACATCAAACTTTGTAATTACCGGCAACATAAAACGTTTCCATTTGCATCAGTCTATTCCGCGTTTAAACTGTGTGCAAAAGAAAAAGAGTCGTGCCGTTATTCAGAAACATATGCCATCTAAATAATAGCACATTCTTTGCCATGTGGTTTTTTATGATAATGAGTATCAAGAAGAGCAAATTAGGTTCCTGATGGTATAAGCATCATGGTTGTCCATATACATAAGACACAGCGCTACCCAGTGTTTGGAAATTCTGCAAAATTCAGCGCGGCTCTGCACAGCGCCGTTTAGACGTGAAGGAGTCATAAACATTCGTCCATACATACATATGTAGGCTGAGTATAACATAACCTGGAAAACACCATCATCAACATCAGTCGCGCTGCTAAACAAAGACTGACCTTTAGAATTCCTCACCGGGCGGTTACTAGCAATTTGTATTCAACTGGATCCTCAATTTTAACCAGATCGTTGGATTACCTCGTGCATTAAATTTTTATTTTATTGTTATAATATTCAGCCTGTACCGTCTGCTGGACAAAGGAGTATCCATCCTCCATTCTTCAGAATCCAATTGTTCTTATTAGCCTGCCTGGTACGCGTTCAAGTCATCTTGCCTTCTCAACACTTTATACAAACAGTAAATGAACCCACGCGCGCTCTCAAAAGAGCTTCTTTTCATTTTGCACAGTCTTTATTAGTATCTTGTTAGGCTTCCGACACAGAATCGAACATTCTGTAACAAATTGACATCATGTATTGCATAACCGTGAAAGTGAACTATTGTAATTCATCACCCACATTGACTCCGTGTGTGATGCGAATTCTGATCGTGTATCATGTATGGAACCATGTTTAACTTGTATATGTCGGTCGGCAATTTGTTTGGCTGTCTTGATTTAGGATCGCTGTTCACTCGCATAATGTCTAATTTTATAATTGGCATAATTTTTCCGTGTCCGTGGGCAAAAATGCTTTTAGCATATTATACTTAGATCATATATATCCACTTAATGTAATATTATAATTAGTAAATACTTTTCTTAAAATCAAACCCATATTGATGAAGTGGGAACGATTCCTCCAATTCGTTTTTTCGACATAAATAACTTTCTGTAAACAATTCTTGGTACTGGGCCAAAAAAGTATGACAAAATGCCAATTATACGAAAATTATAATACATAACGCCAATCATTTTAACTACTCGTACTATTTGACAAATTATGCCAAGAATCAGGAATTAAATAAATATGCGAGTTAAATTGTTACCCCTGATTTATCGTCATGCTGCATCGACATTGGTTTATAGCGTCTACTTAGTATTGGTTGAGTTACTTAACATTTACAAACTGAGTGGTGCTGGTCATCAATCATGTGACCTACAATTACAGTGCCATTTAGCACGAGCACCGCTCATAAATATTACTTATATTGCATGGCAGACTGCGTGACTGCGAGCGTCGACAGAAGTATTAAGGCATATTTTGGGGTAGACTTCCTTTGCAGGAGGTCGTCTAGGTGGGTACCCCAACAGTGCCAGTTATTCTACCGCCTGAGCAGTGATGTGCAAACATCACTGTGCTCCGGTAGGAGGGCACTGTAGCTAGTGAAATTACTGGGCTAAAGAGTCTTAACATCTTATGACTCTTGAGTAAGAAGCGTTGGTGCAGTGCTCCTAGAGTTTCACATAATTGTGAAATCCTAGGTAACACTGTACTGATTATGGGCAGCCGTTATCTCTTAACATCAGGAGAGCGTCTTGCTCGTCTTCTACTTCATAACATTAAAAAAAAATATATATATATATATATATATATATATTCAGGAATGCATGTCGTCTGACTGATGCCGGCGATGTTACAAAGAAATCAACAAGGCTAAGGAAACAAGTGAAATTAAAAAACTTTTTAAAAACATGCTTTTCTTATCATTACCATCCAGCACCAAAGTACTCGTCAAGACGAATCAAATGATCCAAAAACTCGATGGGGTTGCGTCGTTTAATTACGAAGTTCTTATGGCCACCTTCATGCTCCATCATCAGATCAGCTCCATGTCAATAATATTGCATTGTCATCCGATTTATATATGCATGCCAAATTTCAGCTCAAGCAGAAGTCGGGAAGTGGATCAAATTAAACTTCCAAGATTTGATTACACAGACAGACAACAGACAGGTGAAAGTAAATAAAAGCTTGTAAAATTGCCGATAATATGCACTAAAAATAAAATACTCACCCGATTAGCGTAACGGATTTACTAAAATAATCTCTGCACTTATAAACCTTACCTATGCGACTCCATTTATCATTGCATATGTCATAAATTACAGCATTACCTTGCATGTCTCAGTACATTCATGACCTATAGCGAGACGTTGATTATAACACTCGATCACTTGGGCGTTCATTTGCGGTCGAACTGTTTAGTCATAGTGTGAAAAATCTCCATAATAGACTTCAATCTCGGTTCCCCTTGACCCCTCATAAAACGGATGCTCACAATTTACTGAGGTCGTTGTAATACCAACATTAAAGCGTAATTGTTTTGTTACAGTTGACTGATATAGTGAACGCGATGTCAACACGCGGCGAGCTTCCCTTAGAACTGGCGTTGCGAGGGCGAAGTTCCTCTATAGCGACAACTCTTCTGCAACATTGCGCTGATGCGGACGCGAGAGGGCCTCGAGGAAGGACGTTACTTCACAGGGCGGTGGATGCAAGAGACGCCTTCTCAGCCAAATTCCTTGTGGACAACGGCGCTGATCCTAATTTAACTACGAAGTAAGATCTGTTCTTTTTCCTTTAGCGCCAGGCAATTTAGTTGATTGGGAATCCTACGGGATCATGCTATTATTTTAAAGCAATCAATAAATCAATTATAATTAGATGATGTATAAGAATGAGTAGTAACATATTTCATAATGACGAACTTTATAAATAAACATGCTGCAACCAATGGAAAGGCCACTGAAAAACCTATGTGTTTGTCGTAGGTCTAATAACCTATAAACCAGCTTGAGTTTGCTGTTTTTTAGCAGTTGAGCATAATGAAGAGGTAACAAACATAGTCAAATCCATAATATATTTGGATAATTTAAAATATAACTTTAAACTTATACTAATTACAAAAGTATTGAAATAATTCTAAATTGTACATGTTTTCCTGTACTATATAAACTTATTTATAGCGAAATAACTGAGTCATGTACAATAAACACGATACCACAAAATAGAAGAGAGATAAGTGAATACTCAGTCAAACCCGTTTATAAATATTACATTCCTCTTTCCTCTTTAGGTAGGTATATATAACTCTAGATGTCTGATGCATAATGCAACGCTTGTCCTAGGGCGCATGTATTGTATAATGATCACTTTTACATCATCTAATGAATACTTTTTAGTTCAACCAGTATACGTAATACAGATCTAATTCAAATCTGGGAGGCGAGACAGGTTTTCCACAAGTAGAGTAGCTATACTATGCGTATTTTATAAGCCCTAATGATACCACAGCATAGCTGGACTAAAAGTTTTCTATGTTAATTTTTTACAATTGTGAGTTTGTCATGAATAATTTCGAGCCTGTATTTAATTATTCTAATGTTTTTAAAACACTTTTGCAACGAATTAACTATCAAGAATTTATTTTTAATATGTTTGGTTTTAAAATTATAGAGCACATTTGACAATAATAATAATAAGTGTCACCCATTACATTTATATTAAAAGCTCAAAAGGGCCTCTGCGCGTTGGACTTTTTTGTCTCCGTGTACGCCTATAAAAAGGCCCGGGCTTAGCCCGTGTTTAAGAGCGACATAATAATAATTATTGAGGTTTATACTCCAACAGAACAGGTTACCCTGTTCTGTTGGAGTATAACTTACACTGTCAGAGTCAAATCACAATTTATGGGTTGTGTGGAAATGCAAAAGCGCACTCTTCCTTGTACCATGCATTTTCTGCCTTGGGTGGATTCAGATTTATTCTGCGATCCAACCGCTATTCGATATCGATTGGGTATATTTGTTTACAAGAGTTATATTTCCTATGGAATAAATAAATAAGAAACTAGACAATGCTCATTTAAAAGTCCAAGTCCTTAAAAAGAAGCTCCAGATGTATTTCTTGGTACCACTAGAAGAGGTATTTCTAGTAACAAACTCTATTATTATTTTGTATATATCGTCTCACTGTAGAGCAAGGATTTCTTCTCTCCCGCCACTTATCGCTCTCTGTTGCAATTTGCGGCTAATCCTTTTAGTATGAGTCAAGCTCATCTCTACACTAAACCCTATATTACCAGGTTTTTTTATACAACGAAGTAAGAAGACGAGCAAGACGCTCTGATCGTAAGAGATAACTCTGCCAATAATTAGTACAGTGCTACCCAGGATTTTACAAAGGTTAAATTCTGGATGCACTACGCCAACGCTTCTCACTTGAGAGTCATGAGATGTCAAAACTTCAACCCAGTAATTTCACTAGCTACAGTACCTTCCTACTGAGGCACAGTAATGTTTGCACATCACTATGCTGAGGCGGTAGAATAACTGGCACTGTTGGGTAACCCCCCTAGTCAACCTCGTGCAAAGGAAGTCTATCCCCAGTGTAAATAAAACTTGTGTATGTTGTATACAGAGAAGAAGGCGACACGGCTCTCCACCTGATAGCGTCGCTCACGTCGAGCTCCTGCGACGAGGAGACGATGGAACAGATGGTCGAAATCGCTGACACCATGGTACTGAAGGGGGCTGATGTCAACAGGCAGAATAGGAAAGGATTGTACGTATGCTCTATAATATTATTGATGATAGTTTATATTGAGGAAATTTTACCTCTATTAGTATAGTTTTTTTGGCTTTCGTACCTAATTAGGGTCACCTGGATAAGGACCATATTATTATCTGGATCTTTCAAATTATGTTTTTGAATTACTATAAGTCCTTAATTTATTAACATTAAAATAAACGTGCATCTTTTAAAATATTTGAGTAAACATAAGGTTAAGGTCCTTCCTGTCCTGGTCGTGGTATAAGGTCTTGAATGGATAACGATCGTGTTAGTTTTCAAAATCGTATACAAATAATGACAACTTTATTACAAACTATTGTATACCTTAATAACTACAAACTGGCACTTTGTACAATACATTTTGTTCCAAACCACGATTGTAACAAACTCTAAACTTCAATTATGTTTGTAATAAATATATGAATTAATGTATTCCAGCACACCACTCCACCAATCAGTAATATCAAGAAACCAAAGAATATTCGACCTCCTTCTGAAACAACCAACGTTAGACACAAATCTTCGAACATTATCCGACGAACATCCTCCTTTGTACTACGCATTGGTCGACGACCGAAGAGCATCAATATCTTCATCAGAAACATTAGTAATGAACGGTTCTAACCCGTTCGATACTCCAGTGACGAATAAGAACGCGTTTGATGAAGACCCTGTAGAGGGAAAGACAGAGAGTGTGGTCGAAAGGGGTTTCGCAGCCAAGTTGTTGGAGAAAGGATGTATTCCTAATCCGTTGTACTCGGGAGCTGGGGACAGTTTGTTGCATATATTGGCGCAGGGATGGTTTGAGGTTCGTATAACTAATTAATATTAGAATCGTGTAAGTTTGTATGGATGGGTGTAGAGATGTATGATAGATAGATAACTCTTTATCGTAACACCACCCATATAAGAAAACTTAAAACTAAAACACAATTTCATGTCTTTAATATAGACAAAATAATAATAGTAGGAATTGTTACTAGAAAAAGCTCTTCTACTGATGCTGAGCTTCTTCTTTTTAAAGACTTGGACTTGTAAATGATGATGGAATCGCGGTTGGATCGCAGGAAAAATCTGAATCTACCCAAGACAGAAGATCCATGGTACAAGGAAGAATAGGGTTTTGCCCACAGATCATAAAGCTAGAGATGGAAGCTAAAATGAGGTAACAGTCGCCAAGTCATATGCCTGAATCAACATAAGCTCGTAGCTCCGCCTCTTTTTCGTGTTTATTCCACGGCCGACATTGACAGCGTGACATTCACATACTTAATGAAAAATAATTAATAAAAATGCCGTATTGTTCAATAAAAAGGCGCGGAAAGATTAGCGCTACATTCAGTTACGCAAAAGACGAAATCTTATTACACAGGCAAGTTATTATTCCGATAATAATCATTGAAAAATGTTTAACATAAAATGCAATATAAAAATGGCCAAGTTTCTTTTCGTCTCATTCTTTCTTGGTAAATTTGTATAACATTATCTCGTTCTCTCTTACGCCCGGATAAACTAGTGATAAGACACAAATTTAAATTTACACCACAAATTTTATCGACAAAAATGTTATTGAAATTTTTGAAGTAGGTAGGTATTAGGTATATTATGGTACCAAAATTATCGGGGTTTAATATTATACAGGGTTACTGGTATTTAATTCATGAATGGTTATTATGAAGCTTATAATAAGAGAAGTGTAACGAAGCTTTTAAAGTACATAATGTTAAAAGATAGTAAGACACCAGCAGTAACCATATATTTTGACATGAGTAAAGCGTTTGACTTTGTATGCCATCAGACACTCTTAAATAAATGTGAAAAATATGGATTGCGCGGACAAGCCAACGAGTGGCTTTGTTCATACCTAAAAAATCGATCGCAACTTGTTGAAATAAAAAAAATTAATAAGTCTTTGGAGCTAACTACCTATAGCTCATCACTGAAAGTAAATAAATTCGGCGTACCACAGGGCAGTGTTCTGGGACCGTTACTTTTTTTACTGTATATTAACGATCTTCCAGATGTCACTAACCATAAATGCACGTTGTTTGCTGATGATGTTTCGATAGTGGTCCAACAGAACAAAGCTGTAAATTTCGAATTGGATATACAAAATACTATCAGACAAACGGTGAATTGGATGAAAGATAACAATTTACGTCCAAATATTGACAAAACCACTTTCATGAATTTTTACAATAGGAAAAGTAACTCAAATAGTGTTTCATTATATCACGATGGTCAGCCTATATTAGAATCTAAATCAGTTAACTTTTTGGGTTTAACTATGGACCCGAACTTGTCATGGAAACTACATGTAGATAAAACTAACAATAAAATTAATAGATTTATTTATGTATTACGCAATCTAAGAAAAACCGTAGATCACAAAACAGCAGTCATGGCATACCATGGGTATGTTGCATCGTTGTTACGTTACGGTATAATACTGTGGGGTAACTCTACTGAGATGAATAGATTGTTTATTACTCAAAAAAAATGTATTCGTGCGATATGTGGAGCGGAACCCATGGACTCTTGCCGACCACTGTTTAAAAAACTGGGGTTGCTAACATTGCCTAGTCTATATATATACGAAATGTGTATTTTTGTTAAAAATAATGACAGCTTATTCACAAAAAATAGTGACATTATCAGAAGATTTGTATCTAGGTATCCAGACAGGTTGATACCGGCAGCTGCAAAAACAGCGCTAAGAAAGAGAAATTGTTATTGTATGGCTGTACAAATTTTTAATCATTTACCTGATCAGATAAAAGTTCTGCCTTGTAAAAAATTCAAAACGAAATTAATGTCATTATTAATAGAAAAATGTTTTTATGGAGTAAATGAATATTTTGAGAATAAGCTGAAACTACCATTAATTTGATTTGATAAATTGAATTGTATTATTTTATGATATTTAGAATTATTATTATTGACTAGAATGACATTGACTACTATTTTAAAATGACTATTGTTTATGGTGTAAATTATTGTTTTAACTATTATTATTATTTTATAAAATTAGATTTGCCGCAGTGTCAACAATAACAAAAAGTATTATGTTTCGAGTATAATTATTATTGTTTAATTAATCCCTATGGGTGTTGCACGTCGAGTAGTTTCGGCGGAACGTGTGAAACTTATTATTTATATATTTAAGATCCACCTGTACCACGTTTCATGCAATAAAGATTCATTTCATTTCATTTCATTTCATAAATTTGTCACTAATTTAAAAACAAATAATTCGCTATCTAATATTTATTGTTTATTCTTATAGGGTGCGTATTCGCACGCATAATTTTTTAAAATTAGGACTAAAAATTTTATGCGAGCGATGGACCTATTTATATTTTAGTGAAACCATATAAAATGTTTATTCGGGTACTTTGGGAGGTAATAGAGATGAGAAAACATTTAAGCTATAATAAAACAATAATTGAAGTTATATTAAAATATCTCTCGTATACAATACAACGAACTTTCTCATTAAACTTAAGAATAACAGTAACTTATATTTTCTTATCGATACGATATAGCGACTTTACCACATCACTAGAAAGTCATGTTATGCCTCTAACTATTACCTAATCTGTGGCGTAACTGTGACGTCACCTTGAACGAGCCAATCAAATCTAGCCACCCATCCCCCGCACCCCACCATGTTTTGGTGACTTTGTTTTCATACAAAAAATGACCTAAGCGCGGTATATATCTTTCTTGTATATGGTTTTGCCTAACGAAATGTCCTCTATAATTTTAAAACCGAGCATATTAAAATGTTGTAATTGGCCGTCTTATCGCTAAAACGATCTCTCTCTCTTCTAGATAACCTAGCAGGGATATAATTTTGATATGATCTATAAATGGATATTTGTTACTAATTGTTTAATTGGTTTTTCGTAACTAACTTCACAATAACAACTACTTTAAAAAATTAGTATTTTATTGTAATTGCCTACATAAATAAATACACGTTGTTGCTACCCGAATTTCTTTCACATAGCAACAAAATTTAACTTACATTTAATGCATAGAACATTAATTTTATGTACTCAAATAAAACGTGAATTAAGACCTTTTCTCGTTTGCACTAAATTTAAGTTAAATGTAATGTATTCGAGAAAGTCACTCATCATTTTAATTGTTACATTATCTCAAAAATAATAAATCTTATAAAAAAAATAACTTTGCGTTAAACAATATTAAATATACAGTTCAAATAAAAGTTTAATCAAAACGAATTATAATATAATTTTTAATACTTTTGCTCAAAGTGTAGATACACTTTTCCATGTCAATTTTAAATCTAGGGCCAGTCAATGGGTGGGTGTTGAGGGTTTGCTGGTATCTGGATAATTTAATTGTGGTATTTGGAGTTAGCTTAGAAACCCTGCACTTTACCATCTGTTAGTCATCATAGTGTGGCAGTGTTAGAATACAACTCAATCAAGTTTACATTGCCTTTCTCCCTTGGTTAGGATTCAGCAGTGTTCCTAGCGTCCCAGTTGTCGGGCGAGTTGAAACACACGAACGAAGCGGGCGCCAGTTCTTTACACGCCGCCTGCTGTAACGGGCTGGCTCGACTCACTGCCACGCTGTTAGAATACAACTAGTTTAGCTCCATCAAGTTATATTCCCTTCTCCCTTGGTCAGGATTCAGCAGTGTTCCTAGCGTCCCAGTTGTCGGGCGAGTTGAACCACACGAACGAAGCGGGCGCCAGTGCCTTACACGCCGCCTGCTGTAACGGGCTGGCTCGACTCACTGCCACGCTGTTAGAACACAAGTTTAACTCCATCAACTTATATTCCCTTTCTCCCTTGGTCAGGATTCGGCAGTGTTCCTAGCGTCCCAGTTGTCGGGCGAGTTGAACCACACGAACGAAGCGGGCGCCAGTGCCTTACACGCCGCTTGCTGTAACGGACTGGCTCGACTCACTGCCACGCTGTTAGAACATGGAGCGAGACCCAATCTGCAGACCGCTTATGGAGAACATGATGATACTGTGTACAGGTAAGTTAAGAAGATTTTTTTTTTTGATATGGCAAAGTCTATTATTATCGTTTTTTTTCCCTAGTTAACAATGGTCTATTGCTAAGCTAAGACTTCCCCCCAAATTATTCTTCAATACATCTCTATCCTGCAATCCCTCTGGCCATCATCCAGGTCGTCTCACTTTTCTTCCCACCTTTTTCTTTTTGGTGCCCATTCTGTAGAAATCTTTGTCCAGCAGTCGAGAGTCGAGATGTATGTCGATTGATCGAGTGCAAATACGACACATTATGATCAAAACATCTATCATGTATTGACAATTGACACCCCCTATTCTCTACCTTTTAAATTACATACATATTTTCATTATCTAGTATTGAATAAGCTTGGACGAAGCTGTTTCTATATATCTTCTTTAATATTGTAGACAAACCCCTCTCCACTTGGCCGTTCTCAATAATCACGAGGGGGCAGTCCTAGCTATCATCGATCATAAGAAACTAATAGAGAAAGGAGAGATGCCAACCACAGACAAGAGCAACGTCAGTTTAGTGCCCAACTTCAACTTGAAGAACTCCGAGGGAGACACGCCCGTCAGCTTGGCTCTTTCTGAAGGTAGGAATGTAACTCAATTAGGATCTATATACCTACCTATAACTAGTTATGTACTCTGTCATAGAGGGATCAACCATAGAGTCCGTATTACCGGAGGTATGCTGTCGCCGACGATACGCATTGACGCTGCATATCACAAGTCAAAAATCTTTGAACCAAAGAGTTTCTACTTAGAGCGAGCCAGTCAAAACTAGCCAACCGCTACCCCGCCGTGTTTTGGCGATTTTGTTTTCACACAAATTTCACAGCGTGTTTTATTTTGCTTCTGCTGTCTATGTGTATATGTGAATATATTATAAGTAATTTCGCTTTTAATTGCCATGCCTTTTTTAGACCACACTGATCTGGACAATTCCCTCCTCAGGTCACAAGAACCTTGTAGCGCCTCTAATAGAAGGCGGCGCTGACCCGAACATTAGGAACGGTAAAGGATTCACATTACTCCACCAGGCTATCGTGGAAGAAGATTCTAGAACGGCCATCTACTTGCTCGATCATGGAGCTGATATGAACGCTTTGTAAGTATTTTGTTAAAGTTAGTTTTTTTAAACATGGTTCCTAAAAAGTGTGTATCTTTACGCCCTAATTCTTATCGTATTAGAAGTTATCTTTTGTTTTCTACATAAATCATTGTCATCAAACACTACATCAATCGTCAAAGATCTAGTCGAAAAGTCTGACTAGACCTAAAATACAGCATAAATCTCTGGCTTCATTGAACGTCGTGTATAAAATCGTAATGGACTTGTCCCCTGACAGATGCCTTGAAGATGATTATCTTGATTCAAAGCCTTTGTGAATCGGAACGTCCTAAAGTAAAAATATTCTGTTCGTAGGACGGAGTCCGGTGAAACACCCCTACAGTTAGCGATCCACTGCCGCCTAGGACTGGTGGTGGAGGCTCTGTGCGTGCGTGGAGTGGACATGGCGCGACTGGACGCTCAACTAGTGCCGCCTCTGTGGGCCGCATTGCACTCGCAGCAGGAGGAGGTGGCTAGCGTGAGTACTACTTGCCTTCATTTACCCTAAACAACCACACATCGTAATCACACAAATGGTCTTCGGGGCTCAGGGGCAAGTATTTGTGAGGACACCCGGATTCTGTCTGTAACCTGAGTTAGGCAGGACCATTGACCATGAGGTTACATACATGGCAAGTCTGGTACCGTCGTTGAGTTTATTAAATTTAAAGTAACATTTCACTTTCAGATTCTGGTACGGAACGGTGCCGATGCTGATTGTTGGGGACCAGGGCCTGACGGATGTGAACAGACTTTATTGCACAAGTGAGTTTCTATATTGGATTAATATATCGATTTTTTTTTTGCCTGACCTGAAACAGCAACATATTATAATATGTTAGTGTAGGTTGGCCCTGTAGTTGTAATTTGACAGTATAATTGTGGTAATTAATTCTGTTTGTCCTCTGTCCCTTGTAGGTATATCTTTATAGTAGATAACTGTGTGTACCAGGGCAATAGACGAGAACAAGGAGTCTCTGGCGATGTTCCTGATCCGCGCGGGTTGCGATGTGGAGTCCCCGCGGCGGCTCGGTCCGGGTGGGGAGGGTGGGCTCTAGGGAACATTTCTATAGTTGTACATTATGTGTACCAGGGCAATAGACGAGAACAGCTCGGCACGGTGGGGAGGGCGGACTCTTAGGGAACATTTCTATAGTTGTACATTATGTGTACCAGGGCAATAGATGAGAACAAGAAGTCGCCGCGGCGGCTCGGCACGGTGGAGAGGGCGGACTCTTAGGGAACATTTCTATAGTTGTAAATTATGTGTACCAGGGCAATAGATGAGAACAAGAAGTCGCCGCGGCGGCTCGGCACGGTGGAGAGGGCGGACTCTTAGGGAACATTTCTATAGTTGTACATTATGTGTATCAGGGCAATAGACGAGAACAAGGAGTCTCTGGCGATGTTCCTGATCCGCGCCGGCTGCGACGTGGAGTCCCCGCGCCGGCTGGGTCCGGGTGGGGAGGGCGCGGCTGTGGTCGCCGACGGACATACTCCCCTACATCTCTGCTGCACTTGGGGACTCACTGAAGTTATACAGGTTATTGGGAACATTATTTTATACTTAGATGTTTTTTAATCAATCCAAATATTCATGGAGCTAGACTTTGGAGCTGGATTTTGGACTTTGGATACCTAAATTCGTTCATTTTCTAATATTGAAAATAATGTTAGAATGAGATTGTGGTTAGCTTACCGATAATATATATTTTTTCTTACCTTTCGATCTAACAAGAATGGAAACTGCCAATGTAAACTGCAAATCATTTTAAAAAGAGTAATAATCGTAAAGGAATAATCGAGAAGTAATACTGATCAGAAGTTAATTTAAGGGGTTTGAAATTTCCGTTCATAAAGCTATTGGAGACATCTACATAAAACCAGGCAGCCAGAAGATTTCCAGTACTCCATTGACTTTAACATACGTTAATGCATGTTTAGAACACTATTTATCTATTCCAGACCCTTCTAGAACACGGCGCCAACATAAACTCCAAGGACGCGGAAGGCAAGACTCCTCTCCACATTGCCATAGAGAACCAGCACTCCGGCATCATTTCACTGCTACTATCACAACCGGGGCTGGAACTATCAGCTAGAGACAATAGAGGCGTCACTCCTTTTGCGGCAGCTCTTACAGCACGGAATAATAAGGCTGCACAGGCTATACTGGAGAAGAACCCTTCTGCTGCTGAACAGGTTAGTTCTGTCAATTAAGGTTAGAGAACCAGCACTCCGGCATCATTTCACTGCTACTATCACAACCGGGGCTGGAACTATCAGCTAGGGACAATAGAGGAGTTACTCCCTTCGCAGCAGCTCGGAACAATAAAGCTGCACAGGCTATACTGGAGAAGAACCCTTCTGCCGCTGAACAGGTTAGTTCTTTCATATCGAGATAGAGAACCAGCACTCTGGCATCATTTCGCTACTGTTGTCACAGCCGGGGCTGGAACTATGATAATGTTGTTGTCACCCATTGCCACCCATTGGACGCAAATAACGCTGCACATAAAACTGTGGATTCCGGTTTATTTCCTTTAAAATATATAGAAGGCACTTGTTAGTTCATGTTGCAGGCCTGTTACCGCAACGTATAAGTTGCCCTCTTCTTTTTGTATCTAAGCGTCGAAAACTCCTTCTTTTGGCGCTGAACAAGTAAAAATGATGAAGTGTGTATTGTCCCCCAGGTAGACAAGAAGGGTCGCAACTTCCTCCACGTGGCCATCCAGAAGTGCGACATGGAGAGCGTGATGTTCCTCCTCTCGGTGGAAGTGGACGTGAACTCGCGCGTGCAGGATGCGACGCTGGCGCCGCCGCTGCACCTGGCGGCCGCCGCCGGCAACGAGGTGCTACTGCGGAGCTTGCTGCTCGCTGGAGCACGCCCTAACGATAGAGACGCTCACAAGTTAGTCTAATACTCATTCAATATAGCAACCCTATAACAAGATGCCGACTGGACTCCGAAGCCAAGTTATACGTTCTTCATTTGTTTGGCGCCAGTATAAACGACAGACAGACCGAATGAACCTGATGCTACTCGCTTAGTAGAGATTAATTCCATAGCATTTCTTCATACGGTTCGCTTAGTAGAGACGGGCACAAGATTGCCAGCTACTCTTACCGTTCTGTTACCATGGCAACATAAGATTCCGTCCGGATCCGATCAACTTATTATATTATGTTACCATGGCAACTCGAGCACTATATTACCATCAATGACCTTATAATTTGTACAGACGTACAGCCCTCCACGTGGCATGCACGGCTGGTCATGCGACCATAGTATCAGCGTTAGTGAGCGGCGACGCTGAGTTCAGCGCAGTGGACGCGGCCGGGGACACCGCCCTGCATATAGCGGCCAGGGAAGGACATGCGGCAGTTGCTCGCGTGTTACTGGCTGACACTGATATAGACGCCGCCGCTACCAACCTTAAAGGTAAGTTTATAGACCGGGACCGGGATCGAGAGAGAGACAGAGATAGGGCAGAAAGAGATAGGGACCGGGATCAAGTAAGGATTTATTTCAATCTTTTTTTTCTATAATTCGCTTGCTTTGATCCCGTTACTAAACACTTCCGCACTATATGCGAATGACAATAATAGTAAATAGTATTATGGAATACTAGCTGTGCCAGGTTTTACCCGCTGTTCTATAGCCTATGTGTTATTCCAGCGTCTAAGCTATCTCTATACCAAATATCAGCTCAATTAGTCTACCCGTTTAGGCGTGAAAGAGTAACAAACATCCAGACATCCATTATTTCAAACTTTCACGTTTTTAATATTAGTAATATTGTGGGTAACCCTCGCAATAACTGAGTATTCACTGTGTAAGATCCACAAGTGCAATAGAGTATATACTCACCTAATGAACTCAAGATGAAGATCTTGAGTCAGACTCAAGATCCATCCATCTTTCATTTTTCTCCCTGACACTTTAAATCTATACTTCTTAACTCTTATTTTTATACATGCGCTATATAAACAGACTAACTAGAATATATATTTAGGAATGAAGATAATATAACATTTACATTGTACTAGAATTGTGTTCCAAATAACTAGTTATGTTAGCGGTATAATATTCATTGTCTTTTACAGGTCGTAATCCTCTACACGAGCTCTGTTGGTGTAAGAAAGACAATGCTGCTACAATCTGCGAGGTATTCCTCGAGTTCATGCCGGATTACCCCATAAATAGGACTGATCTTCATGTGAGTTATAAACATTAACTATTTTTCAATGGTCATACGTTGGGCGCCATAAAGAGAGCCACACGTTGGGCGCCACTTTCCTAAGAGCCACTCGTTGGGCGCCACTATTTTTTCTTCAATATCTCGGTGATGCTGCGTCAAACTTTTCCTGCTTTATTAGAGATATAAATAATAATATGATTAATTAAAGATTTAGGCCCTACCTTTCGTAGTTCGGAAGGTAGTGGTCTCAGCTTGGGTTCATAATATACTCGTATGAATTTAAAACATCTGACGTTATTTGCTATGTTACCAGGGTAATACACCGCTGCTACTAGCGTATATGAATGGGCAGGGCGCGATGTGCCGCGTGCTGGTGCGCGCCGGAGCGTGTCTCGCTCAGGAAAATAAGGATGGAGTGTCTATATTTAACTATCAGGTGAGTTTTGACACTATTTTTTAGTCATAAAAATGTTTTACGCATCGATACCTGCGGCGGTATATAGGACTGCCCCCCCCGAAGATGTGGTGGTGGGGCTCACCATTTAAAAACCTGAGGGTGTTCATGCGGACCACCGTGAATCCCGGGGCTGCGGGCACACCGAATCACTCGTCCACGGCCTCGGTAGTCTCACTGACAGGAGTAACCTCCCCCTTGGGGTGAAATTGTTTTTCACACGACACATTGTGAGTTTCGACGCGTCTTCGTACATGCCCCATAAACCGATGGTATGCGGGCTGCAGAATGTGTGGCCTCCGATGCGACGTGCCTCCTCCGGGCACGCATCGTCAGCTTAAGAGCGCTTAGTCCGCGGGACGCTCTCTCGCTCGCACCATATTCTCATAGAATTAACTTTTTGAAAATTTCTCCTTTGGGTCGCTGCACAATATTATGGTTTATTCCCTCTACGTCGAGTCCCGTTACGTCGAGTTTTCGAGCCTATTGTTCTCCGAAGATATGGCTTTTTACGCTTTCTATTCCCTCTACGTCGAATTTCGCAAAGTACAGTCAGAAACAAAAAATCCTTTATATCGTTTTTGCCGTTGAGGTACTAGGCGCCCAGTAACATTAAGAGATATTTTTATGGAAAATAGATGGTACTCTTATAATAAGTATTATAATAATATGCTACTATCTCTTACTTCATTATATGATTTTAGTGTAGTAAGAAATAGTAGATTGACGTATATTTGGCTTATTTTGCAAAAATTTCTGATTTAGCTTATATGTTACTAGGCGCCCAGGAACGTCAAGAGATGTTTTTTTAATATAGAAGAGAGGTACTTATTATATCGCTATCTCTTACTTTGTTCATTCATGTTTAGGTACTTTATATGTATTAGTGGTTGGTATCTCGTATCTTTATTATTTAACCTAATAATTATAATACTAATTTAAGCTTTTGTGGTACTAGGCGCCCAGGAACGTCAAGAGATGTTATTTTTAATATAGAAGAGAGGTAGGTTCTTATTATATATTATTGCTATCTCTTACTTCGTTTATTCATGTTTACTTTGTATTAGTGGTTAGTATCTGGTACCTATCTTGATTATTTAACCTAATAATTACTTATTTTAGCTTATGTGGTACTAGGCGCCCAGGAACGTCTAGAGATGTTATTTAATAAAGAAGAGAGGTACTTATTATTATATTATCTTTTATCTTATACATCGAGTACTAGTAGTAGGCTTGTAGTGGACTACTTTGTCTAGGTCCGACTTAATAATATAATTTATTTTATTATAATAAAATTTGGTATTTCAGTTTTCTTGCTAACTGTACTTTTACAAATTTTTAGCACTCGACGTAAAGGGAATAGAAGCGGGGCAAAAACAGTAGGCTCGACGTAGAGGGAATTAAAGCGAGACTCGGTTTGTCGCTCGACGTAACGGGACTCGACGTAGAGGGAATAAACCAATATTATTGCACACATTTTTTTATTGTTTTCAGTGTTATATATTAAAAAATGAAATGAGAAGCAATTTTGAAAACAAAAGTCTTCTCATTTTGCCATATTTTTACATATCAAACTGAAAACACTTATAAAATGTGTGCAAATAATATGCAGCGATTCTTGAGGAATATTGAAAAAGTTAATTCTATGAATTTATATTTTAAAATGTGTCAGATTGTGCGAGCGAGAGAGCGTCCCACGGAATAAGCCCCGTTAAGGTCTCCAACTAAATAGTAATAGTTGCATATGAATGTGTGTGTGTTGCAGGTGGCGACGAGGCAGCTGCTGCACCGGCTGCTGGACGCGCTGCCGGCGGAGGCTCCGTGGGCCGAGAGCGACCTGTGCCAGGAGTGCAACACCAAGTTCACGCTCACCATGCGGAAACATCACTGGTATGTACTCTACTCTTCTCACATCTTCGTCTAACTTTACCATAAAGTAAGGTATAAGTTCAAACCGAGTCGAGAGAGATTCATAATACATAGTATCAAAAACATGGTTTAAAATAGGTTGACATTGGGTGACCGCGGATGAATGCTACGGCGTTTCTGCAGTCCCGGCATCATGGCGGTCTGCAGGTTTTACACACAGCACCTCCAAGTTTTATAGTGGGCATATTCCGCCGAGTCTATCTTCCGGCAGGGAAAAGGGGAGTTTTCACATTATGCCGACAGTATAATGTAAACAACGCATACTAAAATGCATCCGACACTTGGTCTCCAGCTCTTTTTTTGGCCTACACAATATTAACATTTAACCTAAGGACATTTTCCTAATAGTGCGGCTCCTTAGCTTGATTTTGTATAGAGGTATGACCCTGAGCGGCAGAAAGCTCGGGGTCATAGGTACATGGAGCTAAGGAGTCGGACTATAAAGATGTGTTAATGTGAACCTAGCTTTAGTTTAGGGTACCTACTATAGTTGATGTAGTTAGGTGGACAGATCCTAAGCGTAATGTATTGCATTGCAGCCGTCACTGCGGTCGCATGGTGTGCAACAAGTGCTCGTCGCAGGACGTGCCGATCCTCAAGTTCGGCATGAACAAGCCGCAGCGCGTCTGCGAGATCTGCTTCAACGTGCTGCAAGTCGGCGCTAGCTAGTCGCCGCACGAACATAACACACTACGAATATTTGTTGAGCTACCCACACTTTCACACTCAATATCACAGCTTGTACTGAGGGCCCATTGGCTGTCGCCAAACGACATGTAAAAAATTAAAATCATCGTCGCTTAACACGCGAGGTCGTGGTCAAAGGGTAACCTATAATAAATAAAAAATACAGAACCCTAATAAATTTATTATTTCATACTTAGCGCAATAAATGCTAAATTCTAAAGTGTGTATTTAAAGTGGCTTGTCAAGCCTTAAAAAAAATTATAGACCACTATATTCAAAGACTTTTTTTTTTCAAAGAAAGTGTGGTTTGCAAATACGTATTTATAAGCAAGCCTTGTATAACTTATTTAATATAGGAACACTGAACTGTTATTATGAATTTTAATTCGGGCAAAGCAATCCCGCTTTTCATCATTTTTATTTCTCTGACATTTTATTACGCTTTACGTATCAAGGTATACGCAAATTGCGTTTAAATATATTGGTTTATTCTAACTGCTATATTTCTTTAGTGATTTAGGGCCTTTGCATACGACGCGTAAAATGTATGTTTTTTTTAATTATTTCAATTGAATACTATTACATGATAATAGGAAATGAGGAGGTCTTTATATTATTATTAAATCCCTAAATAACACTGCCCAGAGGCTACTTGCGTATTAGTGCCTATTTGTAACTATATTTAAATTTGATGATCTTCACATGTTTGCAAAGGTTCTAAGTGTGCAATAGTAGAATTCCACATAATTTTATTAAACATTATGGTTTTAGAAATCCCATTTAATTAGGTAAGGGTAAGTCGTGATGCCTAAATTGTATCCTGTTCTATCTAAATTACGTCCAGTAAATATTACGGCGAAATTGTTTGTATGTATTAAAATTTTGTTTAAAATTTTGTTAAAGGTTGTTTGTATTAAAACTTAACTATGCCAAAGTCGTAGAGTGCGCGTTTCGTTAAATTTTCAGCAATCTCTGATTTCTCCTAGCTACGAGTGCATATTTATATTCTAAACAGTGTTTTATACATAATTACTAATCCTGCTTGTATTATCAAGTTCGATATTTTGTTTTAAAGATGTTTTTTTTGTAACTTTGTATGCGGCCTGCAAAATGTAACGTAATTACTTGATGGATATAATTAATAGTTTTAATACCAACGAGGAAAATAGCACTATTATTATATTATGTCTACACTACGTTGACGTTACTTTCTCCACGTCGTCTGTAAAACCCCTTATTCAGCTATTATGTCAATTTCCACTTTCATAGAAATAGTTTTTTCTAGACACGAATGGATTCGTTGATTAGGTATAAGAACATTTTATAAAAATTTAAGCTTTATGGTCTCACAAAATATTGTGATTTTAATATTTTTAATTTCAATCAGCATTTGTTTTTACATTCCAAAGGAATCATTTACAAATTTTTGGCTATTATTGGATCCTATATTTTTTATTTTGAAGTTAGGAATTTTCTCAAGATTTATTACTTATATTAAAAGTTTATAAATACAATTATTATTTTAATTATAATTAGTATTTCTTAGTGATAATACGTAATTATTTATTATTTTTAAATAATTAGGTTTGATGATGGTAGGACCAGACTAAATTTAGTCACAGTAGCATTTTAAAGAAATATAAGTATGCAAGTTTAGAAAAGTTGAATCACATTCTCTACTTAAGATGCGATTTTGTTTAGTCTAGCTCTACCCTTGTTAATATGATGTCTTTCAATTTCTTACTGGTCAATATTTTGCAATAAAAATGTAATTGAATCAGTTTCCTCTCTTATTATTTGTTGACTTGTGCCATTTTAAGTACTTGTGATGATCAAGAGCTTGCAATTCTTTATCCTGTTAATTATAATTATTATGTATTTACTTTGAAAATTTTATATTTGCTATAATAAAAGATTGTATTAAATAACATTTCTTTCATTTATAAATAGGCTGGTACAGCTTACAGTGTAAAAAGATCACCAATAGACAAAATAATTAATGGAACTAGGCGTTACTTTGCGGAAATCCATCACAACTAATAATAGACAAAATGTTATTCTCAGCTATGGAATGAGATTACTGGGAGGTTTATATGCTTACAAATGAGTAATTTGACTCATTTTCTAAGAACCTCAGTGTATTGATAAGTGTTAAGGCCGCAATAACATTTCATGAGATTCACAAGTTCATGTTCTAGAAATTAACTGCACAATCGGCAGAAACATTACGGTCTAACATGGTGCCACCTTATTCACTAGGACTTCTGACTGCCAACTATTTTAAGATTGTTGCTCTCAAGTATAGTTACTAAAATCAAAATAAAAGCATGATTTGAACTGTGATTATTTATTTACAACAAAACATTAACTTCAAAACTGCGGCCACACTCCGAGAACATAAATAATTTGCTAAATACTACTAACCACCCCTCGCACCAGCAACATACAACAAAATGATCCTGAGGACTTGTCAACTTGAAATACAATACATGTGGGGTGGGGCAACTATGTATTTACTTTAATCTTTTGAAAAGGTCTTTGGTGACACATTTGTCAAGGACATGGAGGTAGTCAATGAGTTCTTCTTCGCAGGTCTCGGCTGTGTTGGAGCGGGAATTGACACGGTCATTGCACTCCTGGTATTTACCCCAATGGGATTGGGCATCGGACTTTTGGGCACATTCCTCCTGTAAGAATTCATTTCATGGTTATCAACATTATATGGATAGCTGAATATGGTGATTGCAATAGTGATCAACATTATATGGATTGCTGAATATGGTGATTGCAATAGTGATTAACATTATATGGATTGCTGAATATGGTGATTGCACTATGTAATAATAATACATGCTAGGTGCTTGGAACTGACATCTCATCAGCTAATCTTTAAAAATCAAAAGGAGATAATGTGACACCTTACATGTATGAAACTATTTACTTATTAAACTAATTATTATATGATTAGAACAATATACCTCTGATTTGTTACTGTATTTTGAAATTTTATCTATTACAAAAACTAAAAAAATCTAACTACAAAAGTAAAATAATAAAAAACCTTCATTGCAGTTAATATTGTTCTTGTACTCTATAAAGAAAAAAAAATGTAGTGTTGTTATAAAGATAAGTTAACTTTTCTGTCTTCGGAACGATATTTCCAAAATTTTACTGTGATGTTAAAGTTCTTGAAATAAGACTTAAAGTGATTAATTAAACGTAATAAACACAAAAAGGGAAAAATTCAGACAAAACAATGATCAAATGTGGGGATTCGTTCCTAGAGGTCGAATAAGAAAACATAACCTGTTCAAATGATACAGATGATCAAATCAGGTTATCTATTCATAAATCTATGTTATTATTTACAATTTCTTCAGCAAAATGTAAAGTACAAACCCTCAATTGAGTCTGAGGGTCCACCAATTCTTCTTCCTCTGCAGGTTCCTCTTCCTCGGCCTTCACTACAGGAATGATTTTATCCGACATGATGCCTGTAAGCAAATGGACGCTATTTTGGCACAATGTTCTGGTGCAAATCGAACGTCTCTAAACGTAAAATGCTAATTTTTACAGTCGAAAACTAAGAAAATCCTAAAAAATTACCGATATCGATGACGCAACAACCACCGAGCAGAAATACTAATGTTACCAGTAAAATACTGATACCCCGTTTTCGAGATTCGAACCTAACAAAAAGGATAATTATACCGAATTATACGTACAAAATTATTTAATTTCATTTAAATTGCCTACACAAAATCGAAAGACACGCTATTTAAATTATAAAAGGAGATCGCAAGCTGAACGAACCCGGGCTGAGAGAAGCCCAAGCCCCGCTGCCTATTCAGCCAGATAAACATAGCCATTATTACCGAGAAAATAAGGAGAAAGGAGATTTTGTCATATCGTCTGGCAATAAAATTTTGCTGTCAAATATCAGTGACAGTTGACAGCTTGTCATCAAACTACCAACATAAAAATCTCAATTGTCATCTCTAAAGTACTGTATTATTTTAATGTATTCTGCATACACAAAAAACTATGTTTTTTATGGAAAGTAATTTTGGATCAGTCAACTGCAAGCTTTATTATTGTTATGTATCGATTTCTTCATGGTAAAAATTATCTCGTAACACATAATAAAAGTACAATGACAATAAACTTGGTTGTTTAACTATTAACAATATGAACACAAGGTAAGTGATTTTTATTTCATTAATTCAGCTTTCAACTTGCTGTCACCATGGAGAGAGCTTGCTGTAGGAATTTATTTTATAATTCAAGATTACGGTGCTAATTTAGTGAAAGTGTTCTGTTAGATATGTTTAGCGACAAAAGAATACTTGAATTTACTTATTCAAGATGAAATTGCATCACATTCATAGCGTTCATTGCGATATTACAAATTGTTAATATCCTAACATATTGTTTTTTGTAAATTTCAGGTTTGTTTTCCAATTAGTTGCTTTTGTACCATTAATTGCGATATTTACTTGCAGATTTTATCGAGACCTGGTCGAGTTCATTAGAAAATGTTGATTAAATGTATTTGTTGTTATACAATGGAGGTTATGTTTAAGAAAACATTTTTACCTTTTTATCTTGCAGAATGAATGGAGGGATGGAGCATAAGACGCCGGGGCACAATGCAGTGCTTCACAAGGCGCCTAAAAACTACAAGTTGCTTATGGACCCATTCTTGGTGAAGGGAGCAACAAAACTGTACAGATATGATGGTTGTGTACCCGGAGATAACTCCTACCCACCAGTCCAATGCAGAGATCCCCGGTCTCAGCTCTCCAGAATATGGAACAGAGTGGAGCCAGCTGATCTTCCAGTCCCTAGGTAAATGTTCAAGACTAATATTTCAACAAATCAATATTATTGTCGGTGATCGTTGTAAAGTTTATAATGTAACATTCAAACAACATATTTAATCATTAATGGGCTTTGTGTTGTGGCTCCTTTGCATAATTATTTTACTAATTAATGAAATTAACAATACATTTCATCAAAATTATTAATCCATGTATCTTACAGATAACTCTTCTCTATATTGTATGAATCCTTTTGGAGATTCTACTCAGCATAATGTAATTCAACCTAGCATATTGTATACTAATGAAGTTCACTAAATATTTATGTTATTAGCCCCTTTTGTGAATAATTTGTGCAAAATCTTACAAAAATCAGTAAAATCAGCTTTGTTTTTATTGTATTTCTGCAACAGTACTGCCAACATAAAAATCCTAATGTGTCATTTATAACCTAGAAATGTATGGCGGGAGTTTTAAACATTTTATTTTTGCAGGTTCAAAATTGACAAAAATTATGTGGGAATTCCACCTCAATTAGAAATAACCATTGGAAATCTTAATGATAATATTGACAAGGCATTTTTATCAGATATGATGACTAAAATAGGTCCTTTTGAAGAATTGACAATATTTTATCATCCGATAACCAATAGACACTTGGGTTTTGCGAGAGTTGTATTTCAAGATGTGAAGTTTACCAAACTGTGCATTGAAAAGTACAATGGAAAATCTGTTATGGGCAAGGTGAGTTTGAATTAATTTATTTAAAAAATCTTGTGAAAAGATGTGATGAAGAACATGACAAAATGAGAACAATTTACCTAAATGGTAAAGCAAATTATCTACCCCTATCCCACGGCCACTCCCTTATGAGAGGGGCGTGAAGGGCCCGCCTTTACAAAGGCGTCGGTGGGGGACTGGATGCCAAGGCTCTGCCGATTCCCAGTCCTCCGTCACAAAGACAATGTGGGAGTGCCGCCGGGTTTTTTAGTGGGTATACTGGTGCAGTCACTCTGCATGGGGAGTTAATTATCTACATCTACTCCAGTAGTTGTTGGTAACTGCTGGAGTTGAATAGAATGAAATAACTTTGATTCACACTTTGTAGAGATTTGTTACAAAATTATAATTTTTCAGGTCCTTGATGTGTTCCATGATTCATTTGGCAAGAAATGCCAGGAGATGTATGAGAGCAAGACCATGGATAAGAAACCCCAAATACCTCTTGTACTGAATTTGCCCAATGTTGTGAAAGCTCCACTCGTAATGGAAGATATTGCTAAACCTATGAAACCAGTTGATGCTAATCTTAGTAAGAGGTTAGAGGAAACTAAAATTCATGAAAAGGTGAGTTTAACTTATACTACTTTATGGTTTGTTTTTAAAACTGCTAATCATCTGTGCAGATCTGTTTCTCTCACTGAATATTTTAAGTAGTTTAGTGATCAGTGTATTTTCTACAAAATGATTAATTTACGAGTATAATATTCATTACAAGTATGAAACGGCTGCACTCAGATATTAATTTTGTCGGAAACTTTGGTTGCGATATTCTTGAATTTGTAATGGATAACACTATAGTTTCCAAAATAGTATGAATTAATTCATTTAGAAACCATCTACCTAAATATAAGTCAAGGTGGACAGACAACCTTATAAAGGTCGCCGGAAGACGCTGGATACAGGTCGCTTCCAACTGGTACATATGGAAGTCCAAAGGGGAGGCCTATGTTCAGCAGTGGACGTCCAATGGCTGAGATGATGATGATGATGAAATATAAGTCATGACACCCCAAAGAAGTCATTGACCCAGTCAATGTTTTCTACATAATCTTTTAATTTAATGTAAAATGAGTGCATAATTTGCTGCAGTTCATCTTCCTACCCTTATCCAACTGAGCATTGGCACAATACGTTTTCCTCCTCCATTCTACTCAATCACCTGTCATAATAATATAATCATTCACACTGTCTAAACTTTTTTGGTGACCCCATTTCCACTAACTACCATATCATCCATATCATGGCCTTGAAATTGCTGCAGTTACTAAATAAGTAATAATCACAATTAAAATTAATTGAACATTTGTTTGGTCTATGCTTGGGTCTAGACTGTAATTTTTTGGACTGTTAATTCTGGCTTGTTGCTACAATTTTGAAATGATATCGATATATTAATATAGGACAAGCTTTAATAAAAAACAATCTTCTACTTCTACTCAGCCTGTATCCACCCACTACAGGGTATAGGCCTCAAGATCACCTTGACAATATCATCTCACCATCGGGCTGGTGGTCTGCCTAGAGATTTTTCTTTTATTTTGAGTATTAAAAGACAATATTTATAATTAATTAAAATATCTTACAAACTAAAACTTATTATAAATACGACACGGCTGTACTCACGTTAATCATTCGTTGAGATATGTCTCAACCACAGTTTCGGACAATTACGATGTCCTTCATCAGGAGTTCTCAACGTGAGTACAGCCGTGTCGTATTTATAATATGGATAACACTCGTACGGTAGTTTCCAAAATCGTAAACTAAAACTTATGACCTATATTCATATGATATTTCAGGAGGCATATTCAACCCGTTACAAAGAGGAGCACAGCGACAGTAACACGCGGTGGTCGGACGAGGAGAGGGATCACCGCCACCGACACCGCAGCAGGGGCGACAGGGATAAGGATCGGGATCGGGACCGCGACCGAGACCGAGACAGGGATCGGGACCGAGAGAGAGACAGAGATAGGGCAGACAGAGATAGAGACCGGGATCGAGATGGAAGGGATAGGTAAGGATTTATTTCAATCTATTATAGAATACAATACACTTTATTGAGACCAATAGAAAAATTACATTTACTTATTACTAACTAGACATACTACATTTACTTATTATAATTTACTAACGTTGGTTTTTGTTACTAAACTCTTAGCACTACTTCCCATTGGTACTAGTAATAATTACAGACGGAATATGTGAAGCAATCTTTACTAAATTAAACTTATCTCATATTATGTAATACTGCAGCTGCAGCCCAGCGGTTTTACCCGCTGTACTGTAGCCTATGTGTTATTCCAGGGTCTAAGCTATCTCTATACCAAATTTCAGCTCAATCGGTCCACCCGTTTAGGCGTGAAAGAGTAACGAACATCCTGACATCCAGACATCCATTCTTACAAACTTTCAGGTTTATAATATTAGTTAAGATTAGCGGCACGTTCCGGCTTCGCAGGGGTGTACTTATATTAAACATTTTGCAATTAAAATATAGCCTATGTTACTCAAAGATAATGTAGCATTCAAATGGTGAAAAAATTATCAAAATCTTTCCAGTAGCTTTTGAGTTTATTTGTAACAAACATACAAAAATAAACATTTTCTCATTATAATATTATTATGTAATATTTTACAAGCGGCAAACGTCATAAAAGGAAGTGCAGACGGAAGTAAGTGATTATTTATCATTAATTTTGAAACATTTATGAAATTACCAGAACATACTGTAAGCTTTCTCTATCATACAACATAATATTTTTGTATTCTGGTGCAGTAATTATTAGAATAATGAAATTAATTATTTAATTTTACCTTAAACGATATTTTAAAATTTATATTTAGTAATAAATATAAATTTTACTTAGTTTATAGCCCAGTCAATGAGTGCCCAAAAAGGGTATGTGGATCGAAAAGTCGAAAGCAGAAAAACCAACTTAAGAACTTTGTTTGGACTAGTTAGGAGATAAACATACTAAAAGTCCCCACCCCTCCGAGGTGAGCCCGAGGGGGGGGAGGCCGAAGAAGGTCCCATTTTTAGGTTTTTTGCTTATATGTCAAAAATTGTGCGTTGTACGATATTTTGTTGGACTACATTATTAAACCTTATAAAATTTTCTACAACTTCGGCCTTGACACTTTTTATCTATCTCCAATCGTTGTCCAGCTATGAGCTTCCAAACATGGTCTATTTTTAAGCCGCTCAAATTAGTTTTCTATACAAAGTCAGTGAAAAAATCTTGCAAATAAAATTTCACCAACTTCTGGTTGTCGTATCATAATGAAATTTTGCAAATGTCTAGAAATCTGATGACATTTCATTAATCTGGTACCATTGAGCTGATCTGATGATGGAGCCAGGAGTTGTCTAATGAAACTCTTCAATGGCTATTAGTAAACCTATCGTGTTTGGGTACATTACATTCGAATCGATGAGACTTTTTCATAGCAATTGCTGTCGAGGGTCTGATAATGGACCAGGAGGTGCCTACGTCTCATCAATTCGAATGTAATGAGCCTAAACTTGCCGGTTTTACTAATAGCCATTGAAGAGTTTCAGTAGACACCTCCTGGCTCCATCATCAGACCAGCTCAGTGGTACCAGATTATTAAACTGTCATCAGATTTCTAGACATTTGCAAAGTTTCATTATGATACGACAACCAGAAGTTAGTCAAATTTTATTTGTAAGATTTTTTTACCGACTTTGTATGGAAAACTAATTTAAGGGTCTTCAAAATAGACCATGTTTGGAAACTCATAGCTGGACAACGATTGGAGATAGATAAAAAGTTTCAAGGCCAAAGTTGTAGAAAATTTTATGAGGTTTAATAATGTAGTCCAACAAAATATCGTAAAACGCACAGTTTTTGACATATAAGCAAAAAACCTAAAAATGGGACCTTCTTCGGCCTCCCCCCCCTCGGGCTCACCTCGGAGGGGTGGGGACTTTTAGTATGTTTATCTCCTAACTAGTCCAAACAAAGTTACTAAGTTAGTTTTTCTGCTTTCGACTTTTCGATCCACATTTCTTCTTTTACTGGACTATTAGTACCTAATAGTTATATTATTTATACCAATAGTAAATTAGAGCCGGTACAAATTGGGCGCTAACAAAAGCGAACTTTGCTAATGTGAGTCTTGAGAACCAGGAGTTATATTGAAGTGTACAGACTCAACGCACGTTTTACCAGCGCAAAAGCGCGCGATCAACGCGCGGTTCAAAGTGTGTACGCCCACCGCCCAATGTACAGTCAACTACAAAGAGATGTATCCATGTTAGTCTTACAAAATGAAGGAACTTTTAGTATGCAACAATTATTTACCCTTACTTCGTGACATTTTCAGTATCCACCAAATCTTATACTATATTCGATTCATTTTAAATGCTATTATTATGTATCACCTAAGGAAAAGTAGTGGGATGCATCATTATTGCATATTAAACGAGTCGATGATAATATAAAGTTTGATTGCTGCTAGAAATGTCACTAACCAAGGGTAGTTCATTGTGGCAAATGAAAATTTACTTCATTTTGTAAGCCTAACATGGATATATCTCTTTGTAGTTGACTGTACCCAATGTAATGTACTGGCTCTATTAAATTTTCATTTACCACTACTTTTTGAACACAGCATTTTAGGTTTAATTTTCGTCGTAATGAATTTCCACCCTTGGGTATTTTTATGTTTTCTTTAACCAATTGTTTTCCTCCCAGGCACAGAGACAGAGAGCGATTCAACCGCACGACAAGTGAGACGAGTGAAGACGCCCGCACCATCGCGTACGCAGCCGCTCACGCCCCCGAGGTGCCCTTCACTCCGGGGCCTATTCCCTACGACGCTTATTATCAACAGACGTATGTGTTTAATTATTGTTTAATTTGTGATTGAAATTAGTGTTGGTATAAATAGTGTTTTAGCACGGAAAACAATCAGAAGTAGGATTATTCTACTGTGTCACTCAGTGTTGGAAAAATTTAAATTTCTGCGCGAGGAACCCTGTGATATTAGTGGTTGAATCTCGACATGCCCATTTCGCTGGTAACATTGCCTTTCAGTCCGGAACACAATAATGCTACAGGCATTATTGCTTGCCGTGTGAATAATTGGCAAAGACGTGGTACTTCCCCAGGCGACATCTGCGATAAAAACCTATACTGCTCACGCGCAGCATAAAGAAAGAAAAGAAAGAAAGAAAAAAGCATTTATTTACACAATTTATCATAAAAAGGGTGTACAAAAATAGGTATAAATACAAAAAAGTGTCGTTGTAAATAGACTCAAGCTCAGCAAATGTTGGGGACAGGTCCTCAACGCTGATTTTCAGCTTGCGTCATGGCGACTATGTGGACACTAAATAACAATACATTATATACCAATACAATCAAAAAGTATTCAAATTAAGAACTATTAATAATAGAACAACAATACAATAAATAGGGACCGCCCAGAGTGTGTGTGTGTATGCGCGCGCGTGTGTTTTTTTATGTGATGAAGTAGAAGACGAGCAAGACGCTCTCCTGATGTTAAGAGATAACGGCTGCCCATAATCAGTACAGTGTTACCTGGGATTTCACAATTATGTGAAATTCTAGGAGCACTGCACCAACGCTTCTTACTCAAGAGTCATGAGATGTTAAGACTCTTTAGCCCAGTAATTTCACTAGCTACAGTGCCCTCCTACCGAAGCACAGTAATGTTTGCACATTCCTGCTCAGGCGGTAGAATAACTGGCACTGTTGGGGTACCCACCTAGACGACCTCCTGCAAAGGAAGTCTACCCGGTAAAGTGTGAGTTTATGTGCGTGTTTCTCCGTGCGTGCGTGCGTGCCTGCGTGTGTGTGTGTGTGTGACGCTGAGGCGGTTCCTATTCGGCGGCTTAGTGGATGCTCAAATAAATCACAATGAACAAATCGAATTTATGACTAAATATTTAGTCTGTGAATAAAAATGCATCTGTTTCAGTTACGGGTACAGTTACGGCGCGGGCGCGACGCCTGGCGGCAGCAACATGTGGTGGGGGGACTGGAGGCACTCGCACCACTCCCATCACTCACACGTGAGACTTATCACTTTATCTTGGTTTCATTTGATGCTATTATACTGTGTGCACACACATACATACAACTATAGTTTCTTCATCTTAATCGCTTCGTTCTAAGCAGAACGGTCGTGGTCGTCATGACGAGTCGTCTACGGTATGGGGAGTTTTTTTTATATACAACCAAGTAAGAAGACGAGCAAGACGTTCTCCTGATGGTGAGAGATAACGCTGCCCATAATTAGTACAGTGCTACCCAGGATTTTACAAAGGAAAAATTGTATGTGTACTACGCCAATGCTTCTTACTTGAGAGTCATAAGATTTTAAGTCTTCAGCCCAGTAATTTCACTAGCTACAGTGCCCTCCCACCGAAGCACAGTAATGTTGCTCGCCTCACTATGTATCGCTATTTCTCCTTATTGCTTGTCAGTTTTAAGCACTCATGCAGGGGGCCACTCACTGCGGCTTTTATTTATTATTGTTCGGTCCACCTCATAGGCGATCTACCCCTTAGTCTTGTGCCCTCCACAAGTATTCTCCATAGCTTGCTAAACTATAAATGAATGCATAATAAAATTCCTCCCCAGACCAAAGGCACTAGTGATCTGTGGAGGGTTTTACAATCATGTATTCATATAGGATTCTAAATGTCAGCATCATCCTCAGTCTTTTTTGTTAAATACATAATGCATACTACCCTGCCCAAGTTACAGGGTGGTTATGTTGAGTTCCCCGCTGGAGAGACCGGCGAATGTACCCATTAAAATGTCAGGGTATCCTTCAAGCCACAGTTAGATTGTAATTTATTAACTTTGTCATAGTTTTAAGCTTATTTTGGAGTGTTCAGTAAAGAGTTATCATACATTTATTCAGCGGGTATGACAGTACGTTCTCGCAATCTTCTCCATCGTATCGGATCTGCAGCGTTCATTCGTCCACTGTTGGACATAGGCCTCTCCCATGATACGCCACATAGTTAGGTTTACGTATTTCTACAACCACTACTAGCGGCTATTCAGATATTGCTACATCTCGTCCAAAATATATAAAATCTAGAAATTAATATTTAATCTAAATATGTAAAAGGAAAGAGTGACTGACTGATCTATCAACGCACAGCCCAAACCGCTGGACGGATTGTGTTGAAATTCGGCATGCAGATAGGTTTTAAGGTGTAGACATCTGCTAAGAAAGGATTTGGCCATGCGGGCAAAGCCGCACGCATAGTTTAATATAAAATCAATGCGTGTGCACACAGTTTAATAAAATATCATAATCATTCAAAATCAGGTACCTCTGACATTGTAACTACCATTATACCATTTGTGTGGACATGTTTTACTAACTAAACGAGTGAAGTTTTCCATCGCCATTATAAATATTCATTTTCATGATCATCGAAGCACAAAAATATTAATAGCTATTTTTTAACCTTGCGAAAAATTCAGTTATTGTACTACTAATTCAACATTATTATATACCTATTATATATTTTTAATAACGATTTCTGTGCTTTGAAGTTACCTATTGAATAACAATTGTCTGGCGTAATATTATGTCGTTTTCAGTTTTCATTAAACAGTTTATACATTATGGTAAATTAATCTTTATTATACTATACAAACATAACAAATTAAATCAATCTTTATGTTTAGCTGCGACAAGTGAATACACAGCCCAAGGGGCATATTATTGAGTAACTGGGTTGATAATGATCACTATAAAGTAGCAAAAATTAAATGCTTTTAGTTAGCGACATTAGCGGGGCTATGATGCGCACGTCGACATAATGTCGCGTGAAATTTGATTTAATGTGAATAATACTCTATGTGGCTGTCATAAAGTCGAGATTTACGCACCAGTGAAATGATTTTGTCGTTAAAACTCCTATGTCAAAATGATCTCACTGGTGTGTAATTTTCGACTTTATGACATCCACATAGAGTATTATTTACATTAAATCAAATTTCACGCGACATTATGTCGACGTGCGCATCATAGCCCTGCAGGAGAGCGTCTAGCTCGTCTTCTTACTTCTTCACTAAAAAAAAAACTTTTAGTCGTTTTCAAAAAACTTCAACCCTGTGTTGTGTGATGCAACACAGTTGCATGGTGACAAACCATCTAAGGAGGTGTTATTTTTGTCGCCTCATTATGAAAGACTAGCGTTCGGTTCATATAAAACAAGAACGTGTACAGTCAACTACAATTTGAGGCTTACAAAATGAAGTAAATTTTCATTTGCCACAATGAACTACCCTTGGTTCGTGCATTTCTAGTAGCAATCAAACTTTATATTATCATCGACTCGTTTAATATGCAACAATGATGTATCCCACTACTTTTCCTTAGGTGATACATAATAATAGCATTTAAAATGAAACGAATATAGTATAAGATTTGGTGGATACTGAAAATGTCATGAAGTAAGGGTAAATAATTTTTGCATACTAAAAGTTCCTTCATTTTGTAAGACTAACATGGATACATCTCTTTGTAGTTGACTGTACCTACGTAATTTGTAAACTCATTGCGTTCAAAGCAAATTACACATTAGCTGAATATTAGTGTAAAAAGATTAATTTATCAAATGTAATGTAATATAGTACGAGGAGCGCGAGTCGAAGTCGGACCGCCGCAGCTCTATCGCCGTCCCGCTCACTCCTGCGCCTAAGAAGGAAGAGCCGGAGGTGGAGATCGTTGAAAAGAAAGAGAAGGAGAAGGTCTGCTGTAGCTTTGTTGTACGAGAATAGATGGCGCTGGTTGCACTTTACTTTGCTTGTAGGTCGTAGGCTAACGCACAGAGCAATGCTATGTATTTTGTAGAAGATTTTTTTATCTTTAGCTTTTAGAGAAATTAGAAAGTTTCCTTTCGTTGATTATAATCAATATTGTAGGTAGATAATTGGAATTATTAGGCCTTTAAGTGTAATTAGTCAAAAATGCCTTTAATTAAAATTTTGAATTACATTTAAAAAAAAAACAAAAACACATTGGCCGTGCACATACAATACGAGACAAGCACTTAAATCGATAATGCTTGGTTTATCAATGTAAAGTAAATTCAGTAGAGGACATAATATCTTCTAATAATTATTATTTAAAGTTCTTGTGTCATAACATTGTAAAAAAATGTATATTATAATATTTCAAATTATAGTTTTGTATTTTAATGTGCGTTAGCCTTTGAAATGAATCGTATAGTTACTATAATTTTGCATTATGATGAACGGACAGTAGTTGAACACTATCAAGCTTATTGTAGTTAGTTATTGGACATATAAATTGGATTTTAAGTTGAAGGTGATTAGCTTTAAATTCTATGGGTTTTAGTAGATCACGCAGTGTAAGGAAATGGTCGTATATTTTGCTTTATGAAAAGTTTTGCTTATTGTAGAGATGTTGTTAGGTGTTGGATCAGGTTATATATTTATTAAATTTATGCTAGTATATCTAGAACAAGCGTATCCCATCTGACGATGGGACCGCACCGCACCGCGCTTGGGTCACCGCTTTCGCATGAATCACCAATAACCCTTTAGAGCTTGCTTGATTCACCCACATTAGATATAGTTCACAATGTATGTGACCAGTCGCTCAGCAATAACACCAGCACTAATTGAGCACGGGAGCAGACTGAAAACCAGCAGTCAAGGTAGCCGCAGGGTTATCATGGCGTCACGCTGAGTCTGCCCCCTTTGGCTGCTGTTTATGTTTTTAAATTTTCTATGTCTAGTTTGTATTTAATATTATCACTTTTGTTACTTAAGTATGCCAATAAACTCATTTCATTTTCATTTCATTTTCATTTCATGTATTCTTTACATTTTCATTCAAACATCTCGAATCTTACATGAGAATGAAACATGAGAAATAAAGGTACCTATATTATGTACCTAGTTCAAGGAGGAAAGGTTATTATTTTTTTCTCATGTAATTTCACTTCTTCAAGATGCCTGAACCGATTTGGTCTTTTTTTTGTATTCAGGGGTTACTTTAGACATGTCTTATTTAAATTTTATCTAGGGTTTCGAGTTATGAATGAAAACGTCCGTAGTCTTAAATCTCACTACAGAAAAGATCACGTGGTTAATGGACGGCCCCTTTAAAATCACTTGTAGAGTCTTTTCACGAAAGAGGTCCCGCGGAATTTAGCGGAACTAAATTCAATCTTATCGATTATTACTGGACTTCATATCCTTAATATTTTTTGTTAGATAAAATAAATAGCTATTTAATTAAGAAATTAAATATGAGGAGTTAAAATGTAATAGATATTTTAACTTTTAAAATGTGCTATAGTGGCGCCCCGCAAAAAGGACTCATTTAGTGAAAAGCACTTGTAACATGGTACTCGTTATTAGGAAGCGCCGCCAGTAGAGAGTAAGCCGGTGGAACAGACGGAGCCGCAGCCGCCGGGTGACGAGGTGGACACCAAGGAACCGGAACCCAAGCCTCCGCCGCCCGCTGACGAACCTAAAAACGTTGATCTCGATACTAGGTAAAAACAAATGAATTAAATTAAAAATTTAAAAACCCGCAACGCAACGCTTTCAAATTATGTAATTCGCGATTTTGTGGTGGCAGCCATCTTGGACCGATTTCCACCAAACACAGCTAAGAACACTCTCGACTAACTCTACTTTCAAACAAAAAAAAAAATCTAAATCCGTTCATCCATTCGGAAGCTACGACGCTACAGCAGACACACACACAGACACGTCAATCTTATAACCCCCCGTCGTTTTTGCGTCGGGGGTTAATAAATAATTGGGGTTTATACTCCAACAGCACAGGTTACCCTAATTACACTGTCAGAGTCAAATCAAAATTTATAGGTTGTGTGGCGAACCTATATGGTCCACCATATGGTACCACATGGTATAGTACCATATGGTATGGTGTGGTACCTATAATTTTAATTTAGTTTTTCAATTTAATGAAATGATTCCTGATCTATTAATTAAACATTTTGACTGCGGAAAACATTACATCTGTGTTTATTTCGACGTATGCGCAAACACATCGTGTTTTGTGAACTTCAATACTTCGATAATTTCCGTCACTGCTCATAGTATACTACAAAACCGCCGCAGCCAAAGTGTTAAGAGTTGGTAGTTTTATCCTTACAGAATTACATACATTTTCAAGCAATTTTTTTAAGGTTAAACCGGGTAGATAGCTATTTCTAAATTCGATCTCATTTTTTCGTACGTCTCGTACCGTTACGTTCCTCTACGTCACGTTACGTTACGCCTCGTGACGTTACATTCTTGCTAATAAGACTCCTTATTACAGAATAGCAATGCTCCTGAAAGGCGCGAGCGGAGGCGGCGGGCTGGCACCGCCGTTCCTCTCATTCGGGATGTCTTCCGAGGAGGAAGACGACGACAAGCTGCCCACTAAGATACCAGACCTCGACTCTGCACAACCGCCCAGTGATGATGAAGGTAACATTTTCTAATACAAGTGAAACAAAGGACCGATTACAAACTCGCTTCAGACTTCAGACACCAAGAGGGAGAACATTTTGATTCATAACTTATAAAGTACTGAACGGGTTTTGATGTTTGCAAAGTTTTGTGTAAAAAAGCCACTTTCGAATGGTATAAAAAACGGCATAGCGACCAATACTAGATTGAGCAGGTTTACATTCTAAGCCGACGATATGTACATCATGTCACATGTCATCTGTGAAAAAAAAAATTATATTACATCGAAATGCACATGAATAGCCTTCCATTATAACTAAATAAATTATATAGATATAAAATTAGGTTATTTTCTGTCGTAGGTTCAGGCAGCGAAGACCAAGAGAGCACTGTATCAGTGGCGACCAATAAGAAGGACTTCGATCCTGAGCCTCTCTCTACCACACCCTCACCCTTTCTCTCTAGGGAGTTCTACTTGGAGTGCATCAAGATTACTGTTGAAAAGGTAATTCAATAATCATTAACTTTGATTCTGATGTACTGTAGCTAAAGCTCTAAACTAATGCTGTAAGCTCTTCCGCACTTCATCGAATTTGAAGTAGCGTTAGCAATTTTTAAATACTATATATAGGTCGCGTCACATAAAAAGAACGCTGGAAGAAAGTGGCGGGGGTGAGCTTGCGCATGGGTACACTCACGCATAAAACTACTAGACCTATTTAATTTTAACTAGCTTTTTGATCGTGGTTTTTTATATTAGATATTTATTGGTAACCGCATCGTTCCCCTCATACCACTAAATAGATCGATAAATCGTTTACTGCGCAGCTTACGCGCCAGCGTTCTTTTTATGTGACGCGACCTATACTCGTAGTTATAGCTAAAACCGTCCGTCAGAATCAGTTCGATGACGGACAGAAATGACACCAACTGTTTTACGAATATTTCACGGATTCGAATCGGATGTAGTGCGGAAGCGCTCTTGACCTTACTCATAAATACGACATTATAGTCCCCCCTTTGTACGAAAGTGGCAGATGCTTAGAATTTATTATACTGCCGTGCAGTGCCTAAAACGTAGTAAAGGTGAAATGTCAAAAATAATGTATACTATATTTTGATGTACTGTATTTTGTTGTGTAATAAGTTGGAATGTTTAACTATACAAATTATTTTACTGCGCTTTAGGCGTAGGATAGTTAACAAACCTTTTTCTAAAATTTCACTTATGTTTTTCCAACAGCGAGCGAAAGAGATAGAAAGAGAAGAGCAACGCAAGCGTTTGATGGCGATGGACAAGATCGGGAGCGATATATCATCATCTGAAGACGAACTGCTCACTGGAGAGGAACCCAAACGGTCTCCCGCCGCGCCTCTGCAGGAAGATAATTTGGATGATGATCAGGTAATCAAGAAAACTACAGCTTTACGTACTTTTTAGGATTCCGTTTCCATAAAACGGGACCCTTTTACTAAGACTCTATCTATCTATCTATCCCTCTGTCTGACCAGTCTGTATCTCATGAACCGTGTTAGTTAGACAGTCGATATTTATTATTTTATCGACAGAGGCAATCCTCGTTCTTGCGTTTATCGAGTGGACGTGTTTTGGAAGGCAAAGTAAAACTAAGTCCCGGTTGTTTTTTATAAGATATGTAAGAGGCAGTCGTTATGCCTCGTAGTTATCATGGCGACCTGAAACTGTAACATATAGGATGGATACGTAATATCTATAACTTGTCATTTGACTCTGGAAGGGCAGGTAGTGTTCTGTTGGAATAAATATAAACCCCAAAAAGGAGACGGCAATACTGGTAGCACCAGTACATTTTTTCAGCGTTAGCCACAAAACTTTGGCGCCTGGCTAGTGGAGTGGGGAGGTTATAGAAGCCCTCGCCAAAAATGTACTGAAATGACAATCGCAAACGTCCGTTTTTCCACTACTGTCATCGATGGTTAAAATGTACTGACAAAATTTAGCAATTTTATCACCAAAGTTTACAAGTCAGGTAAAATTTTGTTTATTTCAATTAAAAATTTATAAAACTTACATTCACTCATTAAATCTGTTCCACAGATGTCCCTATCATCGCTATCGTCGACGGAAGCTAAGATAGAAGAGCAAGTGCCGGCGGAGGCGTACTACTACCCGCCGGCGGCCGCGCCCGCGCATCCGCACCCGCACCCGCACCCGCACCCGCACCCGCACCCGCACCCGCATTATGCCTACCAACCCGCCATGTGGCCACCTACTGGTAATAACACTACAAAAATAAGATTATAGAATAAGAATATTTTTATTTGTCACTTGTCACAATATATAATACACATTAAAAAAAATTACAATGCGTCAGAGTGTGTTGCATTGTCAAATTGGTCAAATTGTGGCCTTTGAGCAGTAATCGAATGTATTCTGCAGTAGTGGCTAGTTAACCTATAAAATAGTACGTGGTTAGATTACAATAATATTTTAATTTAAAAGTAGGTTTAAAGGTAGAAGCTGTAAGCTATTTCGTTAACCTTTATCTTTAAAGAAGTGTTTGACTACAAGAAAGAACCTATAGCCCTCCGGTTTATATATATTATATGTAAACACCGATACGCAGTCCCAAAGAGGCTGGCTGATGCGTTTTGTTGTTGTCTCATTTAAATTAAAATGTGTGGTGTGCAGCGTACCCTCCCCCCGGGTACGCGGAGCTGGCGCTGGCGTACGGCGGGTTCCCTGCACCCGTGCACGCGCACCCCGCGCCGCCTCTACACACTCCTGCCGCCACACTACAGGTAACTCACATATTTCATTAAACCTACCTTCTAATCAGATAACATAAAAATATATTTATTATCAGTTCCAAAAAGTACATACATGAAAAATTATACACATAAATATAGTGACATTTAGTATGAGATACGAACAGAAGATAATAAAACAACATAAACAATAGGTACACTACAGGTACACTATAGGTACACTGATAAATGGAGTAGGCTCAGCGTAATGCTGGGCAGGGAAGGTCGTCTGTTAGAGATTATTTTATGCTGTGACACCGCCGATTGTTCAAGACAATAACTTCCTCTAGTAATTAGTTTGTTTTGTATTTATAACTTTTGTAACTTAGTGTCCAATTAAAAGTGATTGCAATCTATGCGGCATCAGAGGGCTCCCTTGATTCGACTCGTCGAGTGGTTACTGTTGCCTCCAATAGGTAATAGTGGTGGCCGACGAGTTGTCATTTGACTTTTTTTTTTTTAATTAATCTTTATTGGCCCTTAATTTGTTACATTTTCATTGGCCATATGCTCCTGAACTAGTTCAGAACTATGTGTCAAATGCCAATGGCTTCTCCCGACAAGTAGACTGCGTAATTCTCTTTAAGGGTGCACTGAACAACTTGTAATTTACAATTTTGAAAACTAACGCGAGCGTTATCCATATTAACTTTGTAAAAATATCGTCTGAACTCACGGATATAAAAAGTCAAACCTAGTCTTGACCCTGGGTTTCAGACGATTACGATTCTGTCTACTATACAGGTTCTTGATTACATTATCATTTTTCTTTTATCCAGGAGCACGACAATCCTTACTATCCTACAATAAACAGCGTAATAGAGCGAGTCACGGCTGAACTGAAAATGATACTCAAGAAGGACTTCAACAAGAAGATGATCGAAAGCAATGCCTTCAAGAACTTCGAAGTCTGGTGGGATGAACAAAGCAAAAAGACTTATAAACCTAAGGAGGACTCTGCTAGCCAACCTTTGCAGGTAAAATATTAATGACTTTTAATTTTTTTTAAATTTTTTCATGTTTATTTTCTACGAATATAGGAAATACATAACTATGGCGTAATGCTTTTAAAACTTTCAAAATATTATGAGCAATGAGCAAACGCAATTACACTCGTAAATGTTGTACCTAAAGATTTTCATTCCACTAGATTCTGATGTCTTCAGATTTGTTGATCAGATCAAAATGTATTATCTAGAGACATGCATACATTTTGTTTACAATTTATATACTACTGCCATCCGATTTTTGTCCGTCATCGGATGATTTTTGACGTAACGAAAATGGACTGGTCGTGTAACCGGGTATTAATACGAGAAAACTCCCATAGATACTTCGGTCCGATATCGGATTCTGATCGAATGTAGTGCGAAAGATCGCTAACTGCTTAATTTTTGTACAATTTTTAAAACTACCGCGAGTGTCTGATATTAAACGAGAGTTGTACCGTTTCGTTAATATAATTTTGTATGTTTATCGAATCACACTGAGTAACGCCAATGATTTAACACAATTAAGAAAAAAGAAAAGTATTATATCTGTTATCCCAACCACCATAATACTTGTATTAAGTTGCTTAGCCTGGGGTTAGGTGGCGCTGTGTGAAATGTCCTGAAATATTTATAATTCATTTAATTTGCAGGACATCTCGAATAAGAAAGAAGAGACAGCAGTGGACTCAATAAAGTCGATAATGGAGTCCCGAGACCTCGGGCTCGAGCTCGGGCTGGGCGGGTACGGCGCGGGCATCGGTCTGGGGTTGAGGGCCGCCATACCTAAGATGCCCAGCTTTAGGAAGAAACGGAAAATACCCTCGCCTGTCGTCATGGATGAGGACTCTTCTAAGAGGCTTAGTGATCAGGTAAAATAACATACCTAAATAATTTAAAAAAAAATTTTTTTTTTGGTAATTTTGAACTGAGACTATAAAACTATCCTATAAATAAGTCTTTAACCTACTTTGGTTTAGAGACCTATGCATGCTTTTTTTGTCTTGAAGTAACTTCATATATTATGGATTTTTGATTGTTGAAAGTCAATAAATTATTTTTTACTTTACTTAAACCAAGGGAAAAAGATGCGGGAGCGAGTAAACTAGGGAAAAAGGACTTAGATAAGACGTCCTCAGTACTAAATAATATTTTTAAGGATTGAGTATATAGTGAATTCAAAAATATTGAAGGTTTTTTGCATAAGTTTACGCAACTGTAACAGTGCAACTGCTTAAAATTTATTTTAACTATAAATATGTAGTTGACTATCTGACCAAGCAGGATAATTTTCTGCCTAGAGATCTGTATCCTCGCCTTGTCTAAAAGCCATCCAAAATCAAAACTGTTTTATTTCACAAGGCACATGCTTATTTGTAATGAATATTGAATATGATCTAAACAGGTGTAATGTTATTGCAGGAGGAAATGGTCCAGAATTCTGACGAAGAGAAGGAGTTGCCGACGAGTCCTAGGAACAGAACCACTGGCTCCTACCTCTCTAGAAGTAGGCGGCGGCAGTCTAGTAGTTCTTCTAGGTAAGTTGTTATTTCATATTAACATTAAAATACTATCAATATTTTTCTAACCTAAAATCACATTTGAAACGATTGTTATCAATGGGTTAAAATTAATCTTATTACATACGAAATCTTTGTATAAGTTTTTTTTCTTTTTTGCGTAGAATAGCTTTAAATTAGCTCATACCAGCCCCTCTTGGCGCAAAAATTCGTGAAAAGCGTCTACTTCTTAACTACAACAAAATGTCAAACCACATTGTACGAGAATTTGATACTTCGTTCGAAAATTTGCCCTAAGTAGGGCTATATATATATAAGTTAAATGTATAAGTAAGTATAAGTAGAGAGTCATTGTACAGGTCATCGTCGTCATCTTCAAGTCGATCGTCGTCCTCGGAATCAGAGTCGGAGCGGAAGGTGGCCGCACGAATATACTCCGATACTGATGACGATACGGAACTCGACGAATCAGAGGTACGTGACGTTTGATATCTTTCTTATATACCGTAAAGTTTGGTTACCTTCGCTCTAAGGTGGGTAATATAAGCTTAAAAGGAATACTCATAAACTTTTAAGTCTCTTGGAAGCCATGGAAGGTATTCTTACTTACTACCTTTTCATAGTTAACTTAATTCTTCTACTAAACCAAAGGAGTAACCATGAGGCAAAAGACCTGTGGAAGTCTTTACCGGGACATACACAATCTAAAGCCCTCATAAAAGGCTACAACCCCAAACTATCTAATGAACTCTTACAGCTCAAAAGATACAAAACATGTGCAGTAAGCAGAATACTCCAGACTTTGTAGCGTCCGTGGCCCAGTGGTCATACCTCCGACTTGTAAGCCGGAGGTCCTGGGTTCAAATCTCTGTGCGGCAAAGATTTTCGCCTGGACGCTACCGTGTTTCGGAAAGCACGTAAAACTTTGGGTCCCGGCTGTTTCCTATATGTAGGAGGCAATCGTTAGGTCATGTTGCAGGCCTTGTAGGAATCTCGGCGACCTGAAACTGCAACATATAGGTTAGCCACACGAACTATAATTTGTGATTTGACTCTGACAGTGTAAGTAGGGTAACCTGTTCTGTTGGAGTATAAACCCCAATTATTATTATTTTATTGTTATTATACTCACTGGACACTGCAAACTAAACAAACATTTAAAGAACATGGGATTGGGAAACGAAACGGTATGTAGGTTTTGCCACGAATCAGAGGAAACAGCTCTGCACATACTATGCGACTGCGGTCCCCTCATGTTCAACAGAAGTATCCACCTGGGGCGACACATCATGCCCCCGGAAGAGATACAACGACTCACTCCCCGAAACATCTGGAAATTTCTAGAGGCCACGGGTCTAAGCAGTGAATTGTAACTCAAAACTGGACTGCCACAAAAGATCAGAAATGGTCGAAGCGGCTTAAAGTCCTTTTGAGGTCCCCAATAATAATAATACCACACTTAATTTACCCGTCGTACTGAAAAAATAAAATTCTAAATAATTACTATAGCTTATGCCGCGAAATGTTCGACTCAAAATGAGCCTTCGGCCGTGGTTAGTTACTACTATTTGGACAAAATTGAGTCGTTAGGCGGTCATCATGACCGTGAACGATGTTCAGTGAAACCACTTTTATTATTTATCCCACCTTCTTTATCATTATCATATCCATATCATTCATTTAGTCTTCTTATATTTACTTTTATTATTTTCAGTTTAAGGTGGTTTCAAACAAGGAGAGGCTGCGAAGAGTTTACTCATCATCTGATAGTGAAGAGGAACAAAGTAGGAGAGGTGAGCATAGTATTTATGTCTGTTATGTAAGACATTGTGATTGATTTGATAATAAATGGCACAAATTTATTACCGATTTCGGTCTCATTTTCACGATTATGTGTCGGTTACTATACAGGTTAATTAGAATTTCGAATCTATTGATCCTTATTGAAAAAAGGTAAGAAAACAATACATTTTTAGATAGATATTTCTAGGCTTTTCAGATTTTTTTTTCTATAATAGGTTTATGTGTATCAATTAAAATTACAACAACAAAAAATATTTTTTTCTGCATTTTATACTTTGCCAAATTAAGGGTTAAGAAATTTGTATAGTTATCTTAAAATATTTGTGTACCTAGAACTTTTGGAATAATTTTTATATAAATTCTCCGGAGGTGGGCGTTGATGTCTGCGACACAGTTTTCAACTAATGCGGACATCATCGTCGCTGCAATGTTTTGTGAACCTTGTTATTTATTCTAAATAAAGATTAATTGATCTTAAAAAAAAAGATTTTTTAATGTTAGACACTGACACACAAGCATACGGCCCGCCTGATGATCACGTCGTCTATAGACTTGCTAATTTTATATCATGTTACTTTTTGTTTAGAAAAAACCCCCATCCCCGATGTGGAAGCGTCAGCGTCGGAAGGCGAGGCGCGGCTCGGCTCTCCCATACTGTCTCCTGAAGGACCCAAGGATAGACTGCTCGACAGACTCTACTCTGATTCTGAAGAGGAGAGGGAGTACCAGGTATGTCTCAAAGATGTTTCTTTTGATATTAGAAGGTGAACCAGATGAAATACCCCAACAGTGCCAGTTATTCTACCGCCTGAGTGATGTGCAAACATTACTGTGCTTCGGTAGGAGGGCACTGTAGCTAGTGAAATTACTGGGCTGAAGAGTCTTAACATCTTATGACTCTCAAGTAGGAAGCGTTGGCGCAGTGCTGGGTAGCACTGTACTAATTATGGGCAGCGTTATCTCTTACCATCGGGAGAGCGTCTTGCTCGTCTTCTTACTTCGTTGTATAAAAATGAAATGATTTATTTCAGTAACAATTTCTTACAAAAAAAAAATGACCAAACATTCACTTTAGGCGTAAAAGCTGTAGAGAGTTTGGAGAGTTTTTTTTTTTTTTTCCCTTCTGCCTATCCACGATCAGTTTTCAAACTATAAGTGGATTTGTTGAGTTGAATCATGATGTTTCAGGCTCGGACTCATTAGCCCCTCTTCCTTCTGGAATCAGCTTCTCGAAGATATGCGCTCTCTTCAGCCGTTTTGTTGTTTGCGGGTTCTCTATTAGCGCTCTAGCAAGAGGATTTTGGTGAGACTTGAGACGATCACAGTAACGGCCTCCCACAGTCTTAATTTCTTCGTCTACCGTTGGGACCTCCAGGTATTCGTGAATTTCTTTATTATTGGTGAACCACGATGTATTTGCTATGGCACGTAAGATCTTATTTTGTGCTCTCTGGATGATGTCACGATTAGATTTACATGTGGTACACCAGGTTTGAATTCCATACGTCCACAACGGTTTCAGAATGCTGGTATACACCAGGCGTTTGTTACTCATTGAGAGGCGTGATTGTGGGCCAAGGAGCCAATATAGGTTTTTAAACCTGCGGTCTAGTTCTGTACGTTTCGCCTTTACGTGCTCCTTCCAGGTCAGTCTTCTATCCAGTGTAAAGCCAAGATACTTAACGGAGTCTTTATGAGGCAGCTCTTCTCCACCGAGTTTTACAGGTGGACAGTTACCTTTCCGTAGAGTAAAAGTGACGTGGGTAGACTTGGCGGCACTCGTGCGAATTCTCCACTTTTGTAGCCAACTCTCAGTGAGCACTAGACATTCTTGGAGTGCTGTCGAGGCTTTGGTAGTAGAGTCTTCGCACGCCAAGATAGCGGTATCGTCTGCGTATGTAGCAGTCACTGTATTGGATGATTGTGGTAAGTCGGCGGTGTAAATATTGTATAACACCGGGCCCAGCACAGAACCTTGCGGTACACCGGCTTTTATGTCAAAAAAGGAAGACTTGCATTCTCCGAACTTGACTTGGAAGATTCTATCTGACAGGTAGGAGCGAATCATAGGAGAGTATATGTGCGGCAACTGGGTTTTGATCTTACATAATAACCCTTTATGCCAGACTCGGTCGAATGCTTGCTGAATATCGAGGAAAGCTGACGAGCAGAATTGTTTTCGTTCGAGACACTCCCTTATGGTCGAGTAGACTCTGTGGACTTGTTCAACTGTTGAGTGTCCTTCCCTGAAGCCGAACTGGTGGTCGGGTATTGTGTTCAAGCACAGTTTCAGGCGCTTCACGAAAAGTTTCTCCCACAGTTTTGCTAACACCGGTAAGAGGCTTATAGGTCTATAGGATGTGACATCGTTGGCTGATTTCCCAGGTTTATGAATCATGATGATTTGTGACACTTTCCATATGAGTGGATAATACGCCAGTCTGTACGTCGCATTAAATATGTGTGTTAGGTGGACCACCGCTTGTCTTGGCAACTCTTTTAGAATTTTCGGGGTAATCAAATCGAAGCCTGGTGCTTTTTTTGGATCGAGTCTTTTTATTTCAGACCAAACTTCTCTAGGTCTGATATGTCTCAGGGGCAGGTCTAACTGGAATGGTTGTTCGAGAATTTCGTCAATTTCTTGCTCCTGTGTGTCATCCCCATCGTTTGGCTGGAAAACACTTGATAGATGTTTCGCAAATGTTTCCGCTTTTTGCTCGTCGGTGCGTGCCCATTCGTTATCACTCTTCCGAATTGGTGGATTGGCCTGTTGGGGTTGATTAAAGTTTTTTGTAGCTTTCCAAAGTGAGTGATGTCCTTTTGCTTGTGGTGAAAGCGATTCGATGTGGTCATTAAAAGTTATATTTTCATGGGTTCTAATGAGTTCTTTAAGCTCCATGCAGGCTTTATTAAAGGTCGTTTTGTCGGATTTACATCTAGTGCTGTGCCACTTAGCCCTCAGACTGCGCTTCTCGGCTATCTTTTGTTGGATGGTATCCGGGATGCTTTTGGTGTTGAAGAGGTAGTCATCAGATATTTCCGGAGTGCTTCTCCAGGCCGCCACCTGGATAATATTAGTTAACTTTGTGCAAGCGTCTTCCAATTCATCTTCAGTTTTTAAAGATGTATTGAGGTTTATATTTTCAGTGAGATACTGTCTGAAGCTTGACCAATCAGTTTTCTTGCCATGTAGACTTTCAGGTTTTTTAATATTTATTATCCTAGAACTAAGGGTGAGTACTACTGGTGAGTGATCAGAAGAGCCATCCAAGTTCGATTCAATTTTGGTATACAGGTGACCTATACCACTAGTCACGAAAAAATCAACAAGGTCTGGGATTTTCGCCGGGTCTGTAGGCCAATATGTTGGTTCGCCAGTAGATAATGTCAGAAATCCATTCGTGTCAATGGCTTTTTTCAGGTTCCTTCCTCTCGGTAAAGTCATACGTGAGCCCCAGTAGGTATTCTTGGCATTCCAGTCACCGCCCGATACAAAACGTGGGCCAAGCGTGGAAAAGTACTCCTTAAACATGCTTTCTGTTATAGAGTGTCTGGGCGGGCAGTAGACTGCTGATATGTCAATCGAACCATACTTATCTTGGACTGTGATGGTTGTCGCTTGTAAGTGCGGGGTTGAGTAGTTTTCTCTCACAAAGTGCTTCAAATTTGATTTAATTATTACAGCCGAGCCACCTTGACTTTTCCCGTTAGGATGCGGAGTTATGTGGACGGTGTAGCCTGGGATAATGAGCGGTGTATTGCCTGTCATGTGTGGTTCGGACAATAAAAGAGCATCTATTTTGTTGGATTTGATGAGGTACTCTATTTCATGAGCACTTGATAGAGCCCCATTGACGTTCCAAGTGGCAAGCTTTAGGTAGCCCGTTCCAGCCATTATGGTAACTTTTTGACGAGTGTTGTGATAAGACCCATGAGGGAACTTATTTGTTGTACAAGGAGGTCTATTTTCTCCGATTGTTGAGTGAGAATTTTTTCTAACACTTCCAGGCAATTAGAAGTATTCTGATGGTGTTGATATGGAGGGGTGTTGTTGCGGCTAAACGTGTTGTCCTGGGTTGGTTTTTTCACTGCGTCGGAGTATATTCGTCGAGCAGCTTCAGAATCAGGTTCTTGAGTTGTTGGTTTTTTATATGTAGATTTTGTGCAGCTTTTGTCTGTTTGGGGTGTGTGATTTCTTAATTCTATGGGGTGATGGGTATTATACACATTGTATGGTTGGTACCTATATTTTTCGGGGGCATTGTTTTTGGTGGATCTTTTTGGCTGAGATCTCATTCTTCTAGATGCTATCTCACGATAAACGTCGCATCCCTTATAATTGGCTGGATGATCACCATTGCATAACGCGCATGTTGCGGGCGTGTTCCTGTCTTTTTTTGGACAATCAGATGTACGGTGGCCTTGGCCGCATTTTACGCATCGGTATGGGCGCATACAGTTGTTTTTTGTGTGGCCGTACTGCTGACAACGCTGGCACTGTGCAATCGTTTTGCTTTTTCTGGGGTCTTCGATTTTCACAACTTGGTTGTTTATGTACTTAATACTTTTTACCAATCTGTTGTTTGTGTGAGGTACGACATTTACGAAAAACGTAGATGTCGGGAGCTTATCTCGACCATATCTGGCATTTATTATTTCACCAGTTACTTTGTTCCCGGTCTCTTCGATTGCTTTGACTATCGAATCCTTTGGTGTGGTCGGGTGAAGATTTTTTATTACAACCCTGTACGGTTTGTCTTCTTTCGGGGAAAAGGTATAGCCAATTAATCCTCGCTCTCTGATTAAGTCAATAATTTTTTTTGTAATCGTCTGCATTGTCTATTGTGACCCGTAATTGGCTTTTGTTGATAATTCTTATTTTAAATTGTTCTTCATCAATGACAGCCTTAATGAGGTTAGAGAGCTCATTAATGTCTTTAACTCCATATAAGACAATTGGAGGAGGTCTTTTTGGTCTTTGAATTTCACATGCTGGTTCTGCTGGTTGGTCTAATTCCAGTGCAGCGAATCGGTTTTGGGTCTTTACTACGTTTGATTCTGGAGGAGTGTTTACCCTCTTCCTCTTGTTATAGTGCTGGGCTTCTGGTGAATCAGTCAGAGTGTAGTTATCATTATTGTTTGGTGTTGAAATACTGCGAGTTCTAGTTATGAACATGCTCCTGTGGAATGTTTGGAGAGTGGCCGCTCTTCTTTAAATAGGTATTATAATATTACAGATAGACTATTAATTCCTTTAATTATATTGTACTATTGATTCGTTATTATAACCAATTTATACTATCTCAAATACTATGTCAAAAAATGCAAATTATTAAATGATGTAAATATTTGGTCCTTAGGAGAGAAGAAGACGAAACACAGAATACATGGAGCAAATCGAGAGAGAGTTTCTGGAGGAACAGAGACAAAAGATGGAGGTGGACACCCAGCCGCAGCCTGAGAAACCGCCTGATGAAAGGTAATAAATATCTCATTTCCACTTTAAGGAAATATGATGAGGATGACATTATAGCAAGAAATGGTTCAGAATTTACTGGTGTCAGGCATGACCCCGAATTGTATGTGCGCGATGATCAAACGTGTAATCAACAGCGATCTTTCATAAGCGTGTGGCATGTGCAAAACATTTTAATGGTTAATCAATCAAAACATTTTAAATATTAATCATAAACATAAAATGTATTTTATTATAATAAAATAGAATAGAAAATAAATTAAAAACTTACACTTTAGAGAAAAAGTGTTACAAATAATTTTATAACACAATGAATAATTTTATTGTCAGAAAAAGAACAATACACTTAGGTAAGTAGCTATAGCATACAGTGAGATGTCCTTAAATAATAATAATATGTCTATTGTTTAATATTACTATAATTCTAATTTTTTTTCTATCAGTAAACCGGAACCAAAAGCAGAAGAATCCCGCGCAAGTCCGATCAAGAACCACCTCAAGTCCCCCGACAAGAGTAAACCCGACACGGAGCTGGAGGAGGGAGAGATCTCCTCCAGCGAAGAGAACCTCGAGAGTCGGAAGAAGAAGGAGAAAAAGAAGAAGAAGAAGACGGACAAGAGACCGAGGGTCGTGTCTGTTGACCAGAGTGATCATAGCACTGTTGAGACTGTCAGCGTTAATGGTGTTAAGGATGTAAGTAATAATATTGTTTTTTTTTTACTTAACTGATGTGTACCTTAAGCCGCGTCTCTAGCGCCTGTTTTGGGTCAAACATTACAACATTTTAATTTTTTTTTTTTTTTTTTTTAATGTGATGAAGTAGAAGACGAGCAAGACGCTCTCCTGATGTTAAGAGATAACGGCTGCCCATAATCAGTACAGTGTTACCTAGGATTTCACAATTATGTGAAATTCTAGGAGCACTGCACCAACGCTTCTTACTCAAGAGTCATGAGATGTTAAGACTCTTTAGCCCAGTAATTTCACTAGCTACAGTGCCCTCCTATAATTGTCGATTTTGATGAATATTGATATCATGTTTTGTTCTATGTGCTTTCAATCGGATATGGAAAGCAAAAAACATTGTTAAAACAAAACACGCGCTGGAGATGCAGCATTACATTGTTATAAGAAACATTAAATAGTACTACTAGGTAAACCATGTATGTACATATGTAATGTAATAGTTAAGGAATGAGTTCCTTAGCATGAGTGCTATGTTGTGGATTATTCAAGTCTCACTCCACTCACCACTCCCGTATTGGCCTGGCCTGAACTGGTAAATGCCGTTACGTATCTTTAACATGGCCGCCGCTTAAACTATATTTTACATGTAAATGCAAAAGGCCAGTGATGATTAAAGTCTTAAGAAATTTAACATTCGCCTGTTACATGCTAAACAATCGGCCGACCTATTAACGATTGAAATGAAAGTGATTTATTCGTTAGAACTTTGATTACAATCATATCTATGGTCTTCATTCACTTTCAAACAAAGTTCTACTTATAGCCACTTCAAATCAAACCTTATATGTATAACAACAAAGTGTATATTCCCCAGGCAAGTAGCGTGGTATCAGAGACGTGGTCGCCAGCGTCGCAGGAGTCTCAGGCGTCGCAAGCGTCACAAGTGGCATTGGATCACTCGTACTGTCGCCCGCTGCCGCTCGACACCGAAGCACGGACTAACCATCTACACCATGATCATGGTAATATATTGTATTTATTACTATAAGCCAAGCCCCCCACGGTATCGCGTAAGACCTTATCCTGTGGAAAACTTATGAGTAAACAACAGCCTATGTATTATTTAAAACTCGCGAGTGTTCTCCATAACCGACGCTCACAGGCGCAGGCTTTCTGCAGGCGTGAACTCCTGATGAAGGACATCGTAATTGTCCGAAACCGTAGTCGAGATATTCTCGGCAATATTAGACGTTATTATAACCATTGTGCCGTTTTTGTTGTTTTAGCCTATGTATTCTTCAAGGTATCCAGAAACGTATCGACTTTCATCGCAATCGGTTCAGCGGTTTTTTTTACTGGTTCAGCGGTTTTCTTACTCATATTTTGCGTTTCTAATCTAATTTTCTCAATCAAAGTCTATCAAATAGTAGTATAATATCTTAGATATTATGAGTGTTTGAATACCTTTAGATACCAACTAACTGAAGCAACGGTAAAGAGATTCAAGCATCCTTACTAATTGTAAAGATATCACCGTATTCAATAAAATTTCCCATTAAAGTAGACGAAAAAACCTATGAAAAGTTGTGTAAGTGGTTAGTAGATGCTAAAGTTACGAAACTGCATAATACAGTGTCCCAACTTTAGACAAAAGTGTTTTTAATTATATGGATATTATCTTAATCTTTGTGTTTAGGTTACACGTGGATGGCAGAACCAGCGGCGGAGGCAGCGTCTCCAGTTGAAGAAGTGTCCAAGAAGGAAGGCAAGCGGCCCTACAAACGGAAACAGGAGAACAACAAGCTGCCTGATATACATAACAAGTATGTACTCGTACAGTACAAATACACAATCTAATTACATATATTTTTCAATAGCTAGGTATGATATCTTTATTAGTCAAATATTGGGTACAAAGTTGATTTTACTACTGATTACCTAGTTGAATTATAATAAAAACTCATGCTTTAAGGTTATTATAAAGATAATTATAATAGCTGAACAAGCTTCATCAATGTCTCATTGCCTACAGACCCTAAAGAATTCCAATTCTAATTTATGTTTCTACTAACAACAGTTAGGATTTTTATTAAAAGTGTTTTTTTTTTCCAAGTAATAGATAGCATCTGTATCCTATTATTTATTTTACTATCTTTTTACTCGGCCTGTCTATCCACTGCTGGATGAAGGCCTTCTCATGGAATATAATAGAATTTTAAATATCTCATGATCTTGTCGCACTTTATAAACCCGTGCGTTCATCCAGTTCCTTTAGACATACTTGACAATTCATTTATACCACGAAGTAAGAAGACGAACAAGACGCGCTCCTGATGGCAAGAGATAACGCTGCCCATAATTAGTACAGTGCTTCCCAGTATTTTACAAAGGTATTAAAAAAAAGTGCCTGCGCCAACGCTTCTTACTTGAGAGTCATAAGATGTTAAGACTCTTCAGCCCAGTAATTTCACTAGCTTTTTCTAACGAAGCACAGACATCATCATCATTTGACCAATTTCCAAATTGTCTACAGAACATTCGACAAGGTGGAGTACGAGCGTACATCGTCGCACACATTCGCCCCCCGTGACGTGATGGCTCAGATGACCGTCCTGTTCGAGTTCCTCACCCGCGGAGTGGACAGGGAAGACGTGGCGTACCTCAAGCGAGCGTACGAAGCGTTGTTAGCCGCCGACCCGCCCGGGTACTGGCTCAATGACACACACTGGGTCGACCATCCCGCCACCGATGTTACGTACGCACCGCCCAAGAAGAAGTCTAAGAGACATACTAATATCTATGAGGATTTACAGGTGAGCCCTAATCGTATCCACACGATTTTCATAAAATGTACTAAAAATATGTGTCCAATATTTTTTAATTATTATCTACTTGATGGACAAAAAAATAGTCGACATCCCTATGGTATATTTTGGTGACTTTTTTTACGAAGGTATACGTTTGCCAGGAGGGAAGTAGGAAGCGAAGATGCCGAGACGGAGAAAATTTGTATGAGAGTAAAATGTAACAAATTGTCAAAAGTAGTACAAGTGTTGTGTTTATCATGTTGGCTGCCTGGTCCTCTCCTGGATCCACTTCCCGGTTTCCGATTGAGCTGATATTTTGTTTGTGAGCTGGTGTTTTGTGCATAAATCGGATGACAATGCAATATATGGAGTTGGAAGGTGGCCATAGGAACTCCGTCATTAAACGAGACCCATCGAGTTTGGGCTCATTTGATTCGTCTTGACGAGTACTTTATGATAGTAATAATAATAAAAACTTGTTTTAAAAGTTTTTTTTAATTTCACTTGTTAATTCCAGGGTCATTCAAGCGGTTCCGCCCGTACGGAAGGCTACTATAAAATGGATGCGCGAATCAAGGCCAAGTACAAGTACCACCACGGCCGCACCACTACCGGCCCTGACCTGCCGCAACACGACGACAAGAAGGCTTCCAAGATGCAACTGTTGTCGAGAGAAGCTCGGTCTAACCAGAGACGGTTGCTCACTGCATTTGGTAAGAGAACTAATGAATCATTATATAGTCTAAGAATACCAAGTACAAATACCACCACGGCCGCACCACCGCCGGCCCTGACCTGCCGCAACACGACGACAAGAAGGCTTCCAAGATGCAACTGTTGTCGAGAGAAGCTCGGTCTAACCAGAGACGGTTGCTCACTGCATTTGGTAAGAGAACTAATGAATCATTATATAGTCTAAGAATACCAAGTACAAATACCACCACGGCCGCACCACCGCCGGCCCTGACCTGCCGCAACACGACGACAAGAAGGCTTCCAAGATGCAACTGTTGTCGAGAGAAGCTCGCTCTAACCAGAGACGGTTGCTCACTGCATTTGGTAAGAGAACTAATGAATCATTATATAGTCTAAGAATACCAAGTACAAATACCACCACGGCCGCACCACCGCCGGCCCTGACCTGCCGCAACACGACGACAAGAAGGCTTCCAAGATGCAACTGTTGTCGAGAGAAGCTCGGTCTAACCAGAGACGGTTGCTCACTGCATTTGGTAAGAGAACTAATGAATCATTATATAGTCTAAGAATACCAAGTACAAATACCACCACGGCCGCACCACCGCCGGCCCTGACCTGCCGCAACACGACGACAAGAAGGCTTCCAAGATGCAACTGTTGTCGAGAGAAGCTCGGTCTAACCAGAGACGGTTGCTCACTGCATTTGGTAAGAGAACTAATGAATAATGAAATAGTCTAAGGACGCCAAGTACAAGTGTAAGTAGCCAAGTGGCTTCCAAGATGCAACTGTTGTCTAGGGAGGCTCGCTCTAACCAGAGACGGTTGCTCACTGCATTTGGTAAGGGAACTAATGAATAATGAAATAGTCTAAGGACGCCAAGTACAAGTGTAAGTAGCCAAGTGGCTTCCAAGATGCAACTGTTGTCTAGAGAGGCTCGCTCTAACCAGAGACGGTTGCTCACTGCTTTTGGTAAGTTACGAATGAATAGTTAAATAGTCTAAGAACGCCAAGTACAAGTAAGTGTAAGTAGCCAAGTGGCTTCCAAGATGCAACTGTTGTCTAGAGAGGCTCGCTCCAACCAGAGACGATTGCTCACTGGATTTGGTAAGGGAACTAATGAATAATGAAATAGTCTAAGGACGCCAAGTACAAGTGTAAGTAGCCAAGTGGCTTCCAAGATGCAACTGTTGTCTAGGGAGGCTCGCTCCAACCAGAGACGATTGCTCACTGGATTTGGTAAGGGAACTAATGAATAATTACATCGGCAATAAAAGTATGTAAGTATAAGTAGACACACAAGTGGCTTCCAAGATCCAAGATGCAATTGTTATCTAGGGCACGGTCCAACCAGCGACGATTGCTCACTATTTTTGGTAAGGGACAGGGGTCGATACGACGTAATACGTCATTTCATACATTTTTGACAATTCGGTCTTCGGTTCGGTTTCTTGACGGATAAGTGAATAACCCTGCTGCCTGCTGAACCGATGGCTGACCTATCCCATAATTTTATAAAGCGATCAACGTCCTTAAAATTTTTTTAGAAGAATACAATTGCATAAAAGAAGACATACAAATAAAAGTTTTTTTCATGTTAGAATTGTTTTCAATCATGTACTTAAAAAGAGATGAATTTATTTGCATTATTTTACAGGTACAGATACGGATTCAGATCTGCTGAAGTTCAACCAGCTGAAATTCAGGAAAAAGCAGCTCAAGTTTGCCAAATCTGGTATCCACGACTGGGGTCTATTCGCTCAGGTAACACCCAACTTTTTAGTATATTGTAGTATATTTTATTTGATTTAATAGAGATATTTGGTTAAATAGAGATATTTCCCTAATGCTTATATGCTTTTGTTCTTTACTTTGTTTTTTTCCATTTAATCTCACTATAAGCCTTCTTTTCTTTCAGTAAGGTTTTTAAAATAAATAAACATTATCATGATCTAATGAACAGCATCCGAAGCTAAGCTTGGTGGAAAAGCGTGGGACCATAATTATTATCATCCTAATAGATGTTTTAGCGTTAGCTACAATCGATAGGCGTGTTTTGACTCCTACGGGCGCTGTCTTGACTCTTTCGTTTGGAATTCTTTAAAGTTATATGCTTCTAAATTAAATTAAAAAATTAAATATCCGTTTATTTCAAGTAACATAACTCATAGTCTAACATGTACATAAAAGTCACTTATTTACAATTATTATGTTTACATTATTACATTTATATTTAACAGTTATATAAAAATGTCAACCCTGAAGAAGTTAAAGTTCTAAAGTTGTTGTTTATTATATATTTGATTATAGTACGTGTAATTGGCCATTCCAGGAGGCGATAGCTGCAGACGAGATGGTGATAGAGTACGTGGGTCAGATGATCCGTCCTGTCGTGGCGGACGTGCGCGAGGCGCAGTACGAGGCGACCGGCATCGGCTCCTCCTACCTGTTCCGCATCGACCTCGACACCATCATAGACGCTACCAAGTGCGGCAACCTCGCCAGGTTCATCAACCATAGCTGCAATGTGAGTCTTCTGATCATATCTTACTATACTACGTTTCAAAAACAAACATCATTTTTTGCAGGGTTCAAAGGATCTTATATCTCAATAAATTGGATATATACTCGTATGGTATATTTTTCATAATATATCTGATATATATCATAAGATATATCGGATGTAACAGTTTTTGTGAATATATCTATGATATTTTCATAGATATATAACCTTCGAACCCCGAAAAAATTATCTTTGTTTTTGAAACGAAGTATAATATTATAAACGTGCAAGTTTATAAGAATGAATGTATACTGGAAAACCGCTGAGCGCAGCTAGTTATACATAATAATATTATTGATCCATTGATGCTTGTAGCGTCCGTGGCTCGGTGGTTGTACGTCTGGTTTATTATCCGGAATCTAAAAATCCTGACCGAAACTCTGCGTTCAAGTCTCAGTCAAGATTTTTAGAAAGGCACATAATTTGTAAGTCCCGGGTGTTTTCTATATGATATGTAGGAGGCAAACGTCAGGTCGTATTGCAGATCTTATAGGAAAAAATGGGATAGGGGGATAATGGGAGGCTTTTTCCCAGCAGTGGGCAATTAGGGCTGATGGTTTTTTTTAACCCCGACGCAAAAACGACGGGGTGTTATAATTTTGTAAAACTTATTCAATTGTATTTATGGTGTTCAATAAAGATATTCTATTCCTTTATAATAAATCCTAAGTAGAGCAAATGACATTGTAAAATTCCCTTGACATTCTTATAAAATTTTCAAAAACTTTATGTTTGTCCTCAGCCGAACTGTTACGCGAAGATCATAACAATAGAGTCTCAGAAGAAGATCGTGATATACTCGAAGCAGCCGATCGGAGTGGACGAGGAGATCACATACGATTACAAGTTCCCGCTGGAAGACGAGAAGATCCCTTGCTTGTGCGGCGCGGCGCAGTGTCGAGGGTTCCTTAACTAGACTATACGGAATAAATGGAGAATTAGGATTATCATAATAATTTCAAATGACCGAAAGGTTTGCCCTTAAATCCGCTCTACATTATAGTCGGGAATGCCCGTAAAATTTACGATGTGGGAGTGGATGAGTTCGCATTCTTGGTTTGCGCTCTTGTGGATTGCAGGCGTTCCATAAGGTGAATCTTCCCGTGAAGCTCACGGAATGCTTCTTTAAAGAGGTCGCGGCTAAGGCACTTTAAGGAGCTGATTAGTCAAATGTAGACAATGAAATAATAAGTCAGGAAGTCTAACCAGGAAGACTATGGGAAAGTAAAATGACATATTATACGTGCTATAAAAAACTGATCGATAAATTACTAGTAATGATTAGTGATTGGTTTTAATACAGAACAGTAAGGAGCGATTGGTTCGCGAACAATCCCTGCCAGTTTGAACACGATATTATTGAGGTCATTTTTAAATAGAGTTACATTTCCTGACTTATTAAATGTATGTGTGTAAACTTACACACTTCGTTCGCGCTGTCTCAGCCGTCGGTTTACATTCTTTAATTACTGGCGAGGTTAGTTTCTTATAGGAAAGTTATATGATGGCCGATCTATAACTGATCTGTGACTATAATATGAGATTCATTTGAAAATTAACTATTTAAATATATTGACGGTGCGCTTAATAAAAATCTCAATTACAATTAATGATGGGTAATGGAAAAATTTCGGAATGAAAAGAAAAGAAAAAATGAAAAATTTCCAATATTTTTCCAATTTTTCAAATATTTTTCAAATATTGGAAAAAAATGGGGAGTCGACCAAGATCAGAAAATAAAACAAGGAGGTGAAGGGGGGAAGTGAGGGGGGAGGGGATTTTTTTTTTTTAAAAATTCCCCTCCCCCATTTTTTTCCCTCCACAGTCCCATGGTCCTGCCTGCCTTTGCGGCGTACGGACCGAATCGCGGGGCCCGCGCGGTACTTGCCTCTGACCCCGAGGGGTACTGGTTCAAACATACCGCGCAGTTGCTTCTCGACCCCTACAGATGTTTCCATTAATGTCCCGGCCATTCTCCCATACATCTTCCATCATGAGCAGGCCCTACTAATATAGCATCTTCCCCCCTAAATAGGGCTCAACGTCACCAAACGGAACTCGGCGTCGCGTGTCTTCTTTCTTGATTGGTCAGCCAGCTATCGTACTCTTTCCGCCTGGTGTGCCACGAGTGCGCAAACTTGCGCAAGGACCTGAAATTATCTTCAGAACCAATTAGTTCTGCGTGATAAGACTTCGATGGTGAGAAACCCAAGCGATTCCAAGTTCCCCACCTCGAAATCTCCCCCAACATGGCTGCAGCCTTTCGTTCTATATCCGCTCGTGAGGACGCCTCGATCATCACAGTAACGTCGTCCGCGTAGGCGATCAGATGCACTCCTTCGGGTTTCGGCAGTTGTAGAAGATCGTTAAGGAGTATATTCCACAGTGTCGGTCCCAGCACTGACCCTTGTGGACATCCCATAGTATTGGCCTTGGAATAAATCTGGTCCCCCGCATAAAAACTAACTTTCCGGTTTGTAAAGTAGCTGACCAGAATGCGGTACAAGTTGGGCATCGCTCCTACCTGCTTTACTTTAACCAAGATCATTGGCCACCATGCGTTGTCAAATGCACCGGAAATGTCCAGAAAGATCAATTGCACATACCGAGCTGAACTGGAGTCAGTGAGCTCGTTTACGCGGCTAATCGCCGTTACCGTTGAACGGCCACCGGTGAATCCATGTTGAGCTTCCGATATACAGCTATGGAGACAGGGAGCACAGGAGGCTATCACTCTTTCCAACAGCTTACCCAGAACAGGCAGCAGGGTTATCGGTCGGTAGGCCTTGGGATCACTAGGTGATTTACCGTTATTCTTAGGCAGAACGATGAGACGACTAGATTTCCAGATTTCGGGGAACAAACCTTCGGTGATACACTTACACATCATAAGATAGATCTCGTCCGCTGTTACCTGCCACGCCCGTTTAATTATTAGTGCTGTGATACCGTCCGTGCCTGGGCTCGTGTTGGGGAGGGAGCGCACGATACGCTCTACGAGGGGGGAGGGGAATGAGGGATGGGGGGATGGGGGGGCCTAACTAGTAGAATACAACGCACTATGATAAATTTAAAATTCAAGATGGCCGCCACCAAAAAACCGCTAATTACATATTTTGAAAGCGCTGCGTTGGGGTTTTTTTTAAATTTTTAATTTAATTCACTTGTTGCTATAGTAAGCTAGCTATGCGACGTGCGCATGTTTCTCTGTCTGTCTCTCTCTCTCTCTCTCTCTCTCTCTCTCTCTCTCTCTTCTAAAATTTCTCATATTTAGGATTCCGTACCCTATTACTAAGACTGTTATTTATTATTTTTCTTAAAGACTTTTATGATTTCTTGCATAAGATTATACCGTTCATCATCGGTATAAGTTCATGCGAGATAAATTTACAAAACATTAAATTTGAAATTCTAATGTTCTCATTTTCTTCCGCTTTGTACTTTGGTTCTGTCATCACTGCCGCATCACAAAACTGTTTTTCTGAATTTGGGATTTGTTTTTGGGATTCTTTAACTGTATAATCTGGACTAGACCAACGTTGAGCGTACTGACTGTACTCATCTGGTTCTGATATGTACGTATCACTTCTAGGTCTAGGTAAGCTGCAATTTGGAGTATTGTCTTTTCCGGCGACTTCTGAAAGCTTATTTTTAGCGAATTCTTTTATGATGATCATGATTCAGATTTGGATTCAGATTAATCATGAGTGACGTAATTATATATGTTTATGTGTAAAATAAACCATTGACCATGAATCTATATTAAAATATAACTTTGCACGTTTGTTTTTTTTTTAAACAACATGTAAAGCCATTAAATCCTTTGAATTTCAACTCATTATGAACTATATTTTATAAACTATTTCATTTAAACTAATAATTTCGATAAAAAGATATATTTCCATTATTTTTCCAATTTTTCAATTTTTCAGAAAAATAAATTGAAAAATTTCCGAGTTTTGAAATTTTTCGGAAAATTACCCATCACTAATTACAATATCTTCGGAGGTTCCTATTTGCGTGAAAAATCACAATTTGTGTTGTTCATTGTCATCTCATTATTATAATGCGAAAGTTGAGAAATGTTTGTTTTATTCATAAAGAAATGCTTTTGCTCCGATATTTAGTATTTTTATGGAATAGATAACTCTTTATAAGCCACAAATATACAGAAAAACTTTAAACTAAAACACAATTATAGGTGAAGTTTTTTATTGACGTCTTAAATTTTTAAACATAATAAATTGGGCTAATGTAGTATATATGCAATGGAATAGAGAGGCGCAGCTAGTGAAATTAATTCATTTTAAACATAAAATTAATATAAAATGTTACTTTTATTAAAACAGCTCATAAAATTTATCACCAATAAAATAATATGAACAGGGAAATAAGGCGCTGCTATTTTATATGCTTTTTATTAAAAGTTCAGTGTTGTGTTGATTTATACATTTTGTAAGTAAATGTAGCTCCTTGGTGAGCGTTGTATGATTATGAATAACTTTCCTCTTACGTAGTTTGTGATTGTGTGTCGCTTAACGTGAGTGCAGTGAACCTGTGTATGATAAATTAGAATAACCAGTGATTTTGTATTATATTAATATATTGTATTATTTTGACTGAGTCTAAAGATATGATCCGTTAGACGTAGCGTCCGGATTGTGTACATTATTGTATAAAAAGATCTCTACCGTAATGTCGTGTTAATGCAGTACACTTTCAAGTACATGAATCTTTTAACGTAATGATTTCTATTATAATTATTTTTCAAGTGATTAGATGTGTTGGCAACAAATCATACAAAATTATGTCTAGTAATAATGTGCAACCATTTTAAATTTCCACTTCATTGAATAATGTAAATGTATAAGATTGTAAATAAACAATTCCAAATAGATATTTGCTTGTTATTTTTGCTTCTTATTTTGTTGTATTTTTTGTTACCGCAGAAACAACACCCCTGAGGGCCTATTGGCTATCTCAAAACGACAAGTAAACACTAGAATCCATAGACAAAATTGCGTGCTTAAACCACCTCATTAATATGAATAAAGTAACAAATGCAGCAATGTACATGTTACAAGTTGCCATCAATCGTAGTGGGTGAGAATTAGCCAATAGCCCCTCTGGTTTTTAGGGTTCCGAAGTCATTAGAGAGTAAACCTTGCAACAATTTTATGCATGCGGAATTAAGAGCGCTTATACAGTTAAACTTGTCTCGCTCGCTTTTAAAATGTGTGCAATACAGGTGTGTATAGGTATGTGTGTGTATTATACAGGGCTTCTCTTGAGGATTTTCAAAAAGTTAATTCTATGAATTATATTTTAAAATGTATCAAATAGTGCGAGCGAGAGAGCGGCCAATTGTATAAGCGCTCTTAAGTCCTACGCACAGAAAAGCTCCCTGCGATACTCTTCTTACTACTTCCATAGATTTAGGAATTTGTCTATGACTAATTGGTTAAGAAAAAAAATCGAACGAATATTCACACCGAGATGATTATCGAGATAGTAAAGAAAGTATGTAGGTATATTTTAAAAGCACATGTGCTTTATAAAAATATAAATAAAATAACAGTATGTTACTAAAACTGTTTATTAAATTAAAAATATAAATTACATATTAATTATGTAAGTATAACATGTCAGAACTTAAAATAACCATCACTTACTAAAACTATTTCTAAACACAGGTTAAAGATACTTAGCAAATCACAGTAAATTCGTCTTATATGAGTCTTCACATACTTAAAATGGCTAAAATGTTAAGTTATTTACTATAATTATATATTAAAAGATGACTGAGCAAGAAAACAATTCTTAAGAATAAAATAATAAAAACATATATAATTATTATTCGTCATACATGCTGTATGTACATGCTGTAACCTTATTACCTTTCAGGCTCTTGAATGCTAGTAAAAGTTAAATGCGTAACTATATTAATAATACAAACCACCATCAACAGAAACCTAGCGAAAACTACATAATTAAGTATATTGATTCAGGTACATACAGTTATGACCTGATACCTGATGTCTTTTTATCTTTCTCAAATAATATCAGTGTAATCGTCAGGCTCACTGGAATCGAACCTGTCTAGTGAACATTTCTGCGCATAACTCTGAAGTACCCTTAGTTGATTCTGTTCTCTCTTCGCTTCCCGTCGAATCAGAGTCAAATTCCGAAGTGGTCGCGGGTGACTTTCTTCCCATTGAAGAACGTGTTAACCCGACCTCTGTGGTCAAAATCTTTTTGATCATCTCGTCGGACTGCTCCTGACGATTTTTAGCGCGCAATTGTCGCGCCCTCTTTCTGATGTCGGCGAGGAAACCCGTCGTAGCTTCCACGCTTTCCTGCGACTCACGCGAATAGTCGTGTGTATCGCGTTGCATGTCGCGTAAATCTGTTAATGAGTTAGCTAAATCCGTGGAAGATCCCTTCGCATCCGAGACGGTCTCTAAAGATTCCACAGACGCCCCGATGCTCCTGAAAGCGGCCATACCTTCCACAATCGACACATTGTAACATTCATCATCCGTTGTTCTTATAATTATTCCATTTGGAGCAGTGCCCAGTAAATGAGGCTCCCTGACCTTCAGCTGGTAGATCTCAGGCGAGTAACATTCCGAGCCGCTGGAGTGCATAGAAGTGGAGTCGAGGCAGGTGCAGGGCGGCATCTTGTACGCATCCTCGTTGACGTAGATGATCGTGACCTTGTCTTCCCCAATGACGTAGAGGAACGGGTTAACGTATTCCCAGCCGTGTATAGCGGAGCTCCACTTGGGATCGTCGGAGCGCGTGCGCCGCCCGTACTCGTCGACGAACACTCCACACTCCGCGTAACACAGCAGTATCTCTAGAGGTTTCTCCTTGATGAGTAGGATCGCTCGCGGCGGGGAGTGCTTTTTAGCGGCGGCGGCTACAGTCGGCTCCTCCATCGCGAAGGATTCTAGAGCTCCTGAGGGCAGGTTCACTTTGAGTGGCTTTTCCCCGGCGATGAAGAGAGCTTTGGCCGTGAGGAGGAGGGAGTCAGGTGCGCGGTCCACAGTGAAAGAGCGCGCGATCTTAAACTCTGTGGTGGCGCCCTCGAACCGCAGCAGGAACACGCGCCTGCCACACGCCACTACAGCGCTCGGACCTTCTATGACATCACTCATCGTGCCCTGAAACAATACAATGCGTGAATTTCTGCGCCAACTTAGATACCTACCATAATAATTAGAAACGAGGGTCAAAAACTCATGATATTATACAAATTATTAACAGCAGAAGTGGTAAATACTAGACAAGACTAGGGATGAAAATGTCCGAATGTTTCCGAAACTTTCCAGGAATACTTCCAATGTTTCCGGAAATATAGAGAAACATTGCAGGAAACTTTCCAAAATTTCCAGATTAACACTGAATTTTTGAATGCGTTTTTTTGACTACTACGGCCTTCTGGGTTTATTTTTGTTTTGTTATTATACTTATCTATCTGAAAACTATAATTAATGATGGTAATTGCCATGAATATTTAATTGACAATGGAAATATACAAAGAAAAGGTGAAAACTATGATACTGTTAACTTATGATTGCTGAATCCATCATTTTTTTTGACTTACAATTATAAAGATTATAAACAACCAATAAGGGCATTGATACCGACTTCATATACATAATTCATATTATAATTCTTTTTTAACATTAGCTCACCAAGCAGCCAGGTTATTACTTGAGAATCAGTCATTGCACTGTTTCACCCTTTACATACAGACACGTGTATATACTTTCATATGCACAAGAATAAGTCTATTTAACAAAGTAAAACAAAAATACAATGTTTTTTTGATAATTGGTATGACTTTTCCATCAATGAACAGCGTATTTCTTTTCCTTGGTATATTAGTTAGAAATTTAATCTTATAGTCAAAATTTATGATTGAGTATTGTAGACAGGCACTAAGCCTACTATCCTATCAGCAGTAATTTTACTTTACTTAGCATTTTCATTTAAAAAATCAGATTTCTGATTTGGGGTTTATTCCCCATTGTTTCTGTCAAATTTGGAAAGTTTCATGGAAGTAATGGAAACTTTCGGAATATTTCCGGAAATTTTCATCCCTAGACAAGACAGGGCAACTAGTGACGTCCGGGTAATAAGTACTACATCTTACCTTGACAAGGTGCGGCGTGCCGTCCGGTAGTCTCACTCTAGTGACCTCCAACGCCGGGTGCAAGGTCTCAGCACGTCTCAGCGTAGATCCCAATGACAGTAAGCCCACATGAACGAGTGCCCCGCTGCAGATGGCGAGGGCTCGTCCGCCGGCACTAGCCAGTGACGTCACAGTGTCGGAGGCGGCGCGGCGCGGCGGGGACACGTCGCCGTTCCACTCGATGCGGACGGCGCCTCGGAGAGAGTGCAACCCGTCCACACAACCTGGCACAAAATACAAGGGATTAAACTGAGGAGTTAGCTTTATTACACGCGGCAATCTTTAGAACATTGCCACAGTGTATAAAATTTTGCCAAATACTTGAAAGTCAAGTCTATAGGTTTGTCTTAGATGGGCACTGCCGCGAATAACGTGGCCCAGCTATGAGCTGCAACAAATGCTTAGACGAAGAAACGAAACAATCAATATGTTAAAACTATGTTCATGTATAACATAAAATATTTATTATCGCTGTAAGATTAGCAAGTGGAAAATGATTATCATTGAGAAAGACAGTTAGATTGTAACGCTAAATGCAGCAATTCGTTAAAAATATGGATTTTCTATTTGTATATTTTTTAATACTTTGTAAACATATCTACAATTTCTGTAAATCGTGTGTAATATGAGGGTATTTTCATATTAGATGTAGCCAAAGGGTCTAAATAGTCGACTAACCTATATAGCAGTGGCACTGGGCGCGACGTAGAGCGCCAAGAGCGGCATGGGCTGTAACTCAACGACGCGATTTAAACCGTTCGATTTTGACGCTAAATGCAGCAATTATATAAAACATGGTATTTCTTTACATTTTTTTTTTCAAATATTATAGAGATACTTTCACTCCTAGTAACCAAGCTGTGTAAATGATCTCATCCTACTAGGTATAGCCAAAGGGTCCGATTAGTGGACTCACCTATAGCCGTGGCATTAGGCGCTACATATAGCGCCACGTGCGGCATGGGCTGTAACTCGGCGACCCGCAGCGCTGAGTAACCAGCAACGGGCGGTGGGACGGCTTGCAGGCGCGACACCCAGCTGGAGCGTGCTGATATATTGTTGCACACCACCGCCGCTGTTGGACCCCGCATGCTGTTCTCTACTTTTATCTGAAATTGTTACAATAAATAATAATAATAATAAATCTTTATTGGACATAAATTTGTTACATTTTCATTGTTGAATCCATAGGCTCCTGAACTAGTTGAAAACTGTGTGTCAGTCACGTATGTAAAACTGTGTGATAGACAATCACGTAAGAACATTTGCACACAATGACTATATTGATATCTCTATCACTTGGAAAGAGAATAGGATGAGTGGTGTGGGTATGGGTGATGGGTGTGTGAGTATGCGTGCGTGCGTGTGTGTGATAAGTTTCCACGACAACGTTTCAAACATTTTTAACAATAAAATATTTTTTTTATGACATTTGGGGATAACATTGACTTTCGACAAACAGTTCTCTAATATCGACAAAAATATCGTATTTAAGTATTGTTTTTTAATATACCTACTAAGATTTGCCATGGTTTAAATAGTTATCAAGATGTTTGGCAGTTCGTTACTACTACGTGCCACATATCGAATTGAATACACACATATGAATTGATAAGAATGCTGAGCTTTTCAGTGTCTAAAACTGCAAAAAAAAACACTTCATAAAACTTACAGTAAACGCTCGATTCGCTTCATTTTGTGGCAAGTTCTTGGCTTCGGCGGTGTACAACTTCGCCTTGAGTTCTCTGTCACCGCTTTTGAGTATCAACACTCCATCTATGCAGGCCGCTCGCATCCTTTCACGACTGTCGTCCGGCCTAAAAAATAATAAAACGATTTAACTTTTATTCAATTTCGAAAATATCTTTCAGAATATAATTATTTTTTATATTACTTCTGGTTCTGATTCGAAATATATTGTCAATCAGTTTTTTATCTACTAAAAATCAATTTACAAAAGTAACATTATATATTATTACTAAATTTATTCCCTACCTTTCTTTGTAAATTTAAAAACCTTGGCTTAAACCTAATAACTTGGTATATTTTCTTGGTTAATTATATTATATATTGATTCATTAAAAATATGTGTAGAGTATAACAAAACTGTTAATTTGTTAAGACTTACCAAACGACCACAACACTATCATCTTGTGCACTGTCTGGTGTATCGATGCTCTGTATCTTTATACCACTGAAATAAAGTTTAAAAGTGATATTAATATTTTGTAAAGGGATAGAGAAACTTAAGGACTTGCACACATTTGACGAATATGAAAAATTTGTGCGCCTATAGTATCGTATGGTTCTTTAAAAACAAGTGCCACATCTATCTGTCAAATGCACGTTCCTTGAATAGCACTTTATACTTACTTATTTATTGGTTTAGCAGTCTTTTCTCTTCTAGGTGTAGGTGGCAAGCTGAAAGTTTAGTTCAAAATTAGGAAAAAGTACAAAAATGAAAGTTAAGTACATAATTAGGAAAAAATAATAGTTAGAAAACATGTTTGTTACCTATTCATATCAATAGTAGAGTTACTAGCGGCGAGTTTTGCTCTCAGTCTGTCTACTTCATCACGAAGTTCCCTGGAACAATATAGGAACAAATTAAAGTCGGATTACGAAGCTTAATTATTATATTAGTCCTCTACTCGACAAATATTGACTTTTCACTCGTATCAACTCGTAAAGTTCGTAAATAATTTGTGCTCAAAATTTGCAAAGATTTTGAACTCTTGTTTTAAATTCTCTTTACGTTGTCAATATCGACTGACCATCAGGCTGGTGGTCTGCATCGAGATCTTTGTCCTTGCTTTGGTATTATCGTCCTACAAACAAAATCTTGAGTATATATTATCTTATCTAATATTATTTCTTATGATCATCTCGCGTGATGTTAAAGCGACGATGCGGCCGTAGTTGGTAGCAGACTAAACCTAGAAGGTGGGAGATAAAACCCTCTCTTTTTTTTTTTTTTTTTAAATGACATGCTATAAAAGTTATTATGTCATTATATTACAATCTAGCCTAATTTCAAGTAAAGGCTAATAAGTAATTTAAATCTAACTTAAATTGCTACGTAAACATTTAAAACTAAGAATGTGTCCATTGGCACTAGTTCTTATTGTCTCTATTAAGGGGAGGCACTTTGTTCATGTGTTCTCAATAGGTAGCACTACACTGATATATATAACACTACATTTAGCTGACACTGTCACTACACAACTCAAAAGGTTTTGTTCTTTTAAGTCTTCGCACTAGGTCCGTATTGTCGAGGAGCTGGATGGCCTCGACATTTACGTGATAGTGAAGCCTTCGTTCATGGGCTTCTGCAGATTTCCTTATCACAGTGGTAACGAGGTCTATATTCAGGTCCCGGTGAAGATCCTCGTTTCTAATGTACCATGGGGCATTCACAATACCCCGGAGGACTTTATTTTGAAATCTTTGTATGACGTCAATATTATTCTTGGTGGTACACCCCCACAACTGTATACCGTATTTCCAAATTGGTGTGAGAACTTGTCTGTACAATAATAATTTGTTATGCACAGACAATGCGGAATAACGACCTATTAGCCATTCCATATTTCTATAACGAAGTGATGAAGAAAACCCTCTCTGTTAACAAAATTATGACAAAATATACCAATATTATTATTCCATTTACCTGTTAGCACGTCTCAACGGCGGCGAGGAGGCATTTCTCCGTCCGGATCGTCCGAACAACTTGTTGCTCAAGGAGCATTTCTTCCGTCCGGCCTCCTCGACCTTAGCTTGCAGGAAGTCGATCAGTTTGGCCTGCTGCCGCAGTGTGGCGTCGGTCTTAGTCTCGCGCGTGCGCCACCACGCGTTAGCTGCTTCTGCTGCCTCGCGAGCTGCTGATAGCTCCTCCTGAGTTCATACAAAAGTATGCATTTGTAACAAGTATTTTTACCGGGGTAGATTTCCTTTGCAGGAGTTGGTTAGGTAGGTACCCTAACAATGCCAGTTATCCTACCGCGTGAGCAGTAATGTCCAAACAACAATGTGCTTCAGTAGGAGGGCACTGTAGCTAGTGAAATTAATGGGCTAAAGTCTTGACATCTCAAGACTTAAGAACAAGAAGTAAGAAGGGTTGGTGTAGTGCATCAAGAATTTAACATTATTGTTAAATACTGGGTAGCACTGTTCTGATAATGGGCAGGATTATCTCTTAACATCTTGAGTAAAAAGCGTTGGTGAATAGAATTTTACATTATTGTGAAATCTCAGGTAGCACTGCAATGATTATGGGTAGCGTTATCTCTTACCATCAGGCGAGCGTGTCTGGCTAGTCTTCATATTTTTTGCATAAAAAAGATGAGGAATAAAAAAAATCCCCATGGATTCATATTCATATCTTTTGTATTCATTCATTCATATTTTGGCCACGGCAGTTTAAAGTGAATACCTTGCCAGTCGTCATTCGGTGGCAATCTCTACCTGGAGCGGCAATAACGTGTGAGCGAATGGGAACATACTCCATTACCTGTGCGTCGGCTAGAGCGGCTTGCGTCTGTAAAGCCAGCGCGTGGTGCTGATGAGCTCGCGTGCGTGTAGCGGCACATTCCTCCTGCAAGTCTCGCAGACGCCGCGCCGCTGCATTAGCCGCCGCCGCACCTGAAGCTGCCGCGCCCTCTGCCGCTGCTAGTCGCGCTTCCAGCTCCGATACGAGAGCCTCGCGACTCTCCAGCTTCTCCTGTACGAGTATTATTTATTAACACAACATGTTTAACGTAAGGGAAAGATTTTAACATTAAATAGGCACGCAACTATGATGCATCAAAAACTATATATGTTACATTGAGAACCGCATCAGTGCGAAAAGTTACAACTTTGTGAAAAATCGCATCGTCTTAAACAGGATGGAATATCCTCTTATTATTTCATTATTAACCGCAGAGTAAGGCAGTATGCCCGACAGAAAGGCAGTATGTTCACCCATTACACTTGAATCGATTTAATTTTTTTTATATTTTTTATTAAGTTCCAAAGAACTCTTACACTTTCTAATACTTCACAGGTACCTACTATTTATATTTTTCATGAAAAGCGAGCTGTTTTCAAGTTATGAATTACAACGAGCGTCTTGCCTTCACTTATTGAAAGTCGGCTTGAAATCGGTTTAATTTTTTCATCTGTATAATAAGTTTGTACAGCTTAACCGTTACATACCTGCAGCAGTTTGATCTGGCAGTGCGCATGTTCAGCTTGATCCCTCGCATCCTCGTGCTGTGAGGAGGCGAGCGCGGCGGCCGCGCTGTGCTCCGCCGACTGACGCTGCGCTGTCTCTAACTTGCTGCGGCAGGTCTCTAACTCGCTGCGGAGACGAGTGATCTCACCCTGAATATAACAGAAAAAGCTTTGGGAAGTATTTATACTTTATTATATTTTTTAAATCTAAATATATAAAATGAAAGAGTGACTGACTGACAGATCTATCAACGCACAGCCCAAACTACTGAACGAATTTGGTTGAAATCTGGAATACAGATAGGTTTCATAACGTAGACCTCCGCTAAGAAAGGACTTTTCCACGCGGACATAAGCTAGTATTATATAACCTATCACAATGCCATATTTTAATACTTATGCGTTCTTTTTTCTCTAGCCTTATATTTTATGTAGAAATGCTGTTGTTTTCGTATGAGACGCGTCATTTGAAGAGGAGAAATGATAAGGAAATAAGATTTTTTTACCTCTAGGTCCTTATTTTTGAGTTCGTGGATATCAGCCAAATTCTCCAGATCCGACAGCTGTTCCTCCAACACGCTACAAGCCTCTTGTAACGCTTTGTTATTCTGCAATAAATTTATTTCAGTAATTATTGTCTACTACGAAATAATGAACTATGTGGTACACCTGTTTGTCACAATTATATCAAACAGTACATATCGAAAGGAAGAAAAAATGGACGGACAGAGCTTGCTGAAAGCAGAAACGATGCAGTTAGTGCACCAACCGTTATTTCTTTTAGCAAGCTCCGAGCTCTATCCTTCTGATAACCGACGAATCACAACGAAGGAGGTTTAGTAGTCTGTTTAACATGAGTAGTCCTTTAGTGGTTATGTTCATCATCATTATTCACATCACTCTACATCCCATTTCTGGACATAGGCCTCTTTCATGTTTTGCCATTTAGTTCTTATGTTGGCCGCCTTGAACACAGAACTAGCCCTAGATTCTAGTAACAAAAACCAGTGCTACCAACAACTAAAAAACTATGTTATGCGGATAGTAGATAGTAAAATATAATACCACAACAACGCGGCCGCTCATGAGATCTATAATATGGTCGGTGGAGCGACAGCGGCCGTGAAGTATATCAGCTGCGAGGGCGTATCGCACGCGCCTCGACCACGCCGTGTCCCGCCTGACGCGCGTGCAAACATTCGGGAAACACGCGCGTAAATACGCCGGCTTAGGCCTTAATGCTGGCTTCTCACTACTCAATTTCACTTCCATGTTGCACCGATATTATGTCTTTTAAATGCTTTATTATTAAAGTTTTAGCTCGTTATTATTTCCACTGAATCTTTAGTGAGAGCGGTTATTTTTCAACTTTCCGCGCATTTAACCTTTGTATGAGATACTATTATTCGCTTGCAAACTTGGTTGTTTTTTAACGTCTAGTTTTCTGTATGACTTCTTCGTTAGCGTGTCATAATAGCTAGATGAATTTGTATTGTACAATAGTTTAGTTGGGTTTATCGCGTAAACTCAGCCTTATAATAAATTCTATTATTTAACTCTTGAAAGAGAAATCAGAAAAGAATATCTCAATTACGCGCAAAGATTTCAGATCCGTCTGAATAAAAACACTGTTCGACCACCAACAGACAAAGGAAGAGTGCAAAGAAAAATGCCCACAGTTTATATTTTGAATAGTCTCCGCATTCAAACCCGTGAATAACAACCGGGGACTAAAATAACAAACCAACAGTTAGGTATGTAAATATCGACATAGTTGCATTGTTTATAAGCAAGTTTAATTATTGTCAGTAGTCAGTGTTTCTTAATGAATCAAATGCAAGTTTTTATTACTCAATAATTAAACAATAAAACATAATGCCCTTTACGCAACTCCACCTCTGTTCTGGTCAAAATTATAGCACATAGCCGACTGACGAGTCAAAGCTTCGAATTGCTGCTAAGGATGATTGTAATATAAAATGCCGACATTTAATGAAAGGGTTACGCGTCCAATTAACTGGCTATTTAAGCAGATGGCTGCGATAAATACATTAAATTTTATTGTCAAGTTGTTATTTTCACTGGCTATTATAACCAGGTAGCTGCGCCAGATTAATTAAACTTAGCTTTAATTCAAAATTCTTATAATATAACTCCCTACCTGTATCAGTTGGTTGTTATCATTCCTGAGCGAGTGAGCGTCGTCCCTCAGTAAGGCTCGTTCCCTGGAAGACATCTCTTCTTGTTCCTCGGCGTGCATGCGCCGCTTCTCGCTGTATTGTAGCTCACTCTTCAACTTGCGGATGTCGTTACGAGATCTGTGGATACCACGTTTTATTAAAGGACACGCATATTGTAATCTCCAACCAAATCCAATCCATCTTCAATCTATCGGAATGTACATCTGTAGCACCAGTTTTTACCAGACATTTCATCAATCGTGGAGGTAGTTAATTGGACAAATGACAAATTGATGATCTAAGCATGAAGGGTAGAATTGTTATGAGATTGAGAATCCGTCTGGAACTTCCAGATGGATGGTTCAACCATAGTGGGTATCACTGGGACGGCAATGGGTACTAGAGAAATCTTGCCTTATTTTATGCCGTTATTAATGTGCATATAGGATAGTCAGGATAAGGTGATCAGGGAAATTAATATGCACATGAAAGTTAACATTTTGGCTAAGCAAAGGTTGTGTAACATAGATTTTTTGGGGTTGGTCCAGCACAGAAGTCTTTACATATAAAACTACTACCTAAAATAAAACAATTTGAATAATTGTTTCCAGTCAACTTACCTATCAACCTCAGCCTGCGCCGTTTCATATGTCTTCCTCAATCTCTGCAGCTCCTCCTTGAGTTGCTCTAACTCTTTGCTAACTCTGTCATACTGCGGCTTCAATGTAGCCATTTCAGTTTGCAAGGCGGTCGCCTGTTGTTCCGCCTTCCTCCTAGCTTCAGTAGCTGAAGACAAGCGTTCTTCTAGGCGCTTCACTTCACGCGCAGAGGTTTTCGCTTCTAAAGAAAGCTCGTTGTATTCTCTCTCCTAAAAAGGTGAATTAGTTGATTCGAGCTTAAAAACGCAGCTATCGATAAAAATTGCTATGATCCCGCTGTTATTTAGTATATTTTAAAAAATGTGTCTTGAATGAATATTATGTATTTCAGTACAATACAAATAAAGTTTATATCCTTATTTAAGTGTATACTCCACCAGAATAGCCTACTTACAGTCATTTACCTACAGTCTACCTACTTTACTTACAGTCAGTTAAATCACAATCATAAATTATTATAGGTTGTGTGGCCAACCTATAGATATGTTGCAGTTTCAGGTTGCCAAGATTTCTGCATGGCCTACAACATTACCTAATGGCTACCTCTTAAATGTTTCATAAATAGCGTAGCGTTTATGCGTAGTAATTTAAAAAAGGTTTTACCTTGCGCCATCTCGCCAAATTAGCTGTTCTTGCTTCTTGTCTTAACGTCGCACTTTCTTCTGCTCGCGACTATAATAAAAAAAAATAGAAAATAAGAAAAAGAAATGGCCATGTTAGTATATCAAATAAAAATAGACATACCTGTAACTGCTTCTCAGCCTTTTCAAGTTGTTCCTTCAACAGAGAAACTTGTGCGTTGATCGCATCGACATTTGCGTTCACATCGGCCAAGCTTTCAGTATCACTAAATGGGTCTTGTCTATTCCTTTCTACATCTTGTCTACTCCTTTCAACTTCTTGTCTATTTCTGACTACGTCTTGTCTATTTTTATTTACGCTTTGTCTCTTTCTTTCAGCGTCTGGTCTATTCTTTTCAACGACTTGTCCGTCGCCTGATCCATTAGTACTCTCTCTTATTTGTTTATCTTTAGAAGTAGTTTGGTGAGTTTGTACATTGTTAGCGCAACGGGGGCAGACGCGTGTTTCTAACGCGCTTACTTCTCGTTCTAATTGACGTACTAGCTGTTCTAGGGTGTTCACCTGTGTTATAAAAGTGTTTTATTTGTTACAAAAGTACAGTGAAAACTTGCTTAACGTAATAAATATGTATTTGATTTTAAGATATGAAAGTCTTTTGTTTTCACTGTTCGTATTGGCACACTACTAGATCTTGACTAAATTATTGCATACCCGTTATTGACTCTATGATAATCTATACATATTTATTTATACAAATCAAATAAACATGCACACAATAAATAATTGTCTGGCCCTGAATACTCCTGAAAACCGACTTCGCAAAGCAAGAAGCTAAGTCTTTGGTTTAGAAAGGTAGAAACCTATCTTTCTAAGTGATAATTTATCATTAAGCCAAGCAACCAGTCCATAGATTACCTTCTCCCTATGTCTGGCATCCTCGGCGGCGGATGCTGCGGCGCGGCTGTCGGCGGCAGCGAGTCGCTCGTGCAGGCGAGCTTCAGTACGCGCTGATTGTTCCTCTAGAGTCGCTTCACGACGGGCCGACTGCTCTATACCACGCTCCAACTCCTATACACACATACATTATATACGTCACATATCAAACACGACATAAAAGACAATGCAGTGTTACGTGACATTCTCAATACCTGAGAGCCGAGGGCCTATTAGCTTTCGCGCACTGGTGTCTATCACTATTAAACGATAAAAATTAAATGTTCTTGAAGTCATACAGCGCTAAAGTCAAAAGACGTTTCTTTAATTTTTCGCGAAAGATGCTAGAGGATTACGCGACATTTAATTTTTGTCGGTCTATTCTATAGGTTTTGACAACAGTGCGCGTAAGTTAATAGGCCTTCGGTAATATACTGAAATTGTTACAAAACACTCGTCAAAATAAAATAGCTTTTTTTTTGTGTTCCAATTTCATTTGCCATCAGCCTCCCGGCTATAATCAAATTTGTTATCAGAAGAATGATGAAAATAAAATAGCTAAACATAAAATACTTACTACATTTACGTTTTTAGATCACACAAAGAGAAACGAAGGTGTGCAATCAAATTGTATTCTATGTACCTACCTATTTATTTTTATGAGACGTGGTAATTATAGATATGAGTCCTATAAAACATACCTGTACTTGTGCGACCACTGTCGACATACGAAGCTTTTCCTGAGCGAGTTGAGTCTGCACTTCATGCAACTGTTGTTTGGTCGCCTCTAATTCGCGTTGTTTGTGGTCTATTATCTCCTAAAACGTAAATAATAAACTGTCGTTATTCATTCACAATAGTCTTACACCTTGGCAAGGGTTTTTAGAGTTTACTTTATATGATAAGATGTAGATGAGCACTGAAAAAGCTTTAAGTTCTTTATATTAAAAGCTCAAAGAGTATTCTGAATGAGTATCTATGCAATGCAAATATCAAAAGCAAAAAAATAAAGCGGCATAATAAATTATGACAGCATAGATGTTACTATATACATATTATTTTACATTCCTCTGCAGTATTCTTAAGTACGTGTTTTGGTTAACAAACACCACTCAACATTCTGCATATATAGGCGATTCCTAAGGATTGTCAGTTGAATGAAATCTTTCTTACCTATCTTACCTTATTAATAAAATTAAGCTTAATTTGCGGAAATCCATAATAATTGTTAGTTATTAATTATTTAGTTTTAGTAATTATTAGTTAATTCCGCTCTTATACACGCGCTTTAGTACTCTTTCTTACCTGTGAGCATGAGATCTGTCGCCTGGCATCATCTAATTCAGCTTGTAACGTTTTATTCTGAGCCAGTGCCTTCTCGTATTCTTCATCCAAGGCGTTAACTCGTTTCTCAGCGAGGTCTCTGGCTCGGGTCTCTCTAGCGAGACTCGCTTCAGCGTTGGCGAGTCTGGCGGCTGTCTCGCGCGACTCTTGCTCGCCACCGCTGAGTGTTTGGCGGCGGATTGCTCGCTCTTTCGCTACTGAGTCCTGTTGGGTGATTGGTAAGCTATATTTTGGTACATATAAGATATAACATTTTAAACTTCCAGGATGTAAACTCATATTAACCCTTTCATACCTGAATTATTTTTTTTATCCTGTGGAATTGGTAAATTCCGTGTGTCTATAGTATAGTAAGGAGACTATTAAAAAAAATTTAGTCTTCAACTTTTCGGAAAATCTAGTTTTTCTTAATGTGCATAAATGTGGACTCCCGTTCAACTTAGTTTTAAGATTAAGGTATGCAATTTTTTTCATTGTAACATATGTCTACAATTGTGCACGCCAGTTCTGAAAGGGTTAATTATATTAGCCGGGACTCATCGCGTAGGTATTTAATGCTAGTTACGGTTCTTGTAACAGAACCGAAACTTCGAGGTTGGTTTTATAATGTTTTTGTAAAACTAGCATTAAATACCTACGTGATAAGTCCCGCCTAATATAATTAACATATTAAGATAGGTTGGAGGGTAATGTAACGAATGGAGAATCCCCTAGGTTAAAGATAGTGGATTCGCTTAAATTAAGGAGAGGAATATCTTAAGAGACTTGGACCTGCCAATAAGGAATGAGAAGGAGAGAAATATTAAGGATAATATGTACGATAGATACAACAGATATTCTCAGGAGTTTAGCCTACACAAAGTTGCCAATGTGAGCGTGTGTAAGTTGATCAAGTGCCGCAAAATTCCGAAATCCGTTTGCGATTGCGATCTGTCGTATTTATTAATTTACAACAACACAGTACATTTACAGTATATTTGAAGAAGCTAACTACAAACTTTTATTCATTTACATCATAGAAGACAAAAATAACTAGTTTTCAAGAAACTAGATCAGTTATTTTAAAACATTATTGTGATAATCTACTTAGAAAATAAATACATTTAACTACTTTAACACAGTTAATACAAAACTTAAGTCATGCAACTACAAGACAATGTTCTAAGTTCGTTCTACCAAATCGATCCTAGAAGATCGGCACAAGTCTAAAGGATAGATTCCTTCTTCCTACTAATGTGAAGTACTCACTATAGCTCGAACATTCATCTCAGTGAGTCTTCTGTGACGTAACTCTGGTACTAGTTCGATTATGTCCTGAGAGAGTAAAGTGAGTTACAAACTATGTCTTCTAGCAAATCTATCTGGTCACATAGAGCAATATTTATATAACTATAGTAATTTCTGTTGTTAATTAAATTTGGACCATTATCTCTTTGATACTGTCACCATAATTTTATTTTTATTCGATAAAGTTTTGAGTGAATTTGATCTAAACGACTTTGTCTGCGGCAGCGGCCGGCGATGCCCCGAATGCGACTGCGAATTTTTTGTCTTTTGCCCCCTTCTGCACCCCGCTTTCGCTCGCGGTACAGCGGTTTCGGTCAAACTAAATAAAATAACATCAACGTACCTTATAATGCAGATGTTGCATTCGTTGCGTATCAGCGGCGGCGAGGGCCCTAGCCAACTCAGCCTGTAACTCAGCCACCCTGTGCTCCAGGCGCGTCATATCAGCTCGTGCGGCGTCCCTCTCTTGCGCGGCACATTCAGCCTGCGCACGCGCACTTCGCGCCTCCGCACTGCTGCGTTCTGCCGCACCCATTGTTAGCTCCTGGTTGGTTCGCTGTAGAGCCATTCGTTCTTCCTTCTCCACTTCGATCTGACGCTCCAGTCGCCTGTGTTTAGCAAAATTTACATTATTTTCTCGTTTCAGACAAAACTAAGTTGTGCTCACGATTTTGCCCACGTGATGAAATCCTTTATGTGAGTCTATTGTCTATGTCACAAGTTATGTGAAAAATTTCTTTTTAAAAAATTCAAGCTTCTCACATTGGCAGGACTCTACATAAAGCAGATAGCATTATTTGTCAGAAACAATCCAGAATTGTTTCGGACTCACAAACAAGGTCGAGAGAGACAGCTGCGTCCCAGAACAGATAACTTACTCTGGGGGCCAATGTGTAACTTATCTCTGCAAAAGAATGCTCACTACATGACGGTTAAAATTTACAATCATATTCCAGAGGCTTTAAAAGAACTGAAAGGTCATTTGTTCAAAGTTAAGCTACATAACTGGCTGCTTGAAAGAGGGTTTTATTCGGTGAATGATTTTTTGAAGTATAAAAATAATATTTAATTAATAATTGACGACATTTAAATAAAGTTTTATTGGATTATATTTATTATTGAAGAATATTATGTACCTAATGTCTAATTATTGACTTATTAATGATTGAATAAATATTGACATTGTATTATAATTTAAGAAGTAATATGTGAAATAATTATTAATGTTGAATTTAAATAATATAGTTTTTTATATTTTCGGTAAAATTATAAATAATCTAAATTAAAAATTAATGAGGAATTAGTAAATTTTAACATTTGTACGCCCTCTGGGCAAAAACATGCTGAACTGAATGTGAAATGTATAATAAGATCTGTATCCAAACAAACCATGTTTTCACAAATAAATATTTTTGAATTTTTTTTTTTTTTTTTTTTTGTGTCAAAAAACTTACTGAGGTTCTAAACTTCAACCCAATCCATTCTGTGATTTGAGCTGTGCTTTAATACATCAATCAATTAAGTTATAAATTATAAAGAATACAGTTATCAAGCACACTTTTGATAAAGAAAGATGACCTTTTGCCATTAAATTGTTTAAATCTAGACGCATTAGTAAGAAATCATGAATTTTAGCAGGCCTGCACTTCGTACTTTTTCGGTCACTCAAACCGTAGCTTGCTTGTGGACAGTCACCACTACTTACAGGTATCTGTACAACACACAGGTATAACAGGTGATGTACTCATCATTGGCATCCTTAGTCCGCGGGAAAACTAAAAACCTTTTTAAAATGTGTGCAATAATATTGTGCAGCGACCCTCTTGAGGAATTTTCAAAAAGTTAATTATATCAATTTATATTTCAAAATGTGTCAAATGTGTGAGCGAGATAGCGTCCCGCGCAGTAGCGGCGCTAGGCGTCAGCGACGTCGGCGACCGCCGACGGCCTCGCGCTTGAGGGGGCCTCGCAAAATTTTTAATTATTTAAAATTTATTTATTCATTTTTTTAAACATATTCGCGAGATAAGTGATTGTGAAGTGCTTAAGGGCTTCAAAAAGAAAAAGAACAAAATGCATCAAAAGAAGACATTTTCAAGTATTATAATGATTTAGGTAGGACTTACAATATTTCAGGAAGACGAAAATAGCGAAATTAAACTATATAAAGGTACTACAAACTCCATTTTTAGAAGAACTGGATAAAGAAAGTAAAGAAGCAGGTCTTACAATGAATCCAGGCAAGACAAAGATTATGACAAACATGGGCAAAATAAAAATTCAAGTAGGACAAGATGAAATTGAATATGTGGATGAATATATATATTTAGGCCAACTTATTTCAACAAAAAACATGGCACAAAAGGAAGTAGATAGAAGAGTATCAAATACCTGGAAACGCTATTGGTCACTAAAAGAAATTATGAAAAGTAAATATACCTAGTCAGGTCATAAATTCTGTCACATGTTTAATATAAAATTATTGGAACAAGTTTATTTATTATGTAACCATTTATATACCAAAATGAACTTAACAAAACATAGATTCTTATGACAATAAAGTTTATTCAAAATGACCTCCGTGATTTTGAATACAGGCCTTCAATCTGCGCGGCCAGTCGTCTATCGCAGCACGAACGAGGTCCATGTCAATATCGGCTGCTGCCTTAATCAAGGATGTCTTGAGTGACTCCAAATTGGGATGAGGCTTTGAACACGCCTTTTCCTCCAAGTGTTGCCATATCTTGTAATCTAACGGACTCAAATCTGGACTGGAGGAGAGCCAGTCTTCGTGCCGGATGAAGTCGATTTCACGCGCCGCCAGCCAGTCTTGTGTGCTCTTCGCTCTATGAGCTGGCGCCGAATCTTGTTGGAATACCCAGTGCCTGTTATTGAACATGGTATGAGAAACAGGTTCCACAAGGTTCGTCAGGACTGTATTTTGATACACAACTGCATTCGTTTTTACACCTTTCTCACAAAAATGTACCTCTGTTAAGCCCCAATAAGAAACTCCCAACCATACCATGAGCGAGGATGGAAAATGACCTCGTTGGACACGCGGAATACGGTTGCTCGCTTCTTCACTACTGTGTGCGTACACCTTATCATTTTGTTTGTTGTAGCTCTCTTCTACGGTAAAAATTTTTTCATCCGAAAAAAGAATTTCTCGATATTTTTTTCTCGCGTACCGCTTCAACAAAGCGCGGCATCTCTTCAGTCTCAGGTCCATTAGACGAGCATTTAAACGATGTCCTGTTTTTCTTCGATATGCCCGAAGCCCTAAGTCTTCATTTAACACCCTTTTCACCGTGGTTCTGCTTAACCCCATCTGAAGGGCCAACAGTTTCTGCTTACGTTTGGTATTTCTTTGAATTCGCGCCTTCACAGCTTTTATCACTGCTGGAGTCCTAACAGACCGAGGGCGACCACTTCTTGACCTGTCATCTACACTAGAGTCTTCATTGTATCGTTTGATGGTACGATAAACGAATCTTTTGGTTATATTCAAATTTTTCAGTATGTCAAAAATTTGAATTGGCGCGTAACCGCAACGATGCAACGCAATAACTGCAACACGGTCTTCTTTAAGCGTCCACTCCATATTTAAAAATGAGTAAAATTCTAAAAAGTATACATTTTTATTTTCATGAACAATTCGAAATTCGAATTCAATAAACTTTTTTGTGGCCAGCATTCTAAAAGAAAAGTTTTTACTGTGTGACAATACTTATGACCTGACTAGGTATTAGTGTCCGACCGAAATTTCGGTTTCGGTTTCGGCCGAGTTTCGGCCAAAAATCGAGTTTCGGCGAAAGTTTCGGTTTCGGCCAAAATTGGCCGAAACTTTTGCCGAAACCGAAACTCCCTTCGGAAGTTGTCGTGCACGCTCGCCTAGCTTCGTTTTTCGCGACAACGCTTTGGCGGACGACTAATTATAATTGTAATATATTATATAGGTTTGTTAATTTTAAATGTGTGATTTGATATTATCTTTGTTGAGACTGGAACTAAGCGTGTAATAGCAATTTTAGTAATTATTATTTTTATATAGAGGTACCTAAAAGAGATTGATGATTCTTCTTCGTACAAATAGGTACAAACCAAAGTATTAATTAGTAAGATTTCAAAATACAAATACTTAGTATTTTACCCGTATGTCTCCGAGTGGATCAATCGAGCCGCACCTGCGCATGCGAATTTGAACCTTATTTTAAAGAAGCTAGAAATAGATGTCAATTTTGATTTGAACTGGATGTTTTTCTTGGATCAAGGGGTTAATGAAACAGTAACAATTAGTGTTTTGTATAATCAAAATTGATAACTGATAAACATTTTGCTATAAGAACTTAATTTAAATAAATAGGCCAAGCGCTATTCAGACTACGCGCAATGTAGGCTTCCGTAAAACTGGCAAATCGTATATCTACTGACTTAATTTTCATCAACGATATCTTTAAAACTTATAAAACTATCTTAACCGCTATGGTTTTCCTGGAAACTTCATGGTTGAAACTATATTTGATTTTTAACTGTGTTTGAAAGCCAGTAGTTTAGATTTTAGAGGGAGAGGACGCCCATAAAAAATTTAAACTTGACTATCTTTCAAATGGATCATTAAATCGAAAAATTTCCTTAGAAATATGCCCTTCATTAAAATACCTATTCAACAATACCCTAAATGATGGGATCAGCCAGAAAAAACATCATCCCTATTTTACAAGTAGTCCAGTAAAAGAAGAAATGTGGATCGAAAAGTCGAAAGCAGAAAAACTAACTTAACAACTTTGTTTGGACTAGTTAGGAGATAAACATACTAAAAGTCCCCACCCCTCCGAGGGGAGCCCGAGGGGGGGAGGCCGAAGAAGGTCCCGTTTTTAGGTTTTTTGCTTATATGTCAAAAACTGTACGTTGTACGATATTTTGTTGTACTACATTATGAAACTTCATAAAATTTTCTACAACTTTGGCCTTGACACTTTTTATCTATCTCCAATCATTGTCCAGCTATGAGCTTCGAAACACGGTCTATTTTTAAGACGCTTGTTTTAGTTTTCCATACAAAGTTGGAAAAAAAATCTAAAAAGTAAAATTTGACCAACTTCTAGTTGTCGTACCATAATGAAATTTTCCAAATGTCTAGAAATATGATGACAGTTCAATAATTTGGTACCACTGAACTGATCTGATGATGGAGTCGGGAGGTGTCTACTGGAACTCTTCAATGGCTATTGGTAAACCCGTTGAGTTTGGGCACATTACATTCGAATCGATGAGACTTTTTCATAACACTTGCTGTCGAGGGTCTGATAATGGACCAGAAGGTGCCTACGTCTCATCAATCCGAATGTAATGTGCCCAAACTCGACGGGTTTACTAATAGCCAGTGAAGAGTTTTATTAGACACCTCCGGGCTCCATCATCAGATCAGCTCAATGGTACCAGATTATTAAACTGTCATCAGATCTCTAGACATTTGCAAAGTTTCATTATGATACGACAACCAGAAGTTGGTCAAATTTTATTTGTTAGTTTTTTTTACCGACTTTGTTTGGAAAACTAATTTAAGCGTCTTCAAAATAGATCATGTTTGGAAGCTCATAGCTGGACAACGATTGGAGATAGATGAAAAGTGTCAAGGTCGAAGTTGTAGAAAATTTTATGAGGTTTAATAATGTAGTACAACAAAATATCGTACAATGCACAGTTTTTGACATATAAGCAAAAAACCTAAATATGGGACCTTCTTCGGCCTCCCCCCCCCTCGGGCTCACGTCGGAGGGGTGGGGACTTTTAGTATGTTTATCTCCTAACTAGTCCAAACAAAGTTCCTAAGTTAGTTTTTCTGCTTTCGACTTTTCGATCCACATACCCTTTTTGGGCACTCATTGACTGGGCTAAAGTTTGAGAGCTACCCTAATTAATAAATAATTAATTTAAAAAAAAATTTAATTGATTTAAATTTATTTATTTTTGTAGCCATTCTCTTACCCTAATCATTGCCCTCCTCTGTGCAAAATTACAGTTTTCTAGGATTTATAGTTTCTCCGTAAAGCCGCGGACAGACGGACGGACAGACAAAGCGAAACTATAAGGCTTCCTTGTTGACCACGGAAGCCTAAAAAAATTAAAAATATTATTGATATATTTTTTATATTACAACTGATACAACAAAGTTAATATTATGCTGTGCTTTCATTTCATGTCCTAATTAATGCAGAATAATGGGTAAAATGCACCAAATTTCAGTATTTTAAAGATTTTTTACTTGACCACGTGAGTTTCGGTTTCGGTTTCGGTTTCGGCCGAAACTAAAGCCCCGGCCGAACATTCGGTTTCGGTTTCGGTTTCGGCCGTAAAACTAGTTTCGGTCGGACTCTAAAATATATACCTATTATAAAAAAGGCTAAACTATATAATACATCTATTTTACCTTGCCTAACTTATGGATGCCAAACTTGGCCTTCTACATTAAAAATACACAATACCATTCAGACATGCCAGCGAGCGATGGAAAGGAGTATGTTAAATATCAAATTAAAAGATAAATGGAGAGCCACTAAAATAAGAAAATATACAAAAGTAGAAGACGCTAATAGAAAAATAAAGAAATTAAAATGGAAATGGACGGGACACATGATGAGGACAAACAACAGATGGACAAAAGACATAACGGAATGGTATCCCCGAAGTGGAAAAAGACAAAGAGGAAGGCAGATAAAAAGGTGGGAAGATGATTTACCGGAAGGATGGAGAAGATCAGCTCGTGATAGGGAAACCTGGAGAGGACTAGAGGAGGCCTATGTCGTTAGTCGACAACCTGACCAAGTTACTGATTAAGAATGAATTAAATGATAATAAGTAATGTAATAAAAATATAAATGTTGAATATATAATAGTAAATAAAAATTATAAGAAATATAAAATATATTGTAATAGATATATATTATAGTTATGAATAATAATAATTTTATAAGTTAATAATTTCAATAATGGTCAGTGAAATAAAGGCTATTTTTATTTTATTTAACTCCATTTTAATATCAGGCGCTGATCCAGGGCCTCGCGGCCATGGGAGCCATGAAAATTAAGTAATTTAATGTGGCTTAATTTTTTTTCTTGTCAAAATCAGCGGCTAGCAAACTCTTTTTAAAATATTGCTCGCAGCTAACTGTTTGCTCTCTAATTAGCAAAATTATTCTAATCTCGTGACTCTTAGAACGAGTTAAAATACAAAATTTTCTCTGGTTGCGCTCTTACTAGATAAAATATTTAATTTTAATTCAGTTTCCTTGCCACTCGAAGCAAGCAAATGCACATAATTCGTGAAGAAAAATTTCAAAATATTCTCTTTTATACATAAGAATATAATATTTAGATTCCTAGCAACTCGGAGCAAGCTAAGCGTACATTATTCGTACTGAAAAATTCAAAATTTTCTCGGCGCTCGCAGCGAGCTGCTCGCGTTTTTATACATACGAATATAATATTTAGATTCCTAGCCACTCGGAGCAAGCTAAGCGTACATTATTCGTACTGAAAAATTCAAAATTTTCTCGGCGCTCGCAGCGAGCTGCTCGCGTTTTTATACATACGAATATAATATTTAGATTCCTAGCCACTCGGAGCAAGCTAAGCGTACATTAGCCGTACTGAAAAATTCAAAATTTTCTCGGCGCTCGCAGCGAGCTGCTCGCGTTTTTATACATACGAATATAATATTTAGATTCCTAGCCACTCGGAGCAAGCTAAGCGTACATTAGCCGTACTGAAAAATTCAAAATTTTCTCGGCGCTCGCAGCGAGCTGCTCGCGTTTTTATACATACGAATATAATATTTAGATTCCTAGCCACTCGGAGCAAGCTAAGCGTACATTATTCGTACTGAAAAATTCAAAATTTTCTCGGCGCTCGCAGCGAGCTGCTCGCGTTTTTATACATACGAATATAATATTTAGATTCCTAGCCACTCGGAGCAAGCTAAGCGTACATTATTCGTACTGAAAAATTCAAAATTTTCTCGGCGCTCGCAGCGAGCTGCTCGCGTTTTTATACATACGAATATAATATTTAGATTCCTAGCCACTCGGAGCAAGCTAAGCGTACATTAGCCGTACTGAAAAATTCAAAATTTTCTCGGCGCTCGCAGCGAGCTGCTCGCGTTTTTATACATACGAATATAATATTTAGATTCCTAGCCACTCGGAGCAAGCTAAGCGTACATTAGCCGTACTGAAAAATCCAAAATTTTCTCGGAGCTAGCAACGAGCTGCTCGTACTTTTAAAGATAAGAATATTTAGTTTCCTAGCCACTCAGAGCAAGCTAAGCGTACATTATTCGTATTGAAAAATCCAAAATTTTCTCGCCGCTCGCAGCGAGCTGCTCGCGCTTTTATAGATAAGAATATTTAATTTCCTAGCCACTCAGAGCAAGCTAAGCGTACATTATTCGTACTGAAAAACTCAAAATTTTCTCGGGGCTAGCAACTAGCTGCTCGCACTTTTATAGATAAGAATATTTAGTTTCCTAGCCACTTGGAGCAAGCTAAACGTACATTACTCGTGCTGAAAAATTCAAAATTTTCTCGGCGCTCGCAGCGAGCTGCTCGCGCTTTTATAGATAAGAATATTTAGTTTCCTAGTCACTTGGAGCAAGCTAAACGCATATTACTCGTGCTGAAAAATTCAAAATTTTCTCGGCGCTCGCAGCGAGCTGCTCGCGCTCCTACAGATAATAATACTTTTATTACCACTCAGAGCGAGATAAATGCATACCTTTCATACTCACTTAGACAGAATTTAAAAAATATACCTATTATCGAGGCGTAAGGCACGAAGATGAAGTAAATACAAGTGAGTTTATGCCGTTAATTTACAAAGATGAATCTTGCGAGTCGTTTAGTGTGAAAAATGTGTAAAGTATTCAAAATTTTATGAATTCGCTTAAATTTCCCTTCTCAGTTTGTAAAAAATGCTAGCCGAAAAAGGGGGGCCTCGCAAACCAAATTTCGCCGACGCCCACGCGTGGTCTAGCGCCGCCACTGGTCCCGCGGACTAAGCGCTCTTAATCTTGGTTCGCTGTCAACACAAATTAGTAAAGTTTAATACTTCACACACTGTTCTGTTCTTAAGCCGTGTCTCCAGCTCCTATTTTGGCCTACACTCTCAACACAAACACGTCAACACGCGGAAAAATTCCCCTACACAAAAAAAAATGTCTATGCTTCAAGCGTCAACAAATGTTTTTGCTTTCCATCGGCTATGGAAAGCAAAAACATTTGTTGAAGCTTACCGCCAGGCTCAGCTAGTAAATAAATAAATGAATAAACAAAGCAAAAACATTTTTTGAAGTGTGAAGCATAGACATTGTTTTTTTTTTGTGTAGGGGAATTTTGCTGTGTGTTGACGTGTTTTTGTTGAGAGTGTAGAACAAAATAAGAGCTGGAGACGCGGCTGTTCTTTTTCAAATGTAAATACATGTTGTATATTGTTTGTAATTTTTTGTGTGCAATAAAGTGTTTATCTATGTATGTATCTACTTGTTCTGCAAGCTGAGCGCGGTGATCTCAGCCTGCAGCTTGGCGCGGTGTCGCTCGGCGTCCGCGTCCGCGTCCCTGCGCGCGCGCTCCGCCGCCGCGCCCGCGCTCGCCTCCGCCGCCGCCAGACGGTTCTGTAGCGATGTGATCTCGCGGCTGCGCATCGCCGCTAACTTCTCCGCTGACCTGATGGAATATATACAAATCAAAACTTTCCTAACGCCTATTGAAAGAAGAGATGTAATCTCGTGGCTGCGCATCGCCGCTGACCTGATGAAACTTGTAGCACCTACACTAATTTCAATTTATTTCAATTCATTTATTTCAGTTATTCACCATAGAACAAAATATTAAAATCACATAATTAATAATAAAATACATAATTAATAATAATAATATCAATGATGGTAGAAAAATATTTTTGAGAAATTTCAATTGTACGAGTACTACGTAATGAAATTAAATAATATTATGGTGAACTTGTAATGAAATATCGACAATATGCCGAAATGACAATATGCTCATGTAATAAAAGAAACATGTATGCTAATGAATGGTCGGCATATTGCCAGGTCAAACCATTTCATTGAAATAAAATTTATAAAATGGCTAAAATATAACGCTTATTAGTTTATAAATCAGAACGCGCTATGTCACACGTTGCTCAGAAATTTTACATTTTGTGACGTCAAACTGTCCATACCCAATATTTCTAGAGTTATTCTAGGAACCAACTCGACTATCATCTGCGACTGACTTTCAGTAACACGTCAATAAGCTCGCCAAAGTAGCTAGTCAATCAAACCTTGCTGTAAATAATAACTCACTTGAAAGTGGCGAGATCAATGGCGGTACAGTCATGCGAGGCGCTGAATCCACCGGAAATGTCCTCGCTCTCTTCCGGAGCCACGAACGAATATCCTTTGAACATGTACTTGAATTAATTACTTTAAATTACATATAAAAACTAGTAACATCCTGCAGTATTACTCTGTTGTAACAAGTAACATGTCAAATGGGTAATATATTTTTTACTGATAGTCTTCGGCCATGGCTAGTTACTGGACAAAACCGAGTCGCCAAGAGGTCACTATAATGTTCCTACATGATGAATTTATCCCGCCTTCTAGGATTAGTCTACTACCTATCTACGCATCGTCGTTTAATATCACGCGACATCGTGATCAAAAGCTATTGATATTATAGTTGTTACATTACATGTCAGCAACATGTTATCAAGTCTGGCAGGTGTAATTTAAAACTGGACGAACTTGTAATTTTTAATGTCATTACCTGTTCTTGGCCTACAAACAAAATACATAATAATTTGAACAGGATATTATGCAATTGACAATATTATTATTATAATTATTGCAATCTAATGCAAAAGGTGACCGTAATAAAATTAGTTTTAGAGGAAGACAACTAATAAACAAATATATACATATTCATTACAACACAGAAATATAGCAGGATGGTAGCCGCAAATTGATTGAAGCAAGTGTATGCTCGTAATAACATGCGCAATAACAGCGCGTTCAAAGGAACCATCCCTATAGGCATAGGCGGAGTTAAGGGGAGGGGGGGGGCTCGCGCACTTATTATTAAGGATATTTGAACTTTCTAACTGTTCAGAGCGAGCTAAACACACACTTTTCGTAGTAAAAATTATAATATTTTTGCCCGTCTGCACCTTGGCCCCCCCCCAGAACCCCAAATCCTGCATCCGCCAGTGCCTATAGGTGTAATTTTATTGTCCAGACTTGCCGTTCATGGAGAATGGAGGCACTCCACAAATGAGCGTTAATTATGTAATAGATTATTTTGTGAAATATAACACTTTAAACTTTCGTGATTTGAACCCATGTTAATTTTGTTAATCGGGTTTATCGCGTGTAGATATTTTAATGTTGTTTTTACAATAACATAATATTATAAAATCAACCTCGTCGTTTCGGCTCAGTTACATGCCGTGGTCACGAGAGCTTACTTTTTGAAAGCCCGGCTAACTTACACCGGCGTTCTGAGGGTTAGGCTGTAGGCCTATGTTCAGCAGTTGACGTCCTATGGACGATGATGAAGGCATCTATTCCGATATATTTCTGTGGTACCTACTCTATTTACATTTGGTAGATCTAGTTTCTTAATTATTTCAAGAGCATTTAATTTTTTTACAAAGTGGAATTAATTTTATAACAATATTATCATACAGAAAAGGTAATCGTCCCGCCTATTTCCGGCACACCGGGGTTTCCATTGCTAACTTGTGGGTGGATATTTGCATGTGGTGCTGTGGTAGAGGTCAGTAATGTTGCTACATATTAATGATACGAGAACAACTCTTTGTGAATAATTGTATCCCATTCTAGTATATAATGCAAATCTGCATTGTACAAGTAAACCCCTAATAGTTAAGACATCGCCTAAGAATTGTATTTACCATACATAATATTACTATGCGCCGTTTTAATTTATTTTACAGTTTAGTACGACATCATAATGTTGTTATCTCGGCGACCTAAAACTGCAACATGTATGTTGGCCACACAACCTATAATTGTCATTGTGCTTTGACAAGGTACCTATTACCCCTAAATATTTTTTAATTGTTGTAATCTAGGCTAAAAAACTTCAAAAAAATAAATAAACGTCAGTGACAATAAGAAATAGTAATGGCACAAGCTGAAATAAAATAATATTGGCAAGATTGTATAAGTTCGTAGCAAAATCCTTTAGTACAGGAACGTAAAGATGTTCCTAAAAACTCGCCTTTTTCGAAGAATTCTTCGGGATCTCTCTTGCTAAAACAACGAATAATAAAGTGCATCTTCACAGAACAGGAGTTGAAATTTAAAAATTGTTACGAATAGATATGTACATACCAACGAATGGTAGTTGTCCAGCGAAAGGCGGGCGGGTGCGGAAAGGAGCGGCGCAGGGCGGAGGTGCCGCGCGCTCCGGCGCCGGAAGAAACGTCGCGTCTTCCGCGCCTCGGACCAACGGCACCCATGGCGGTGGCTACACACAAAACAAAGCTACTTTAGCATTATGTTAGCCCTAGCGTTGTTTCTTGTTTTTATGTGAAGATGTAATAAGTAATAAGATGAGAAAGAAGCTCTCCTGATGTTAAGAGATAACGCTGCCCATAACCAGTACAATGACATGTTTTTTTTCCCCCGGGGAAATGCATTACGCATACCACCCTGAGCAGCAGTGCAACGCTAGTCACATGGTTATGTGGGACTCCCCGCCGGAGAAACCGGCGGATATACCCACTGAGCATATAAAGATATACCCTAATGGGTATATCTGTGGTGGGTTTAGTAACCCCAGGGTCCTTCCAGCCGCTGTTTAGCGGAGACGCCGGAAGTACTCTCTCGCATTCTTTTCCGTCGTCCCGGTGGAGTACAGTGCCACCAAGAATTTCACATCATTGTGTGCACCATCTCAAAAGTCATGAGATGTTAATACTCTTTGGGCTAATGCCCAGTAATTTCACTAGTTACAGTGCCCTCCTACTGAATCACAGTAATGTGTGCACTGTGCACATCACTGCTCAGCTCATGAATAATTAAATAAAAAATAAATTACTGTACATCCGGTGTTACAAGTAGTAAATAAAAAAATTATACAGATCAAGCCGAGGGCAAGACGTTTGAAAACATAACTTTAAAACCTCTCACTTCATTAAAAATAGATTAGCCTCAGAGTAATTAGTATTGAAACATACATAAACAAATTGTAAACTTAGGAAGGTTCACAATTTATTTACAGTCACTTAAATAAATAGGCCAAGCGTTACTCGGGCTACGCGCAATGTAGGCTTCCGTAGTACTAGCAATTTGAATATTAACATCCTTAACTTTCATCAACGATATCTTTAAAACTAATAAAGATATCTTAACCATTACAGTTTTCCTAGAAAGTTTATGGTTGAAATCATATTCTTGATTTTTTTCAGATTTTTAAAGCCAGTAGTTCTGATTTTAGAGCCCCCCCTCTAAAATCAGAACTACTGGCTCACACTCAAAAAAAAGGCTTAAACTTGAATATCTTTCACTTATACATACTAGATTTCAATTAATAAATTCAAATGTAACCTTGTTTTCTGTGTCTAACATAATAACACCCCCTTAAGTATCATTAAACGTTTTTGTAACACATTGTATAATATTATGTTACATTAAATTAAATTTATTAGATGGCTAAGCCATTTGCATTAATTAACACCCTAATACCATTTAAATACATTAATATATTTAAGTTTTTGTAGTGTTATTTCAATAAAGAGTTATTTATGTTACCATTAGATATATTATATTATCATCACAAAGCATTATGATAATTTAGAGCTGTGCAAAACTTAAAGAATCCACTGATCAAGCTGTAATGGAGATTCGCTATACTCATATCTAGAGGCTCGAAAACACGGGTTAAATCCGGGTTTTGATATACACGGAGACATTAAAGTCCTACGCAGTCCCCTTTGAGTATGAATTTAAAGGTAATGTATGACACGTTTCCTGACAATATTGTTAGATATAGAGAAAGGTAATGTGTTAAAGTTTGTATGTAAGTATGAAAGCCGATAAAATCCGAAAGTAGATCCCGCCACGGGAGGGAGGGGCCTTCATATTGATATATAGATACATTGTACAGTTACCTGATCCCGTATAGAATGCACAGCAATATGTCCCAGTGCCGGGTGTTGCAGCGTGTCGAGATACGTGTACCGCTTGCTGGGCTCCACCCGCAGCAAGCCGGCGACCAGCTCCCGCCACGGGAGGGAGGGGCCCTCCGGTAGTGAGGGGAACGGAGGCTGAGGGTCACGTGACCTTTCGTATCTAGGATAAAAGGGGAATATTTTCGTTAGAATGAGAATAAGGACTTAGTAGCTCAATAAAGTATACCAAATTGTAAAGATTAGTGGCAATGTACCTCCTTCGCGTTTGATTAGAATGAATTTCTCAAAACAATTCTTAGTACTACTTCGTAGGCTGAATACTTTACGCCCAGTATTATACCTAGTATTATAGCAAGAGTTTTTTTTTATGTGAAGGACATCATAATATTATGAATGATTCTTTAACTTTTGCTGAATAAGCAACCAAATCTGAAAAAAATATCACTTACTCAAAAGTAATATTTTATAAATTATAACAATGAATTAGGTACTGAAAAGTGCTCTACAATTCCCGTCATAACCTTAAATTTTCATACTAGAAACATCAAAAAAATAACAGCATTAACCAGGGCGAAGTGACTTACTTCTGAATATTGCTAAGTATCTTGGCCATGGAATCGTCTTCATCTGATGAGAAGGGCAGCCGCATCGTCACCAACTCAAACGCGACCACTCCTAGCGACCAGTAGTCACATGCTGACTGTAAAACAAGTAGGTTTTGTTATAATAGGAGTAAAAAAAAACAAATACGGTAAAAATTTCAATTCTATAACTCAACGGGTTCTGGAAGGGGCCTTGACAGGCAGATCGACGACCGAGTGATCCTATAAGGGTTTCGTTTTTTCTGTATCTAAGAAATCCTTGTCTATATTTTATATCTTCCAAGATTCAAATAAATTGGTACAGTTGTTAGTAAATTAAAATATATTTATGTAGTTCAGATCCTGGAATGACTCACTAAAAGAATAGATCAATTTTAGCAGGTATAATCGATGGGCTCACCTAAATTTATGTTTACATTCCATATACATTATTGAATAAAGTCTACAAAGACCATATTTTTACAACCACACTCAAATACTACACATTCTTCTACATTGCATTGCATACCACTAACCATTCATTTCAAATCGTACTAATATTGTTACTATAATTAGTGTTTATATTACATACACATTACACATGCCTCAAATAACTTTTAACTAATACATATATATTAGTAGAGGTGCTTTCTTTACGTAGTTGTGCTATTAGTATAATCATAGTACATACATTACTAGATACTTAATACTTACCTATTTGGAAGGCAAAGCTAGATAATTGTTTGTTTTTAATAGAAAAGTGTAAACAGTAGTACAGGGTCATATTGATGTCAATTTCCAGTTAGCTATTATTAAAAAAATAAAAGTTTTTGTAAACTAGAAAATACATTTGAATTTTGGAAATCTTGTGCCATTTCAAAGTGTCAAACTGGAAATATTTTTAAAAATATATATTTATATCAACAGCATTACTGAGAGACATTTACATAAAGTAAATTCCACTAATTTATCTATATTTCAAAATTAGGATCTGCTGATTACTAACAAAATTATAGAGACTTTAATGAATCTCATGTACTCAAAATTGCTGTATTTCGCAAAAAAATTAAAAACATTTTTTTCGCAGATTTAAAACGAAGTCTTTTCTATATTTTTCAAATTGACTCTTTACAAAAAAATCCAGATATATTAAAAAAATCCAAACAATATCTAGCATCACCATCGACCGTGTGAATAGAAGCAAAGCGTTAATGTCGCGAACCCACAATGGCGTGTGTAACAATGTCTCGGCAGAACTCCGAACAGACAGAGTGCGTGGAGGCGCAGTGCGCGGCGGCGAGCAGCTCCGGAGCCACGTAGTCCGGAGTGGCGCCCGCGCCTGCTGCTGTGGAGCCCGATGATAGACGGATGCACGAGCCGAAGTCGCCCAGCTTCACGTGGCCACATCTGTGGAGACCAGTGGATTTAAGAGCCAGAGTTAAGAGCGTATATATCGAGTGACGCTCTCTCGCTCGCAATATTTGACAAATTTTGAAATATAAATTCATAGAATTAATTTATTGAAAATTCCTTAAGAACAGCCCTCCATATTATTATTGCACACATTTGAAAAGTGTTTCCAGTTTGATATATTTAAAAATGGCATGAAAAGAATTTTTTAAATATTTTTTTCTTTCGAAAATTCCCTGTGGATATATTCCATGGCGTGCACAGCCTTCAGAGCATGCGCGATGTTACACACGTAGAAGACCGCGTTGCGCTTCGACAACGGATGGTAACGATGCAAGAACATTATGCAAAGTATCATAAAATGAAATCCTCACCTATCCGACAATATGTTATGTAGCTTGATGTCCCTGTGGACATATCTCATGGCGTGCAGAGCCTTCAGAGCATGCGCGATGTCACACACGTAGATGACCACGCCGCGGTTCGACAGCGGATGATTACGATGCAAGAACAATATGCTAAGTATCATAAATGAAATCCTCACCTATCCAGCAATACGTTATGTGGCTTGATGTCCCTGTGAACATATCCCATGGCGTGCAGAGCCTTCAGAGCGTGTGCGATCTCACACACGTAGAAGGCTGCGTCACGCTCCGACAGCGGATGGTTACGACGCGCGAGCAGGCCGGCCAAGTCACCGCCAGAACATAGCTCCATTACTAGGTACAAGTTGCTTGCGTCCTGGGACAAAGGAAATTCTAATCTTTTAACCATTTTACACAGTCGGATATTTCAGACCAAGAGCTTTCGTGCCCCTGACGCTATAGTCGGCTGTATACGATTAGATATTAAAGCCGTTTGAAAAATGACTTACTTAAAACTTGTAATTGGTTTAATTTCACCTTAGGATTATTATTGTCGTGTCAAATATTAAGGTTTCTTAGGCCAATAGCTGCCTCGCCCTTAAATAGGTGCTGGATGGGTTTATGCAAACACATGCAGGCAAATATTGGCAAAATATTGCCAACTTGAAATCATCATCATTGGCTTCTTAAACCCATGAAAGATTATATTCAAGCAGCATCTCTAAAAATTGTTCCACTTCTGCGAATAAAGGTTAGTGACATAGTCGTTCGCTAAGTATATAGACAAATTGTGTTCCTGGTGAAGCTGGAGGAGCAGCAGCGCGTTGGTACGTCCATCACGCTGATCAACACGCAGTTCTATCAACTTGTTGTAATCACAATTAAGAAATATTATCATGAAAATACTATTATCACCTGAAAAGCGTACTGCAGTCTGGGCAGCCACTGACTGGTGGCGGTGGCAAGAACATCCCTCTCATCCTCTGCACCTGTAACTCTCCTTCTAGCTAGTTCCTTCTTCACTGTCTTCAGGGCATACACGTCACTGGTCTGTTTCTCTCTGATCATCTGTTTTAAAAACCTTTCTTTATAAAAACTATCTTACCAGGGGTAGACTTCCTTTGCAGGAGACAGACTGAGGGTTCCCCAACAGTGCCAGTTATTCTATCACCTGAGCAGTGATGTGCAAACATTACTGTGCTTCGGTAGAAGGGCACTGTAGCTTGTTAATTTACTGGGCTGAAGAGTCTTAACATCTTATGACTCTCAAGCGTTGGCGCAGTGCACCCAGAATTTTACCTTTGTAAAATCCTGGGTAGCACTGTACTAATTATGGGCAGTGTTATCTTTAATCATCATGCAAAATGGACATAATTACGGAAAATGATCCTGGCAGCCACATTACTATAATATACAAGCTGCATATATTTTACCCACTGTACAGTAGCCTATGTGTTATTCCAGGGTCTAAGCTATCTCTATACCAAATTTCAGCTTGATTGGTCCACCCATTTAGGTGTGAAAAAGTAACAAACAGACACCCAGACATACATTTTAACAAACTTTCACATTTATAATATTAATAAGATTTTTACGGACATACATAATTTCTAAAAAAATATATATATTTTGCAAATCAGTAGGTACATAACAAGTTTCTGTTGAAGGAAAATCATTAACATATTTGAGGAGACTTGCTAACCACATTCTTTGTTTATAAATTACATTTTAGTTCAGTTTATTGTTCTTTTATACCACTCAAAAATTCAGTCATTGAGAAATATAATGCTAATAGGTATAATAATTTATTTTTGTAATTTTTTTTTTCTGTAATGAAAATACTAAAATCCTTAATAAAATAACAAATCATACTACTAATATTATAAATGTAAAGTATAATGTAAGCTGCTGAACCAATTGAGCTGTAACACACAAATATTGTTGTTGGTACAAAATAAAATGTTTGGTAAAATGATGAGTTGGTCTTTAAATGGAGGGTTAATAGGTATTTACTAGGTCTGTGTGCAAAATCTTCAACCGCATCAACACTTACCAACTGGTGAGACAGTGATCAAACTCAGTCATATTCTTCTATATAAAAAATAGAAATTTTCAGCAGATAAAAATACTGATCACACCTAGTGATGCCTAAATAAAGTCAAAAAAGAACTTATAGCTTATCAAATCTAGTATTATCAGCACTGAAAGTGCACCATAAAATTTTGGCCCAACAAAAGTGATATAAAATGTTGTATGTAGTGCTCATACACATAATGAAACTTACGTGAACTTCTCCAAAATATCCTCTCCCAATGGTTTGCAGTATTTCAAAGTCTGAGATGCAAACTCTAGCCCGTCGCAGTTCAGCTAATGTACTTCGATCTAGAAAGTAAAGAATATTGATAGCACTAATCTTATATTAATATAGGCCTATTGAATATAGCATGCAACATTACAGAGGTCAAATTAGTCACATGAATCAAATCAGATGGTGAAAAACAGTAACAGATGTTAGGGAGTGAGAGTAAGGGTGATAAGACACTATAATTCCCATGGGCTTAGCCAAGGTGGGGCAGAGTGGGGTGCTTGCCCTACCCTGGCTCTGACCTAAAAGGTGATTACTGCTAATTATCTTGGCACTCGAAATATAAGGTAAATTCAAAAGCTGTGTTAAAGACATATTACAAAAAAAAGCCTATTATAAAATTAGCCAATACATAGAAGACAAAGATGCCTGGAAACCTCTGCAATCACCTGTAAATAAATTATGTAACCAAGATAATAATTGTAAACACATATTTAAAAAAAAGCAATCCCTATGAGTTTCTTGCTCATTCTTCTCAAAGAGGTGCCTTGCGAATGAGCGGTAGAATATTGAAATAAAATGTAAAATTGACTTGCAAAAGTGCTCCATTGTAGCCTATTTGAATAAATGAAGTTTGAGTTTGAATAAGCCCATTGCACATACAGACTTCATAGTCAGGATATAATTTTCTCAGTGCTCACAACAAGCTGTTCGCACTTTTATAAGAATTTTAAATTTCTAGTATGCTATTTACATATTAATTTAAACTTCTGCCATACCCTGGCTACCTTGATGATAATTCCCATCTTAGTAGGGGCATAATGACTGCCTGTGGCAGTCCTTCAACTTCGAGCGAGGTTTAGCATACGTTGACTAGGCCGACGCCGCGTTTTAACTATTAACCGATCCAGCATTTGGCACTCGAGGTTGGCTCGGCAAGTACGTTAAGATTGCGACCAGATGAGTGACGTCTTAGTATTATTAGGGTAGTAGTTACTATGAACAGTTTTGTACTATCATAGTGCGGGTTGATATTCTAAAAAGTAATATTATTCGATCCTATTCAACACATTGTTCCGACTGTACTGACTTACTACTTGTACTTTGTTTACTTACATTTATCCACAAACACACGAACAAGATCGTCGGTTCTTTTGACGGGATCATCGTTACACTCATCGTACAAGGCAGTTAGTGCATCAAATAATGCCTCGCGGTCTATTGTTTTCTTTGATATTTTGGTAGAACCACTGGTCACTTTCCCTAAAATCTGGCGGTTCAACCGTGTGATGCGAACGGCTATAGCTTCTTTTGAAGGTTCCATCTTAGCTTAATCACTTAAATTCATTAAAAGGTCACACACAATTTCAAATTCAAGGTTTTTAAATATCCATTCTTGGTTTATTTTAAAATAACCTTTTGTATTTATATATTCTCACAAAGCCATGGCCCGGTACATTTTCGCCGTTATTTTGAAAAACGAAATTTCAAATTGTGATAATCGAAGACATTGACACTGACATTGATTTAAAATGCTTTTTTTTTTTTTTTTTTTTTTTTTTTTAACTTTTTGGCTTTGCTAATGTTTTTAGCCATAATCAAAGTTAGGGAAATTAAAATCATAAAAATACGGGAATTGAAACGGAGAGGAAAAGGATTAAAGTGGATATAAAATATATAAATTAAATTTTAATACTAAAACGGTCAATAAATACAGATAGAATAGATAGCATCTCGTATGAATTATAATATAATAAACAACTGATAGAAGTAGGAAAAGGAATATGTATTGCTAAAAGTTGTAAAAGAAAAACAGAACGATCATAAAGAGGACAAGCAAAAAATATGTGGTTCATATCACCATACTCGCCACAGGAACAATTAGGGTGTTCAACAATTTTGAATCGAAACAGTCTGGCCGGGGTGGTCACATGGCCCAACCTCATCCTAATTATGACAGAAGTACTATGTTTGCTAAAATGCCATTTGGAAAACCACGGTTTATGTGGTATAGTCTCCTGAAGGAGCCGGTAATGCCTCCCCTTAGAAACATCACCAGTCCAGAGACCAGACCACGAGTCTCGTAAATGTACCTTAGAAAGAGTTACCAGATCATGACAGTAGTTCATATAAGGGAAAATATCACCCACGCAAACTGCTTCGTTAGCCAGTCGGTCAGCTTTCTCATTACCCAATATTCCTGAATGACTTGGAATCCATGCCAAAGTGATATCGTAGCCCTCTGCAATGCATGTGTGCAAAAGTTTTCTAATGTCAAAAATAATAGAAGACTGTTTGTGAGATTTGAAAGGAAATCTTTCCAATGATTGCAAAGCACTATATGAATCGCATAAAACTATTGATTTAGAAAGTTTCATAATAAGAATATATTCAATTGCCTTAAAAATACCATAGCATTCGCCAGTAAATACCGATGATTCAGATGGAAGTTTAATTTTTTGAACAATTCCATACTGTAAGTGATAGACTCCAACACCCACACAACCAGTTTTGTGTTTCGAAGCATCAGTATATATCTGATGCCACCCTAACCATTTGTCATCAATAAATTTATTAAACTCTGAATTTGGGTTAGCGGCAGATCTCACAAATCCCAAACTACGTATCACACGAGGAACTATGACTAAGGACCCATAATCATTTTGATATAATGGCAATGAATTAGTCTGGTGTGTGGGAGCTTCTAAATTCGTATATTTTCTAAAACTCTTAACTAAGCAAGTGGCCCCTTTATGAGCCCAATATTCAGATGAATCTATATACGTAGAAAGTAATGACAATTTGGGGAGTAGTGGATGAGATTTTAATTGTATATTACGGAAAAAGTAACGATCACACAGGTATTGTCTTCTTAATGATAGAGGAGGCTCACAACTTTCAACTTGCAAACAATTGATAGGACTAGACTTCATCGCTCCCGTGATTATTCTCAGAGCTCGCGACTGGATAGTATCTAATTTGGCTAGAGCACTTGCGTTACAGGGCGGCAATAAATAAGACGCATAATCTAACACACTCCTTATGATTGCATTATAAAGTAACTTCATGGTAAATGGATGTGCACCCCACCAAACTCCAGAGACACATCTTAGAATGTTTAAATTACGTTCACACCTGCGTACCACATAATCACAATGAGGGATTCCAGTCATTTTAGAATCCAATATTACCCCTAAAAATTTTGCCTGACTATTAGTAGGTAAAGGTTCATTATCATACAAAACATCATAACGAGGCAATTTTGTTTTTCTGGTAAACAACACAACTGAACTTTTGGATGGTGATAGAACTAGGCCATTGTCATCCAACCATGATTTAAGAGCATTTAATGCGTTGGATAATGTTGAGCTTATATGTTCGATTGAATTTCCAACGACATACAAGAGCAAATCATCGGCATATTGAAGAACACTTGCATTTTCAGTGACAGAGCATTCGAGATCGTAGGTATACACATTATATAAAATAGGCGATAAAACAGAGCCCTGCGGCAAACCCTTCCAAATTGTCCTACATATTGTATAAGGATTGTCACCAGAATCTACAGGATATTTAATATATCTTTCTGATAACATATTTATAATAAAATTTGTTAATAGAACAGGAACATTTAACAATAATAATTTTTGTTCCAGAATTGAAATATTGACGTTATCATATGCCCCATTAATGTCCAAAAAAGCTGCCACAACATTGTCATTTCCAGAAAACGCTAATCTTATATCTGTGGTAAAAATACTCAAGCTGTCAAAAGTACACTTACCCTTTCTAAAACCAAACTGACTTTGTGATAATAAGTTGTTATGTTCTAGGAACCACTCTAAGCGATTTTTAATAAGATGTTCTGCTACTTTTGCTAAAACAGTGGATAGTGCAATAGGACGATAAGATGGAGCTTCTGAACTTGGTTTATTTGGCTTAAGGAGTAAAATGAGAGTTTGGGTTCTCCATGACCTAGGGATTTCGCCGGTTATCATTACAGTATTTATTAAAGAAAGATAGTAATTCAGGCTGTTAGTATCCAAATTAGACAAAAAGGAGTAAGGAATACCGTCTTCCCCTGGGGCAGAGTCTCTAGTGTTTGAAAGAACACCCTTCAACTCATACTCTGTAAATGGAGAATTCAAATCCATAGTATTATTATTAGAACAGATGGTAGAGGTATCATAATTACTAATTAATCTAGGAATCACAGTGTTTTCCGGAACTGAAGGTGGAGCTAAATTGTCCATAATCTGATTTGCAAGATTTGGAGATATGCATCTCTGTTGAGTTTCATTAAAAGCACTCCTAAATCTTCTTATATTTTGCCAAACAAGGGATGAACTAACATTAGGGCACAGTGATGAGCAATAATTTTTCCAACCTTCAAACTTTTTATTTCTTAGAAGCTCCTGAGTTTTTGATGAAACCTCAGTGAAATTATCAAAATTTTCATCAGTCATCGATAAACAGTACTCCTTTTCTGCCTCTTTTCTCTCTCTGACTGCTTTTGTGCATTCTTCATCCCACCATGGTGGAGAAGGTATTTTATTAGGACCACTAGACTTTACCGGAAAAGTTTCATCAGCAACTTCAATTAATAATTTAGCCAGCTGCTCTGCACAAAGTGCCCCATTTAAGTTTGAGACTTCTGGTAAATCTAGTATTTTTTGTTCGACTTTACTTTTGTATGTACTCCAGTCAGCATTTGCCAATTTATATTTTAGTCGTGGTTGCTTGACCTGTTTAGGAGGTTTATTAAAAGGGAAAGTGATAATCAGAGGAAAATGATCACTGCCAAATCTTGAGTCAGAAGGGTGCCAATAGAGGAGTGAAGCCAGATCAGGAGTACATATTGACAAGTCTATGGCACTAGGGACTGAGTTAGGACCACCCACACGTGTTGGCAGACCAGTATTTAAGATACACAAGTTATGGGTATCAAGTAGATCCAAAAGTAGTTGCCCATATTTAGTGGAGGAAGAACAGCCCCAGCTCTGATGATGTGCATTGAAGTCACCCATACACACAAATGGCTTTGGTAAAGCTTTAAATATAACATCTATTTCATTAAAAATTTGATCACTAGGCTGTGTATAATACAAGGAAACAAAACAAATGTTATTTACCATAGCAGCAACAATTGATAAAGTATTGGTGTGAGAAGGAAGAGATATAGAATAAAAAGAATAAGAGTTTTTAATGAGTATGGCCACACCACCATACCCATCCTGTCTGTCATCACGAAGACAGAAATAGCCAGGGATCTTAAATACAGAACCCTGCCTAAACCATGTCTCCTGAAGACAAACAACATAAGGTTCATAATTATTAATCAAATTAATTAATTCTACTTTTGAGTTTTTAAGGCTGCGACAATTCCACTGAACCACTTTGGCTCTTGGATCCATTGTTGGTTTTTTGTAAATCAAATAAAGCATCGATGACAGCTGCTACGTTGGACGGTGATACTGACTTAGAGTTAGAAAGCAATTGCACAAGAGCTTTAATTATGTCAGATATTTGTATGTTACTGTTATCATTATCATTGTAAATTGGGCCAGCTTTAGGTAATATTGGGTCTTTAACAAATTGAGCATGGGCTACATGGTCATAGCCCTTAGACAGTTTCGGTGGTGAACGGGGTTTTAGAAAAACTGTTTTGTTATACGATTGAGACTGCGAAACAGGTCTAGAAGAGGCCTGTTCATACTGAAGACGTGATGAAACACCAGGGGGTGGAGATGATAACAGAGCATCAGCATATGATGATTTGGAGACGGGTGGATGTAATTTAACAGCTTCCATATATGAGATACAGCTCTTACTCATTGTTTCTTTAATTGCTTTTTGTCTGTTAAGTTCCAAACATTTTTTACTATTAGCCTGATGGCAACCTTTGCAAAGACAACACCAGTAATTTTCTTCTTCGACATCACAGCTATCACCTGAGTGCCCAAGCCCACACTTAAAACACCTAGGTGTGGAACGACACTGACTCTTTACATGGCCAAACCTACAACAATTGTAACATTGTACTGTTGGGTAAATGTAAGTGCTGACTGTCAATGCTGAATAACACATATATACCCTAGTTGGCAAAATTTGACCATCAAAGGTAAGCACAACAGTTCCTGTGTTTTCAAATTTTCTCTCATTGTTAATTACGACCTTCCTCCTTATCCTCCTCATTTTTAAAATTTTGCCACAGCCTATCGGTACAGAAATATTTTCTAGAACCTCATCATCTGACCAGTCTGCAGGAATACCTCGTACGACACCCATACGCGTGATTGTAAATGTAGGTATGAATACCTTATAGTTTTCTTTTCCCAGGTCACTGCTCGCTAAGAAAGCATTTGCATAATTTTGACTTTCAAATGCCAAGGTAATACGGTTGCGCCCTATTCTTTTTAAACTGCCGTTTACCACACCATTTATATTCTTTCTTTTCAAAAACCTACCAAAAGTGACAGGATGTAAGGTTGTACCATCATTAGCATTGGACATTTCCCTTTGCACATGAACCACATACGGCGCAGCATCAGAAGCTTCGAAAAATGTGCGACCGACCGGTGTACGAATTGGCCTAACATCAGAGTCTTTATTGCTACTGTCATGACCGGTAGGAGTGTTAATACATTGAGTGAGCTGAGGCTGAGATTGGGCCACATGACTTGGGCCAGCAGTAACCACATCTTCATCAATATTCTTTTTCTTATTTTTCATTATAGATCGTGTAGTAACCCTTTTGCGTTTCAATTTATTTGAGTCCGAGGTTGAACAATCGGAGTCCATGGACGACTCCATTGCCGTGATCAACATATCCATCGGAGTTGAGTTTGATACATAAATATTCTTGTTTGAAACAAGTTTAGGAGTTTGTACAAGTATATCATGTTGCGAGTTATGAAACAAACCACCTCCGGGGTCATCGGGCGGATCCGGAGGATCGCCCATTATAGAAAGTTAAAAAATTTCACTTACCAATATATACACACCTATCTATAAACTAATAAACAAATAAAGTAACTAAATCTACATAAAATAAACTAAATTAACTTTAAAAAACTCCAATCCTTTCCTATATAATTAATATTTCCTAAAAGACTGAAAACAACCGCGTCCGCTGCACACGAAATTTCCCGCCCTTTCCATTTAAAATGCTTTTTGACATCACAAATATTGAATTGCCAGTGCAAAAAAATTGTACAACGCTATCTAGTGTCGAGTAAACAAAACATATTCTATTAACTATTTGGCCACTCGACAAAAGATGTCGCTAGCTAAATGTAGAGTCCAAAGAAAATTTACGTGATAGAGTGCTTTTCACGAAAGGAGTCCTTTTTGCGGGGCGCCACTATAGCAAATTTTAAAAGTTTACATATTAATAAGTTTTTAACGCCTCATAATTTCTCATATTTAATTTCTTAATTAAATATGTATTTATTTTATCTGACAAATCAAAATTATTTAGGATATGAAGTCCAGTAATTATCGAAAAAAATAAATTTAGTTCTGCAAAATTCCACGGGACCTCTTTCGTGAAAAGGACTCTACTAATAAAATTATATTTAAGGTAGAGTTATATTTGGACTTTGATTCAACACTTTTTGAATGAATCATGGTAAATCAATTAATTAAACAAATCATGATAATTAATTAGATGGCACTTGACATTTAATTTGAAATATTATTATATATTTAATACAGCATCATATTATACTTAATAAGGTAAATTATGCTTACTCTACCTCCTCTAAATTATTATTACAATTTTATAAATTATTACTTAACCTTCCTCCTCCCATATTATAAATGCGAAAGTATGGATGTGTATATATGTCACCGGAAAATAACAAGATTCGTAAGTTTATAAATTTCCTAAGAAATTTTAGGAAATTTATAAACTTTCGTAGGATTCCAAACGAGAGATAAAGTGACTAAATGTATCGACCAATCACAGATGAGCTTTTAATTTTACGCTTTTTTAAAATACGGAAAATAACACACTGGTCTCGGATTGGTCGATGTTGACTATGACAACGCTTGTTACCATAGACTTAGGTACAATAATTAGACTTGCCATCCTATAAACTATAGATCTGGAAAATCCGAAATCTGTTGGTTAGGTTAGGTTTGAACAGTGACCACAATGCGAGAGCCGAGCGAGCGAAGCGAGTGTGCCGCAGCAGCGGCCGACGAAGCGCCAGATAAGAGTTTATTTTTGATACCTAAATGATTTAGATTTGTAGATATCCAGATAGTTCATTGACACGTCCACGTCTCTGAACATCTACAGACAAAAAATATTCAGTAAAAAAAAACTCGTATCTGGCGCTTCGCCAGCCGCAGCCGCGGCACGCTCGCTACGCTCGCTCGGCTCGCGCAATGTAGTCACTGTTCAAACCTAACCTAACCAACTGTTTTCGCTTTTGGTCATGGCCACTTCAAAACTTTCCTAGCTCTATGGTATTCACACTTATAATTTTACGAGTAAGTTCAGTAAGTTTACGAAAATGTGGGCGTAAAATAATACAATTTATCTCTCGTTTGGAATCCTACGAAAGTTTATAAATTTCCTAGGAAATTTTAGGAAATTTATAAACTTACGAATCTTGTTATTTTCCGGTGACATATATATCTTGTTTATTTATTTTCTTCATAAACGGCTGAAACTGTTCAAAGAAGTTCAAATTATTTCCGTTAGACTCTTTTAAGTAAATAACATCTTACAAATATTATAAACGTGAAAGTTTGTATGAATGTATGGATGTCTAGATGTATGTTTCATATTATGTGTGTTGCTCTTTCACGCCTAAACGGGTGGACCGATTGAGCAATAATTTTGTATAGAGATAGCTTAGACCTTGGAGTAACACATAGGCTATACAGTACCTACAGCGGGTAAAACCGCTGGGCGCAGCTAGTTATAATCTAAGTACGTACCTAGTAAGTAGGTACCTACACAGCTTAGTCCTTTTAACAATCTTTTTTAAATTCCTAGAATGCTGCGATTATTGCATGTTGGCATACCTCGTGACTCGTGACTACAGGATACTGGATACCTAGTGCGAATCGAGTGGCGAGACTTCCGCGATTCGGTCAGTGACCATAGGGCTAGGATTATGTGCAATTTTCAAGGATCGACAAAGATACTACTGGGACTTTGAAGCGAGGCGAGGGTGGCCATAGTATATTATAGATCCTCTTCTTCTTCTTCCTGCCCTTATCCCACACTAGGTAGGGTCGGCACAACACGTTTTTCTCCTCCACTCTGCTCTATCATCTGTCATATCTTCATCCACTACCCTAGCACGCATATCCACTTTCACACAGTTCATCCAAACCTTTTTCGGGCGCCCCCAGTATATTATAGATCCTATCTTACTAATATAATAAACGTGAAAGTTTGCTGGATTTTCTATTGGATTTGGATGTCTGGATGTATGTTTGTTACACTTTCACGCCTAAACGGGTGGACCGATTGAGCTGAAATTTGTTATAGAGATATCTTAGACCCTGGAATAACACAAAGGCTATTACAGCGGGTAAAACCGCTGGGCGCAGCTAGTAAATTATATTTTATTAGTACATAATATTATTATAACGAGTAGATTAGGGGCAATTGCACTATTTGAGCAAACCTAAAATACAAACTGCGTTATTACAAAACGCGGACTTACGATAGTTCTGCGATTAACGAATGTCATTTGTTCGCTTAGTACCTGGTTTAATCCTGGTACAATCGTTAGTCCGCGTTTTGTAATAAGACGGTTAAGTGTTTAATTGCCTTTTAAAATTGTACTAGTCTCCAAACAGATGTTAGTACCCCATTGCATTACTTAATACCTATTACCTAGGTAACAGGAACCTTCAACAAACACATTCGCTTTGGTTGCGATCAAGTGTTTTGAAGAACTAGGTACATTATGCCCACTAGTTCGGCTCCTTAGCTCGATTTTGTATGGAGGTATGACCCGGAGCGGCAGAAAGCATAAAACTTGGTATGCGTATAGCTTTACCGTTCATAAGAAGAAATTTTAGTAGAAAAACCCCCCCACGACAATGTTTCCACCTCCCCCCCACTTTTATGTCCCTATTTTTAGTTTTTTGCGTTTTTCTTGAAAACTATGAGAGCTAGAATAAAAATGTTAAGGGGAAGTTTATTCTCCGTAAAATTCTCTAAAATATTGTCCTGTATAGTATATTGCCAGGATTTATAGTTTCAAAAATATTCAAAAATTCCATATAAGACATTCTCTGGGCGCAAATAATGTCGTTTTCATACAGAGGTTTGAAACTTGGCACAATGATTCCTTATCTCAAAATAAGCAGATTAAGATTGAAAACTCCCCTCTATTACCCCCTCTAACAGCAAGGAGGGGGGGCAAAAAGGGCTGCGCCACCTTTCTCCATTTAATTAACTCTGGGAGACGATGTAGAGCCACGAGGAAATTTTCGGTGTCAATTTCGTATAAACCGATGATGTAGATTTCATTTCTGATATAAAACAACGGTATTGGTTGCATTATGTTTAACAAAAAAACTAAAAATAAAAAAAAATACCATTTTTTTTTCAAGTCATTGTATATTTTACACTGTTAGTATTTTTTCAAATTAAAAAACATCCTAATATAGTTTATATTATGTAGATTAAATAAAATAAAACTTTTAATTAATTTTTAAACATTTAATGCCAAATCGATAGCTAACATTAATGCCAACAATAAATATTATGACATCCGCCCCCCTAAAGTATCAGCTTTTGGAGTTATTAAGTGTCAAAGTTGACTGCGTGAATCCTTTTCATGCACCAGTAGCTTTGAATATATTTTTCAAACCACATCATACCTCTTAGGACATTAATGTAGGAAATTTAATAGGCAATCCATATATTACATATACTTTTATTTGGGCAATTAGTTTTTGAGAAAAATAAGGAAAACTATAATTTTTCTAACAAAAAATTCGTGGCCCCCTTTGCTAAAATATTTTTTTTGGAATTAAATATTAAAAAAATAAATCAAAAGTTATATTTTATTTAATCTACATAATATATTCTATATTAGGATATTTTTTAATTTGGAAAAATACTAACAGTGTAAAATATACAATGACTTGAAACACAAAAAAATTGGTTCCTTTTTATTTTTAGTTTTTTTGCTAAACATAACGCCACCAATACCGTTGTTTTATATCAGAAATGATATCTACATCATCGGTTTATCCGAAATTGATACTAAAATTTTCCTCGTGGCTCTACATCGTCTCCCAGAGTTAATTAAATGGAGAAAGGTGGCGCGGCCCCTTTTGCCCCCCCTCCTTGCTGCCAGAGGGGGTGATAGGGGTGGTTTTCGATCTTAGTCAGCTTATTTGGAGATATGGAATCATCGTGCCAAGTTTCAAACCTCTGCATGAAAACGACATGTTTTGCGCCCAAAGAACGTCATATATGGAATTTTGGAAAATATTCAAAAAAGAAATAAATCATATTTTTGAAACTATAAATCCTGGCAATATACTATAAAGGTCAATATTGTAGAGAATTTTACGGAGAATAAACTTTCCCTTGACTTTTTTATTTTAGCTCTTATAGTTTTCAAGAAAAACTCAAAAATCTAAAAATAGGGACATAAAAGTGGGGGGAGAGGTGGAAACATTGTTGTGGGGGGGGGGGGGGGTGTTTCTACTAAAATTTCTTCTTATGAACGGTAAAGCTATACGCATGCCAAGTTTCATGCTTTCTGCCGCACGGGGTCGTACATTCGGCTAAGGAGCCGGACTAATCTTGAGACCTCTACCCAACCCCGCCGAGAGATTTGGAGGCACGCGGCGCGGTAATGGGGCAAATGCCTCACTACACTCCCTCCATTTGTCTCGGTCTAGAGTCTAGAGCTATGGATTTCCATCTTGCACATGTGAGTCGAGGTCACCCCGCCATCTCTTCCTCGGGGCTGCCGCGTCACCGTATTGTAGCACGTCAATAAGGTTGGAGTTAAGCTATTTATTACCAGTAATATAATGATTTTGTTATTCTTTAATCCTCAGTCGGGATAAGGTCCACTGACATCATCGACTATATAAATTTGTTTTTTAATCGATAAAAAAGTTTTGTTTAATTATATAATAATTAACTTAATTGCGTGAATTAGCGAATGCCGCGTGAACACAGTTAATGTTTTAAAAACAGCATTTGTTGTGAAGTTATAATAAAATAGCAAAGTCATCTGGTTTTCCCATTAGAGATTATAATATACACGTCATTTCTACCATCAGTCATCAACAACTTCGAATCTTCTTGAAATATTGATATCAATATGTAAAAAGTAGACGGAATTAGGTTTTTTTCTTCTTTAATCCTCTGGTCAAAAAACCACAGTAAGGTTTTTTATACATACCTACTCGTAGTTAAACAGAAATCATGGAATCTTCTCCATTGAAGCCAGGCATGGCAAGTACTACGGCAAGATCATGCGCACGAAGCTTAATAAACAAGGTGTTCCAAATTGCATAAAATAGCGGTATTTTCAGGTCTAGCGTTAAAGGTTACAGCGCGTGGTTATTGTATCTTCGGACAGTCATCATTTTCTAACATTGGTCAAACGCAGTCTCTAATAATAGACAGGTACACTTTCTCTCTCCTTTTGGTAGAAAATGGCTTTATTTTGAAAAATACAGCAATACAACAACTAACAACTCCCCATTAGCGAACAAACTCTTGAGATAAATGACAATATCTTTGATCGGTCGCATAACAGACAGACAACAGACAGGTGAAAGTAAATCAAAGCTTGTAATTATCAAGAATGACTTACAAATTTGACAGATAAAGCTTTAAAAAAAATAGAGCAACCTGCTAATTTCCTGCGAAATTTTACCATGGTAGATAGAACATACAATACAAGAGCACTGAAGCTGATTATATTGATAAAACAAATATTCATATTATATTTTATTTTTATATTGATAAACAGAAAATCCAAGTGTTCCAAACATCGGTCAAACGGCAGAGAGCCTAAAATGCCAGCAGCTACTAAATATACATAGAATCCATTATTAGATACAAAATAATTTTATAAATTGTATTCAAAAATATAAAACATGTTCTTTTAGTAGACGACTGTGCGAATAAAATTAAGAAAACCCCACAAAATGTAATAGGTAAGTATACCTAATAGGTATAAAGTAGATTGAATAATAGGATATCTTGATGTTATAGTTTATTCACACCTTATGTACCTAATTTTACGTACCTACTTATCTATTATTATGTAAGTATTAATAGAATATCTTGTGGAATCTTTTATTTTGATATTTTTTGAATAACAAGATGTGTTTGTTGCCTGCTTCATGTTAAGCAGTAGCTTCCAGATAGAAAAGAGCCGTGTGCGAATACTTGACTAAAATAGCGGCGATCTGCCCAGATTGGTGGGAGAAAAGAAAAGACAAGAGAAGAGTGAAAGAAGTGAGTGTGGGTGAGTAGTGTGCAAGAGTCGCGCTAGGTTGCATTCATCCTCCCCTGTCGCATCCTAGTAGAGACCGGAAATTTGTTACAGCGCAGGGTCCAAGATCTTTTAATTTGAAAGCCCTAAACAAGCTGGGCCGCAGCAATAGAGTACGACTAGTCTGGGCACCAGACCATGTTGGAATATTTTTTTTTTTTTTATGTGATGAAGTAGAAGACGAGCAAGACGCTCTCCTGATGTTAAGAGATAACGGCTGCCCATAATCAGTACAGTGCTACCTAGGTATATGTATATTAGGTTAAGAAGGCTGTTTTGCTAGATGGAGATCAGCTTGGAGTTGAACCTAAAAAATGAAACTGAACATATTGAAAATGACTTTATATGCCTACCTTATTTGGTTATTTAATTTTATGTGTTTACTATTTTTAGCTAATTATAATGTTCCTTCCAGTAAAATATAAAATGCTAATTAAAACTCAATCAAGTTAAAGTTATTTCGATTGTATGACTTTCAGTGTAAGTGCAGATTTATTGTAACAAATATGAGACCTTAGCGTGAGATAATTTCAAATATTCAAATGCTCTATTTCTAGTAATATGTAATAGGTATGATCAATAGTAATTAAGGTGATATGTTATTAATTTATGTATTAAATTAAATACCTGTTTTTTAAATACGCAGAAACTTTAATTGGAGGATGTGACTTATAGATACCTTACTAGATAAAAAGTGCCTCTTGTGACATTTTGATTTGCCCTATAGGTATAATTATTATAGATAAGTATATTTAAATATGTTTTTATCACAATTATTATTCTGGTTTAAGAGTGGAAGGGGTAATTAATTCAGCACTTACAAAAAGAAGGAGGTTTTCAAGTAAGCTATTGTTTTTATTCTTTGTTTATTACATTTTAGACATTATAATTAGGCACGTCGTCTATGAGGCAAAGTGGAAAATCTCCTGAATAAAACTTTACGTTCAGTCCCACATGACATATTATGAAGCTGTATTTTTAATAAATTAATGTTATAATTGATTAATTATGACCTACTTAAAATGTAGAATGTTTTTTCCTTGCAAATTGTTGTGATGTTGTTGTTGCAATAATAACTCTCGAATTTCAACAAATTCAATAAATAGTCGTTTCAAGTTCAACTTGAACTTGAAAAGACTATTTTCATTTCAGTTTCAAGATCGTTTTCGATACTTTCGATTACACATACCTACTCTTTACTAATTTTATATATTTTTACGAGTAGTTAACGGATTTTATAATATTTTCGAAGGCTTATATAAAGTTTATCAAAAACTCCGAGAGGCGAACTACATCAGGCGCCCATCGTGGTCGTCTCATTCACCTTTTTGTATAAAAAGAAAATTATTACATTTGCTTCAATTAGTTATGGAGTAACCTTTACCGATTGCATCGGATAGATCGCTCGATCAATAAGTACACACGTTAGCAATCGCGATTAGTTCTACAAGCAGTGTGCACGAAACCTAACGCTTCCCTACAATCACAATTCTTTATATAAACGTGCTCGCACTCGACTCGCGCGCAGTTTATACCTTACTCAGCTCGAATGCGGAATCCTCGAAATTGGAACAGCTAATATTTGAACACGTTTACTTTTTATATTGTGAGTGAGAATGGCGTTCCTTCAGGGACCTTCGCTGAAACAATCGGAGATGATTAAACAGGAGTTAGGGGAGGGGCCCGGCGACCTGCAGCGGTGTGTCAGGGACCTTCAGAATATGCTCGCAGCTTCACCACATTTACCTGATCCTGAAAGTATAGGTATGTCCACACATTTGCTTCTGTTTAAAATAATATAACAGTTCAAAGGACCCGAACAGGATTTGAATTTGCATCGTGCATCCATTGAAATATTTTTAACACAAATTGATAATTATTTTGCGTAAACATAAATATATTCTTGATAAATCTTTACACTTAATAATTTTAATTGTTAAACCAATTTAAATATTTACATATAAATATCAAACAAGACGCATCAAAATATTCATATTTTCAGTCAGTGAAATATTAAGTAAGAGCAGCATATCGCACCACGAACAACACAAGAGCGTAACTGCATTTTCATTAATTTTGAGAATGGTTTCTTCTTGAATAGTATTTAATTCACTATAGAGTATCGAGGCATATAGAGGTATATATCACTATTAAATTATATTCGTTCTTTTCAAGTTCTTTTTATTGAATATTTTATACCGAACAGAATGGCCGAAATTCTATCTATCAATCATGATAAAAGAAATAATAAATTCGTCGTTATATTATATGGAACATATATAAACCATCGCTAGAATGCAAAGATGAGCAATGTCAGCATTTACAATTATTTTATAACAATTCGCAATAAGGCTAAAGAGAAAAAACGTGACTCATTAGCTGTACTTCAGTGAGACGCGTCGAGACATTTTCAAGGCAATTATGTTTTTCTTTACTCTTAGGCTTTATAAAATATAAAAAATTAGTATACCTGGATAAAATGCAGACAATATTACATTATTTTTTATAATCCTTTGTTATAAATATATGCGGCCTATGTAGAGTTTGAGTGAATTGTCTGCCAGTAAATGTAATGGAATATTACTAGCAATTTTCCGATGTGTATAATTAAAGCTAATTGACAATAATTATTAATATAAATATTACACAAAGAGATATAATGCTTTGTAGAACTTGTCCTGAAGTTTTAACTAGATTTATATGGTAATAACACCACGAAATATTATTTCATCGAATTTCAGTTACCAACCTTGCTTAATTTATCAGAAGTCTTATACTGTGTGTCTTATAGTATTATACTGCTTTTAATATTAAAAAAATTGAAAATATAATACGAGTATATATTTTTTTAATATATTTCAGCCATCTTACATTATATAAGTTCAATATACGTCCGTACACGCAGATATTGTAGATTTATGCGCCATGTTTTAATTGTCTAACAGTAATTATATCTTTAATCCTAAACATTTGCTTTTGTAAACGTATTTTATTGGCTGATTATTCTTTTTTAATATATTAAAATTAGTATGATGTAATAACACAATATTCTAGAATATCCTGTATTGTAAGTTTTGCCGCAGATCTATTTAGGTGACTTGTTTATACCTGAAATTCTCGTACGTCTACCTACCAATGTAGTATCTAAGAGCCAAAACATTAAAATAAACTTATGTATGTAGTAATCAAAATAGATTATTATATAACTAGCTCGTGCTAGCGGCTTTGCCCGCGTAACACAATACTTTCTTAGCAGACGTCTACGACATAAAACCTATCTGTGTTCCAAATTTCAAAGCGATTCGTACAGCGGTTTGAGCTATGCGTTGATAGATCAGTCATTCAGTCACTTTTTCCTTTTATATGCCAAAGACGCTTTGGTGCGACTATTTTCATAAATAAGTAATATAAATTAGTTTTAGATTCAAATTATGATGGAAACAGCTGTAAACACGATTTAAGCGACATAATAAAAAACGTTTTTTTTTGTAAATCAAGATATTATATCCATGATCATAATATCTCATCTTTCGAGCTAATCTCCTATATATACATAATATTAATATACGCTTAGTAGATACAAAATACAGGTGTACAAGTAGATAGTTATTTTTATTAAAGTACCAAGTATGTACAGAAACTATTTTATAAGCATCTTAGTGATTTACGTCGTTCTAAAATATATATTTTCTCTACTTGGTTATATCAGAAATAGAACAGTAATAGCGGTTGGATCACCAATTTTATTTTACCTATTTGTTTACAACTGAAAATAAATGTATTGTAACTGTGGTGTTCAATTAAGAGTGGAACAACGAAATTATATACCCAAGTAGTAGTGGATTAACTGATAGGTACAGCACATAGTTAATTCAATTAAAGGCATATAACATATTATAATCCTTTTTTATCTGCTGAATAATCTTTTAATAAATTTATCTTAAATTAATTTATGTATAGGGAGGTAATATGCAAAAATATCTATTAAAATTTGGCTATTATAATTATTAATAAGGCGATTTATTAAAATTAATTCAATCATATCAAGAATGAATAACAAGAAATAAATAAAAACAACAACTGCATTAGAGTTAAGGTTATTTTGACCTTTATTTTTATTTGTCTGTGTTCAATCGTAAAAAGTATCTATTAAGATATTAAGATAATATATTTAATACTAGCTGCGCTCAGCTGTTTTACCCGTTGTACAATAGCCTATATAAAAAGAAAGACGAAAGAAAATAAAATTTATTTGCACACAAACCAAAAAGAAAAAGAAAGATACAATTAAGAATAAGTAATAAGTATAAAAAGATAAAAAAACTTGATTCGCCTCAAAAAGCTACCAGCTCAGCATTGTGTAGGTCTAGTATGACCTACATGTATATGTTATTCCTAAGTCGGATCTAAGTTATTTCTGTATCAAAAATTTTTTTTTTTAAATCTGCTTGAATATAAAGTAGTTTTCTTCAAATAATTCATTTTCTCAATATTATTTTTTTCAACAAATGAACGATACTTTGATGTTGATATTATAGTAATCAGGCCTACGAATAAGGCTATTTCGTTGAATCAGGCACCTAATTTTAATTCCTACGAGTAAATTCTTTATTCGTAGTCACAGTTCGTAGCCTACACGAGTATAATTTAAAAAATCGCAGCCAAAATTAACATTATTTATTAATGTTTTCGTATTTTTCCAACAACCTAATTAAGGCCTGAAATGCACAAAACATTATTATAAAATAAATTAGTTTTTTGAATTAAGTTTATCTATGAGAACATTCTTGACCCACTAATTTAAAATTATTTTGTTTTGTGATCATAATTATTTTAAAAATGAATGTAGTTTATAAACGTATTGTGGCTACTTAATGATACTTTTGATATAAGATTTTACGCGTATCTTTACAATAATACGATTTTTTAGTTATTTATGAATTTAAATAATATTAAAAAAAATGTATATAAACGTTTTTCGGTTTTTGGATGAGGGTGCGCTACGTCATAGTCATGCCTTGTTTGAAAATATACCAGGCAAGTAACACGCTGTGACGTCATAATCCCCCATCAAGCAACAGTATTTTCACAAACTTATAAGTAAAACACAAAAAAGTAAACATTTGATGGACTTTTTTAAAAATTGTCTGTTTTGAACATGTAAATGAATTTTTTTTTTCTGTAATACGAGTAAGTATTGCATAATATGTCTGTCAGCCTATAAAATCCTGATGTTGCGTTCATGGAACTAAAACTGCAATCACAAAATGATTTATCATAAAATCGCACCGCTTTCGCCTTTACTAACTTCCTATGTAATGAAATCTATCAATCATAATTCATAAAAAAACTATTTAGATTATGAGTATTTATTTTTTATAATATATTGCATCGTTGTCTTTTGTTGATATCCGTCTACGTCTAGACATGAGACCAGCGACACCTACAAATAAAGTCGATGATAGCATCATAACCTGACGAGCAAGTAATATTCAACAAGGCTGACGAATAAAGTTATGTAAAAAAAATATTATCCTTATCGATTTTCTAGCATACACGAGATAATGTGGATTATGGATCTAAAAACTGTGTATGAAACTCAATTATAATACATAACATATCAGTGGGATATAATAAGTGTGGATATATTTTATATGGATATCCTTTTTTTAATCATTAAATCAAATGCAATATGTCATGAAAATGTACGTTTAAGATAGGAAATTATTTTAACATTTATTTGATTTATTTGATAACACGAAGGTAAAGAGGTCCATAAAATAACTAGGTATGTGCTAATTTTGCTAATAGCCTAGAACCCGCGGAATCAAAAGTTGTTAAGGTAAAATATTAAACTAACATTGACTTTACCTTAACTTTTAAACAATTCACCCTAAATTTATGAGTAGTTACGTATAACTAAAGATTTTAGTTATACTTACTGCTGAGAGGCTAAAATAGCGTAATGTAGTATCTATACTTGGCAACTATTATATCATAATGTTATTCTTTTGTTTAAGCATTAATTCAAAATCAATTTGTGTACAATTTATGCCTAAGCATGTTTCTTGCTTATAAGGTACATATTCAATAATATTTGCATGTTAGTGTCACTGACAAGATATGAGGAACTGTATACCTAATGAATAAGACCTACTAAATGTACCATATTTTGTGCAAATAAATATATTTCATTTCATTTCATTACGATGCGTAAAACCGGTGAGCCAGTAAAATGTATATAAAATACTTCTAGAAAGCTTTTTATCGAACGGCATACTACTATGCCAGAACCTACGTTCTAAATATCTGGGAACCGTGGGTAGATATATTACACAGAAATGATCAAAATGACCAATATACAATTAAGGTGCCACCAGTAGTTTTATACAGATTACAGTCAATTAATATAGTGGTAAAAGTAATTTAAGGTAACAGTTACTGTCCAACCTAACACTGGCTAGATATAAATCTTGCAACATGCTATGGTTTTGGTTGCGTCTAATAACGGTTGAAAATTGCTTGTGGGATGGCCATTTGCTGGTTTGGTCCAATTACTCAAATAACGAACTTATGGCTTGACGAGGTGATGACAGTTATAGTGCGTTAAGTGATAACCTACGTAATACTACGCAAATGTAGAGTCGGTAGTCCGGCAGCAAAATAGAAAGACGAAATTGTTAGAGTCGCGAATCATGCATGGACTATTTTGGCATTGGACAGCACAGCCATAAAATGCCTCGCAGTGGGACGTAGAAGGGCTGTATGATGATGATGCATCGTGTACTGTACCTAGTACCTACCGTATATTATATAGGTATATTACCTACATAATAAATTTTAAAATCGTTATTACCCCCGGTAAGTAGTGTAGGTAATTGTTTAATTGTCAGTTAATTTGTTTATTGGTATATTTGTTTTATGGTTAAAACATTATATTTTTTGTTCCATTAATAAGGTACCTTTATTATATTTTTTAGTCATTATACCTTAGGGAAAAAATATTCCGTAATAGTCTAGGCTATTATGTATTTAAAGTGTTATTGCCATAAATATTCATAAATTGTAAATTAGTGTTGGTACTTTGTGCCCGTATAAAAACGATGGGGAGTTTTTTGAGGTCCTTTATGTTTACTGTAGCAAATAGAGACGTAGTAGGGTCTACGGCTCTACGCCGCAAGATGACTAAGCGCTACGAGCGCTAGCAACGAGAAAAACCGCGGGACGCAGCTCATTGCTATAATTTATAGTTAGGAAATCATCAAGGCACGATCTTCATCTAAAAGTTTAGATTTCTCTGCATAATTAATAGAAGCGAGAAAACTTCACTTTCGGTTTATCAACGTAAGCGGCCATAAATTGCCTCGACCACATCTAAACTGTCTGTTGATATTTATTGTTTGTTTTTGTTTTGGTTCATGATTGATAAACTCAAGAAATAGTCGACTAGTTTATAGCGGAAATGGAATATTTACTATTTTTCTTTGTGTCGAAAATTCATACGGGTAGTATATAGGTAGACTACTCTACTTAAAAGGTAGATTTACTTTTCGCAATATTTCGATGTGCGAGACGTCACCCGCAAAATCCAATCCTTTTCTAGCGTCGTCGTCTAACTTCTGTATGGCAAATTTTAACCCAACCCGTTTATAATAGTTGGAGCTAAGCTATGCCCTGACATGTAGTATATTTCAAAAATAAGGTACATGACAATAGCACATTCTGATACTTAGAACTCATATCTAAGTATGATAAAAGTGTAAGTGCAGATCATAAATAATGTTTGCAACTAAACGCCACGTATCTCGAATGTCGTGTTTTGACTATAAATCAGTATGCGACCCGAATTCTGGATCTAATAAACTACTATTCAAGTGTGAGTTCACCGGTGAATCTAAAATGAGCACGCTGCCCGAATATGAAGTACTACTCACTACTTGAACGAATTGATTTATTTCTTCTCTAATCCTGGTGCAGAATAGAATAGAATAGAAATACTCTTTATTGTGTCCAATGTAACAAAAGGTACTTAAAATTACTATGACAATATTATAACACAATGACCCACAATGGGCGGCCTTATCGCTCAAAGCGATCTCTTCCGGGCAACCAACTTTTGGACGAATACATTATCTTATGAAGAGTCCCCTACTCTTCATAAGATAATGGTAAGGTTATGTGGAAAATGTTAGGTATTTTAAAAACTTGTAATAATAGTTATAATATATATTATTTTCTACACATACTAAAATACATATAATAAATACACAGAGTTTAATATTATACTACATATTAAATATATAAATACCATTATTATTACATAATATAATACTTAAATTAATAATTATAAATACCTACATTAATAAACATATATAAAATAATACATAATATAAATACGGTGGTAGGATTGACATGACAAACTAAGCTAGTAGTAAATAGTGATCATTAAGTTTACTTTTGAAACTTTGTAGAGTTTTGGCACATCTGATAGGAACAGGAAGAGCATTCCACAAATGAACGGCATAATGGGTAAATGATTTTTCAATAAATTTAGAAGAGTAGGTCGGGATCGTATACATTAAAAGATTGTTATTCGAAGAGCGAAGATATAGCGAATGAGTATCACAAACAAATTTGAACCGTTCCTTAAGATACGGAGGAGTAGATGGATTAAAGAGAATATTATATAGAAGAGAAAGAGTGTGAGCATTCCGGCGAAGTCTGATCGGTAACCATTTTAGCTTACGGCGGTACTCGGAAACGTGATCATATTTGCGTAATCCAAATATGAACCGGATACAGAAATTTTGTAGGCGTTCAAGTCTATTAAGCTGTTCTTGGGTCAAGTCCAGTAGCGGCCACAATATCACGCCAATCGTATTGTTTTCATTCATTTAGTTAGGCTAGAAACACATTATTACCGCGGTTGTATCGTCAACACTACTTCTAGCCACATTATTTTGTCAAACCCCACTTGCGGAAATGTTCGATATGTGAAATTCTCTACTAAGTAGGAACTTTTTCTTCTTTGAAATTTTCAAAATCAAAGCAAACCAAAAAGCATTCATTCTAATAGGCTATCAATACAAAATAACAAAATAGAACACTTCAAGTTTGCAAGTTAACTATTCAATTATTTAGTTTTATAGTATTTTAATACTCTACCGCCGCGCCTGTTCGAAAAGCGCTATAACACCAATATAGAGGTAATTTTCTGGTGCGTTATGACACGTGACACCAAATAGTGTAGCTCTAACTTTACAGTTTTTGTAAAATGATTAAAATCAATCGAAATGATGCCCACAATTAAAGTAAGCCGAGGTCATGTCACTATATGTTTTCCATCTCAACATAGGTATATAATCTTGCTAGGTGTGTTTTGAACTAACAGCTGACTTTAATAGCCATTGGTCATGGTTGTAAAACTAATAACCGCAAGATTTATTATTTCTATGGAATATTAAGTATTTGATATTGGTAATCCCCCAATAAAATAATTAAAAAATAGCAGTTTAAAGTCTGAAAATTGACGTTAAGGCAAGAAATAATTCATTCCCCTAGTACAAGAACTAAAGTTATGATAATATTTGTATTTACGTACTTTAAATGTAGGTAAGTAGTTAAGTAGGTATTTGATTGTTTAAGTGTGTAGTCCTACTAAAGTATGTGTGTTACCTCTTTATGACCAACCGCATTTGCTACAATTAATATCCTATCAAACTCAAAACTCAAACTCAAAATTCATTTATTCAAATAGGCTACATCGGAGCACTTTTGCAAGTCAATTTTACATTTTTCTATTTTAACACTCTACTGCTCGTTCGCAAGGCACCTCTATGAGAAGAACGAGCAAGAAACTCATATCAAAAACATAAATGTGAAATTAGAGCCAAGTTCAATATTACGATATATGTATTATATAGGTACCTATGCGTTAGTTGTATGTTGACTTCAAAGACAAAAGAAGGGAGATCTAAATGGGTGCCAAGTTCAATGTTTAGTCCTGAAATATATTTATAACATAAAATATTCTATTACAACTTAAAATATTATTTCTTTTTATAACTTAAGATAAATATGTTATTGCCTGAGATCTGATTTGGCTAGTTCTCATATACGACATATTATTAAGTAGATACCTGCATGCAAAAACAATCACGAAAGAGCCCTTCATGTTCCACGGCGGCTAGTTTTATAGACAGTTTTAGTAGGCAAGTTAATTATAATATTTCGCATAATACAATATGAGAACAAGCCAAGTCAGATCTCATGCTATAACATAATGTTATAAGAAGAAATAATATTTTAAGTTGTAATAGAATATTTTATGTTATAAATATATTTCAGGACTAAACATTGAACTTGGCACCCATTTAGATCTCCCTTCTTTTGTCTTTGAAGTCAACATACAACTAACGCATAGGTACCTATATAATACATATATCGTAATATTGAACTTGGCTCTAATTTCACACTTATGTTTTTGATAGCGATATCATTACTTTTTGTACAGAATTTAATAGTAGGTAGGTACTTATCCATAATTTAATGATGTATACCTAATGCGCTGGCGTGGTCTGAAATACCTATCATTTAATTGTATGTAAGTACTAAAACTGATAAGAGTAAGGTTAAATAAAATAAAGGTGGTATAATACCTACTCCATTCGTTATAATATTATTCTCACGTGAAGCTCTTAAAATCCACATGTAATAAATAACTGAGCCAATACCAGACGCATACCGCATATCAGAAATGAAGTAGTCATAGTAAGCCCTATCATATAGATAATTATCAAGCCCTTTGGGCTTACTAGAACTTAATTTATATTTGATTTTAATTATTTCCGGTGCACCGGCCATGGGACTGTCGCTCTACTCTCCGCCGACGAGAGAGGATCGAGGTGGAATAGAATAGGTATTAGGTATCTACTCCTTATCGTGACTCATAAGCAACATAACAAAAGTATCTACTTAAAATTACCATACCATTATTATCAGTCATAGAGGTAGTTTGTACTTATAGTAGGTAACATGTGATATTTTTTAACAAGCCTATTACTATCTTTAGCACCAAGGTACTCGTCAAGACGAATCAAACGAGCTCAAACTCGATGGGGTTGCGTCGCTTAATTATGGAGTTCCTATGGCCACCTTCCAGCTCCATCATCAGACTCTGATTACTATATAGTATCAAAGTACTCGTCAAGACAAATCAAATAAGTCCAAACTCGATGGGGTTGCGTCATATAATTACGGAGTCCCTATGGCCACCTTCCAGCTCCATCGTCAGATCACCTCCATGTCACAATAATATTGCATTGTCATCCAATTTATACATACATGCCAAATTTCAGCTTAATCGGAAACCGGAAGGTGGATCATATTTAATTTGCAAGTTAATTACCATGCTTTAAAATTAACAATTTTTATTAAAGTTAAAAATATTATTAAATCATTAAAATTTACTAGTTTCTGATTTTTTCCTTTGTTACTTTGCCTATGACTTTGCCTATCTGGATGCCAAATTTGAACTTACTAGGTCATCTGGAAGTGGGATATAATTTTGATCTATAGGTATATCACCCTTAAATTTCTTGGATACCGGATATTTATATATAAAAAACCGTTTGAGCTGTGTTTATGAAATTTGGAACACAGATGTAGTTCGTATATAAGAGTACATGTGCCAAATTTGACTTGTCTACGTGTAATAGTTTTTGTGTAACGAGGGTGTAAAAAGTCGTCAAAACGCGCTTTGGACGGTTCGTGTAATATAACACACGGCGCGGTCGCCAGTTCCTTTGCTTGAACTTGGCTTGACTCGCTGCCGCGTGTCTAGATATCTGGATGCGACCTACCGTGTTTCGAAGGGCGCGTAAAACTGTGTATCCCGCCTGTTTCCTATAAAATATATGTAGGTCGTAGGCAGCAGACTAAATTCCAGCTCAATCGGTCCACCCGTTTTGGCGTGAAAGAGTAACAAACATACATACATCCAGACATCCATACATTCTGACAAACTTTCACGTTTGTAATATTAGTAAGATATAAAAATGTTATGAATGGCTTGAATTATCTAAAACAGACACAAATCAAACGTAATAGCGAATCTAATCTAAAACATAAGCAGTAACAGTAAAATAATTGAAATGGCTGATTCATAGTTCATGGTGGTTCAAGCGCCACGAGTTATTATGAGTAGGTATATGAGCAATATAGCGGATCTTACTTTAATTACAGATTTTAATGTTTTAAATTGATAGTATTTATTACTAATCTCGTACTTTGTACCAAATTAAGTAATTATATTTTTTATCAGATGCAATTTTTTATTTGGTTTAAGCACGAGATGTGCAAGTTTTCCTGAAGTTTAAATAATAGATAACTTATTTATGATTTTTTTATCTATAATATAATATGTATTCATAGATCGGCTTGTGGCCGATCTGTGGTTAATAAAAGTGTTCTTTACTGCTGTAGTAGCTGTAGTATTGTTAGTTTGTTTTTCTCAATAAAGGCATTTGCCAAGTAAAAAAAAAAAAAAAAAGTTATATTAAAAAAAAAAAATGTATTTATACTTTATATTTAATTATAAGAATTTTACAATTTTTTTTAAAACAACCTTTGAGCACTAACATGTTTTCTTTCATTTGCTCTGTGTAGTTATTATTTAAATAAAAATACAACAAAATGTATTACATAAATGCTCTAATTAAGAAGTTTGTTACTTCTTACATACAAATAAAAATAAAGAAATCTCAGTTTAATTCCATAAGAGTTTAAATATTATGTTACCTTAAATCTTAACACATTTTTAAATTCCCTAACAAAAGAGTTCAACGCAATATGTCAAAAAATTAAAGGGAAAAGCCAACGAATTAGGGAAATAAAAAGCTAATAAAAATGTGACGTGCTTGTTTTGACAAATTAATGCGTTCATAGCATCTATTATTCTTACATAGGTAGGTAATCATTGGATGAATCTGAGTATGAGAATAATAAATAGCTAAGGGGTATTCCAGGGAATAACACATAGTATATGTATATTTTGCAGTTTTAGGTCGCTATGATTACTACATACGGTGTGCTTCATGGCCTGCAATATGACATAACAACTGCCCTCCTACATAACATCATAAAGAAGACAGTCACATCTTTTTTGACGTATCTTAACTTACTACTAAAGTACACCAACATAATCTTAAAGCTATCACTGCAAGAAGGTTAGGTGGAACTGGCGGCATGTATTTCGATGCATATCTGGTTTCATCAGGGTACACTCTACGCATTATAATACCTAGTTAGGCATGTTCCAACCACGTATTAAATTACGCATGTGTACGCTACGTGCCTTGACCAACTTACTACTAGTAATTGTCAAAGCAATTGCAAAATTTCTATCAATTCCCTTGATTAATGATATTATTGGATCCTGATGTAGTTCAGTTATTATCAATAGGTATGCTATGAAAATGATTTTAGCGTCCGTGGCCCAGTGGTCATACCTCCGACTTGTAAACCGGAGGTCCTGGGTTCAAATCTCAGTGTGGCAAAGATTTTCGCCTGGACGCTACCGTGTTTCGGAAGGCACGTAAAACTGTGGGTCCCGGCTGTTTCCAATAAGATATGTAGGAGGCAGTCGTTAGGTCATGTTGCAGGCCTTGTAGGAATCTTGACGACCTGAAACTGCAACATATAGGTTGGCCACACAACCTATACATTGTGATTAGACTCTAACAGTGTAAGTAGGGTAACCTGTTCTGTTGGAGATAAACCTCAATTATTATTATTATGACAGGACGTAAAAAGCTAGCAGTTAAAAGACCTAATTTTAGTCAAAGATAAACAATATATTGTGCACCTAAGAGTCTAGTCTACCTTCTTAGGATCTTCTTAGGCTTAGGGCGACATCGCTTACACGCACTTTGATTAATGATAATATTTTTAGTTATCCAGGAAGTGCGATGGACGGAGGATCTTGTTTAAAATTTCTTAGACTTCTGAATTTGATCTTTACGTATAGGTACAGTGTAAACATCTGTATAAACAAAGGATATAATATATATTAAGTACATAATTAAACATTTGCGCATTTATTTATATTACGCGAGCGTCAGTTACTTCATGGTAGCTTACTTAACAATAACTTAAAACATAAAATATACTTAACATAGTATCTATAAATTACGTTAAATTAATAAAACTTAATCCCGTTTACGTCATCTATTAATTAATCGGTGGGTAGGAAGAACACGTGTGTAAATAGTAGTTAGTTACAAACAATGTAAAACTACTGGTTTTGCAAATTTTCCAAATGACTAAAACGTTAAACCCGTTTTACATAAAGAAACTGCAACAATAGGTGTATAGTTTGCTAGATTTTTCCAGTAGAGATAACTAACAGGTATTTTAATAGCAGTTACTTTGAAACTACAAAGTGTAACAAGTTTAAAGTTGATTGCCCTTGCAAGGTCACAAGTGAATTGACCTGGCGAGGTATTGGCCTCAGTTTGGGCCACGATATGCAAGCATATTGCACTCAATTCGTGAAGGAGATCACCAATTATTTTAGCTATAAAAATTTATATGTATACTAGTTCTTATTATGTATAATGACCTTATCACTTGATCTTAATCGTTTCTGCCTGTTTACATGTCATAACTAATCAATTCTACGTTCCTATACAGTTGAGGAAATCCTTAGGAAATTAAGTTTTTTTTTCTAACAGAATAAAATATGTTGCTACGAGAACATAGTTGGAACTTTTTGCCAACTTCCGCGTTAGTGCATTGAAACATAACAATTAAGTAGCTATTAAACAAATTGAATTTTGCTTATTCAAGGTAATAAATCGCAAGCAGACAGATCTATGGCCTTAATCTATGAAATAGATAAAATGTTTTATCTGAATATTTATAAATATATTGTGCGCGCTTTGATTTTTATAAATTGTTTTACATTATTCAATATTGAAAATTCAAGATCAATACTAGTTTAAATTGAAAATGTACATAATTATAAAATGTTCAATGTTTCTATAGTATTTATTTTTACCGGGGGTAGACTTCCTTTGCAGGAGGTCGACTAGGTAGGTACCCCAACAGTGCCAGTTATTCTACCACTTGAGCAGTGATGTGCAAACATCATTGCTGTGCTTCGGTAGGAGGGCACTGTAGCTAGTGAAATTAATGGACTGAAGAGTCTTAACACTCAAAAGTCTTGACTCTCAAATAAGAAGTGTTGGCGCAGGGCACCCAGAATTTTATCTTTGTAAAATACTGGGTAGCACTGTTCTAATTATGGGCAGCGTTATATCTTACCATCAGGAGAGCGTCTTGCTCGTCTTCTTTCTTCGTTGAATAAATACATATATATTTTATGTAACGTGAAAATAGGTAAGTAAGTATTATACCATACCACTTACCAGAATATACATTCCGATTATATTAATATTACCTGCGTCAATGACTATCCATTAGATCTTAATAAATTCATGGTGTTCGTATATTTAAATAAAATTGGCATTATATAGGTCTCTAACATTATTAACTTCACCTTTGCCCTTAATTTTTCTTTACGTGGTTACATTTCAACAATTATTATATTGGTTAGGTTAGTAACACGCTCTTTCTTAGGTTACGCATTTTTCCAGGGTTAAAAAAACAGTTCATGATCTCTCATCACCATTTGCTCATCATAAGTTAATTCTTTTCTAGTGCCTGCGATTAGTCTTACGAACAAAGATTTTATTAATTGCAATAACACAAGTCTCTATAACAGTATCAAGTCTAGAGGTAGAGCATGTACTTATACTTGTATTATGCAACAAATGAGAATAATTAACGACGGGTTTTTGTTCTATTTCCTTTAGCGTCATCGTCTTACAAAAGAAGCGCTTGATTACAATATCGGAAACTATTACGCTAAATGTATTTTTCTCGACATGTTAAAACTATTTCTTCAGATGAGGAAGAATGGTATCTTTTAATTAATTATTATAATCAACCTACATATAATAGTACAATATAGTATTTGCTGAATCCTTGTGCAGAAATGATGGAATTGAGAGCGTAATCACATCAATTTCTTGGCAGTTTCTAAAATTTAACTAATTTACGTTGCTAGGCAGTTTCTAAAATTTAACTAATTTACGATTCAAGTTTAAAGTGTTCTTCACTAACGTCATGAAAAAATTGTGGGACATTTGCATAAAGTAATGAAATAACTCAGCGTGGAAGAATAGATGGCGCTCTCTCTATCCTTCTGTCCTAAAGTTTTTCAACGAGATCATGGATATGTCAGTCATCTGAAGTCTGATCAGTTTTTAACTACTGCTCCATTTTTATTGATAATAATCATGACATTTTTTGGAGTTATAATTCTGCACTTAATGCTTATGACCTAATTTTTTGCTTGAATAAATATTAAGTAGGTATGTAATCTAAATTAATCTTAATTAGTTTTATTTAAAAATAAACATAATAATGCATAATCTTACATCATAATAATATTTCATTGGCATTAATTATTTTTTAAATTTATTACATTTTAATCTACCTCTAAGATTAAATAATTATTTGCGAAGGTAGTATATATGACGCGGAGGTTGTATCAGGCTGGCCTTTAAACAAGCCACTGCTCTGTTTCAAAGTTTCAATATTATTAATAACCTTTATATTTCCGTTTACACGTTTAATTATGTACAATATAAACACAATAGGTTTCTTAAATTTTAATTGTAATAACTATTTTGTTAATTGGATTTGTGATTGCAGGAATTTAGAGCAAAAACATTGTGTGGATTGTGGATACATACGACGTACGCCTACTTATATCGAGTCTTATTGTCTTGAGATTCACATGTATTTTTTCTGATGTTTAAGGAAATACTAGGTACTCAAATTTAGAACATGGTAGAGAAGCCTCGAAATAACATGGATTTATTTTAACTTAATTATATATCGCTAAAATAACAATAAACCTAAAAAAAACTATGTACAAAATAAGCCAACTTAACATTAATAAAATTATTATCTCAATTTTGCGCGTAAAGTTAAGGTACGTACCTACATACTTCTTACTAAGTTAAATGTCGAAGATAACTTTCGTAGTACGTATTTATTTTTCCGAATTTCCCGGTGTAAGTTTCAGTTTAGTTACAATATCTTTAGAATGATCGTAATATTGATTGTTACAGAGACACATTTGCTGGAATTATTCGTGGTGGGCTGTCGAATGGACATGGAACGTGCTAGAAGTAAACTGGAGAACTTCTGCCTGGCGCGAGTGAGGCATCGAGACCTGTACGAGTACCGGTCGCTTAGTGAACCACCGCTCAATGATGTCTGCAACTTCATGTGAGCTTTTAATTATTACTCACCTTTTATATTATGATCATGCTAGCGGAATTCCAAATGCATTATGTCAGACGAGATCTTGCTCAAAGGCTGATTTGAATAAATAAAAAGTCATTGGTAGCTAGCTTCAAGCTTTGGTCAAAAGTGCTTAAGAATTTGATTATCCGGGTACTTTCCGATTGTTCACATCCTGTCGTTCACACTGTCGACAAACGGGAAAAGATCTTTCGTTCGTTTACAGTGTTGAGGAACGTTAATAATTGTACCGATCCGTTCCGACTCAATAATATACTATGTATCTTATATAATGTATCTCAGAGTCAAGAGAGAGAGTTCAAGAGCAACACTTTTATCTGATATCGTCAACAGAGTGAAGGACGGGGTGTGAATGATCTAGAAGTACCCGTTCATTGAGGTGATCAGAGGCGAAATTCATAATCAGTGTTGCAATACCGCTGACCATTCTATTCTTTCAGTTATCTACCGACTACCGATACAAACTCTGTATAAAGTATCTGATATTAAAAGACTGATTTTAAATCAGAAGTGATTCAATCTAAAGTAACCTTTTTACCGGTCGACCCTGAGTATATGATTCGCGGTCCGGACGTATTTTCGTCTCCGTTATAATATTATGTAACACACGAGTAATATGTTTCTGGTTTATCGGAATATTTCTAAATATACCAAAATCAAGTGATTTATTATTATTAGTGCTATAAAACACGGACTTTGCCCGTGTTGACAGGCATACACGGGAATGTTACGGGCTTTGAGTACCTTGCGTACTTTTAGAGCTAATCGATGACAGTTGCATAATTAAATATGCCAGAGTCGCTCTCTGAAAAACTGAAAACATAATATCTAGTATCAGTTATTCTACCGCCTGAGCAGTGATGTGCAAACATTACTGTGCTCCGGTAGGAGGGCACTGTAGCTAGTGAAATTACTGGGCTAAAGAGTCTTAACATCTAATGACTCTTGAGTAAGAAGCGTTGGTGCAGTGCTCCTAGAATTCACATAATTGTGAAATCCTAGGTGACACTGTACTGATTATGGGCAGCCGTTATCTCTTAACATAGGAGAGCGTCTTGCTCGTCTTCTACTTCATCACATAAATAATCTAAAAATTGGTCCCATATTATTATAATCCAGTTGCTGAGAAAAGTCTTATTATTTAGCTGTCTGCCGATACCTATTCCTTTTGAAGTTCCTTAAAATGTATAGCTTACCACATAAAAATTGTCTCCCTACACTCTGCATAATGTTTATATGGTTTGTCACTGGTATATATTATGTGGGATAAGGGCTTATAAAACGACGCGGAACTGGTTAGAAACCTGTTTAGATTAAGTGGCCAATCGCACTGATATTAAGAAAATCGTTTGATATAGCGGAATCGTTTTAAATATCCAGAACTTATAGTATTCATGGCATTGTACAGAATATTGACTATGATTTAAATTTATCTCGATGCTCAGATGCTTATCTATTAATAGATTAAAGAAAATGTGGTACCTCTATAATGCGCGATCCCAGTCTTGTAAACATGACCTGTCACTGTTCACATTAAATACCAAATATTGGAGTTTTTATGCTCCGGCTAAAATTCCACTTAAAGCTATAAACTCATCGAATTGTTTGGATCTATCGGAGCTTTTATTACATTATAGCACAAAGTAACTGCTAATATATGTAGTACTGTAATATAGTATAGTACTGTAGTGCTGAAATTTGACCATTCAGCAGATATTATGACCCCTATATTAGGACAGTTCGTTGAGAAAAACTCTTCCAAACGCACTTTTCTATATAAAAATATAATTTCTCTATATAAAAATTGTTTTGAATTCATTTCAGAGACATAGTAACGCTCCCGAAGCTGACGGACGAAGGTTTCCGCGTGACGCTGTTCCGCATCAAACCTGCTTACCCTGAGAGTGCGGCCGACATCAGTGCCGCCGTGCGAGCCATCCTGCTCATCTGTGAGGCCAGGATGAACGACGAGTCTTTCATCGCTGGAGACGTGTTTGTATATGAGGTTAGTAACTGTCCTTACATACATAGACTAGTTAGAGATACTTCATTAATCTGTGGTTAAAACAAGTGTTCTTTACTGCTGAAGTAGCTCTAGTGTATTGATTTTTCTCAATAACGGCATAATTGCAAAAACGTAGACGTAGAATTACATTAAAGGAGAGTTCGGTATCGACAACTATCCATTCTGGTTTATTTTTATGTCAGTGACAGATACACAACCTAGTTAGCCTGATGATGCGTGGTTACCTTTGCCTATAATTGTAGACGTTTGCAACACCAGTGATGTAGGTGACGTGTGTTGTCGGTGATTGCCGACGCAGTGTCGGTATATGTATTATCTTCGAGGACAGGATGCATCTTAGGATGGAGAATGAACATACTACTCTTAAGAGTCGATAATACCTATCAAGCAAAACCAGCCTTGCACCGGATAGACCTATGAACAAAGCCCTTTTGATATAATAATTGGTGTGCAACAAGGTTGGTCGGTTTGGTAGGTAACAAGGCAATGATATTATGTGCGCCCCAATTTCTAACATTATAGGTCAGGCTATTAAGGACTAAGTCTCAGTGATTTTAACTCAATCGTGAGAAGGCACTGATGACGACTGTATATAATATATTTCTTGCCAGTCAGTGGGTTACGAATGTGATCGTTTATTCAAATTGATTTATTCAAATAGGCCTTAAGAAAGCACTTTTGCAAGTCAAAAGCTACATATTATATTGATAAATAATTCTGATGCTATATTTGGAAAGGAGGCTTAGTTTTTGTAACTGCTAATTTTACAATACTTGATTAGGTTATTTAACAACTAGTTAAAGAATTTTTCAGGTAGCTTGATCTTCTATGCATCGGATTTTTGTATATAATAGCGTTGTTAAAACTAGGCGGATTCTTTATATAACCTTTGAATTTAATTTCTAACCTTGAGTTATGAATATCACCGTTATTTCTATGAGTTCTTTGATATTTTGTTACAACTAGACTAGCGGTATGTATACGTATGAACGTATACGTTACGTTAAGGAAACTATATAGTTTCCTTAGTGACATTCTAGAACAACAATGGAACGTCTTGCTTGTCTTTATTGTTGTTTTTAATATTCATAACTGGATTCTTAGCTTACAACCAGTTTAGCTGCGTAGTTAAAAAACGTAGCAAAAATAACGAGCCAGTTGCAAAGTAGTTTGTTTTTAAATCTGCTAGTTAAATGCCATGTACTTCAGTACTTTTCCATACACTGAACCTTGAATGCCTTGAGCAGAATGAAATGAGTAGATCAGCAGTAGATCTAATGAAGGTATGTGTGTTAAACCTGTATGTACTATGACTATTTTTAGCGCGCTTTTGTTTTTGTTTTTATCTAATAGGTAGGTGTGTCTTTTATATAAATGGATCATAAAATAGCATATTATTTACATGTTACGGCTTGGCCGTGTATATGATAGGTATTAAATTGGCTAAAAGGGCTATAACGTTACATCATTATCTATTATTAAGTTACTGCCAATTTTAACTTGTAAACATAGTAAATAAAAAATCAGGTGTTGTATAATAAAATGAATTATTGCTAAGATATGTATTTAAGAAGTCAGATCAATGCCATATTAAAATACAAAATTAAGTGACCGCCATATTAGTCTTGTATGGTTCCACAATATCTTCTATATTATACCTGAGGTCTCTCTTATAGGTCCAGTGTCATAATTATAAATGAGGTTTCAATCAATTCGTTTTTGATAGGTGTAATCAAATCAAATCAAAAGGCATTTATTCAAATAGGCTACAATTGAGCCCTTTTGCAAGTTAATTTTACAATTATTTAGCTATTTTATGCCATGACCTTTTAGAGACATATAACATTTTTACTTATAAAATATATTGAATAAAAAATTGCACGTTCTACATTCCAATTTGTATGTGTTAGAAAGACCTTGCTCTTGTTTACCTATCTAGTTCTGCATCTATTACCTATGATTAGCCTAGATTTGATTGTTCACATTTTATGTCATAATATTTGCATGGTGAATGGACACGTGTAGCGGCCCAAATGACAATCTATTTTGTAAATGTGAATTTATAATTTGTTTTCAATACCTTTTTCTAATAGTGTTCTTATTATACTTCCTGTGGTGGTGCTTCCAAGAGGTATTTTCTGCTCGATTATATCTCGACTTACACTGTTGACTACGGTAAAAGCGGCCGGGAATAAAAAGAAGCTTTCGTCAACACTCAACACTGAACGTGCGTACCTTTTTTCTCGATCGTCGACAGTGTCAACGACAGGGTGTGAATGAATGGATAATGGAAATACTCTCCTACCAAAGGTTTAGGTAAATGTTTAATTACCCATCAAACTGTTTTTTTTTTTCTAAATAATGCAAAAAATCACGAACCATACTTCTTTTGAAAGAAAACGTGTGGACGCTTCAATTTGCATGGAAAATCAAAATATGTATTGACATTTAAAAAATATTTCTAGTGCAAGTGTTTAATTTGATGCTTCTATTTATGACACCTCATGTAAATTGTTTTTTGTTTTATTTAATAGTAGAAGTAGATTATTAAAGGGGTTATTGTCCTACAAATTTTTAAGTACATACCTACATAACGGTTATTTATTTGCCAATATGTATCTAATATATAGTCCTCTGGCAAAAAAAAAGATTTTAAGTAGGTATAGCTGCTTACAAGTTACAAGTTATAGCTGCTTACAAGTTACAAAGATACAGCAGTATATGAAGAACACTTGTGTACAATCCACAGATCAGCTATGCTAATCTGCACAATATCAGCCATGCCCAGAATGCTGGCAGCATTACCTTGCCATTAAATAGCATTTCTTTTATTAAACAAGTGTATATTTAGAGCTGAATTTAAAATTTTAATTTAGCGATACGAATCAGTCGAAGAATGAAATTTCGAAGAATCCTTTACGGGAATGCTCAGTAGCTTTAAATTGTAGCGATTTTTATTACCTAAGTACTTATTTGTCGTCCACTCGCTGTATTGACATATTTATCTCCATTTCACATAGTATTTTGTATCTGCGGAAGCTTGTAATTGGTCTTCATTGTTATATTTAACGTCCTATTCTGTTGCCTAGCTATTAGCTTTCTTAAAATAAATAAAATATTTTTTTGTTCTGATCCAGACATCTAACGTGCGAGGTTCGCTCGTGTCCCGAGTGGCGACGGCAGTGAGCGCAGTGAGACGCGGCATACAACTGGCGCAGGTGGCGTACCCTCAGCGGCTGAAGAGGATCCACGTGGTGGGCGCACCGCCCTTCCTCATGTCCTCGCTGCAGCTCATGAGGAGCTTCGTCAATGAGAAGGTTAAGAAACGGGTGAGTTACTTTCAATTCTTATATCTATCTTTATTTTGGAAAATCCTACTGATATTATGAACGTAAAAGTTTGTAAGAATGTATGGATGTCAGGATGTTTATAACTCTTTCACGCCTAAACGGGTGGACCGATAGAGCTGAAATTTGGTGTAGAGATAACTTAGACCCTGCAATGACACATAGGCGGTAGGTACAAAGGGTAAAACCGCTGGGCGCAGGTAGTGTTATCTGAGTCCTAGTGTTATCTAAGTCAATCCATTAGGTAGAGTCGCATAATTATTATTATTAGGGTTTATGAAAAAATCTTGAATATTACCTACTGCACTATACATTTGTTTCCTTTAATTTAGTACCTACGTTCTTTGTCATTCATATTTTTATTGTGCTAATTGCAATATTTTCCTGAGACCTCTATCTGTTAAGTCAAAATTATCTTCGCTGATCGCTAAAGGCAGGCCTAGTTTAAATGATGGTATTCATAGAAGTTGCAATAATGTCTACTGGATTAAACCGACCCGATACGACCTAGGTCTAATTTTGCAATATTTAACTGAATTAATTTATCCTACTTACGTAAGTAGTATTGTGTAAAGTTTATAGACATTGCGAGTGTTGTGCGTTGTGACAAATTCCCAAGTCTCTATATAACAAAAATCGCAAACACCTCTTTGTGAAAATTCTAAAATTAAACCATTTTCTTTATATATAAAGTTAAACTACGGGAGTAATAAGTAGCATAATAAAATAGAAGACTTTTAAAATTGAACCTTTTAGTTTCCTACTAATAAATATGCGAAAGTATGGATGTAGCTACAACCTAATACTTACTTATAATAAAGAGTCCTTTAAAAAATGATCAATGTAGATCGCGCTATAGCAAAGTCCAGCGACATAACGGTCTATTTGGAGGGTGGTTTATAATTTGTTAGCAACCGATGTTAACTAAATTCACATACATTAAGCAAGTAATTAGTAATCACTAATCACATGAACATTCTAGTAAACCAATAAAACGCCATGGTTATTAATAGGTATAACTTAGTTTAGGCCGGTTTATCTAAATTAGCAAATTGTTTTTATATAACTCTTCGGAGTGGCTATAAATTTACGTCATCATCGTCATCGTGTTTTTGTCGTATCAGATACTATGGAACTTACTTGCTTTAGAGTAGGAAGGGTCATGACATTATAAGGGGTTATCGTAAGAACATATAATACTAACAGCTAAATACACAGAAACATCATCTGAGAAAATTTCGACTATCACCCGTTCATGAGATACAACTTGGTGACAGAAAGAAGGACAAACAGCGGAGTCTTAGTAATAGGCTCCCGTTTTTACTATTTAGCCATAGACACCTTATTAGGTGTCCATGACTAAATATAAGAAAGAAATATAAGAATAATAAGTATAAGAAATAAATAATATGATATAAGAACAGAGCAAAGGGAAGAGAAGTTATAAATAGTGCCAATAATTATTATTAGATCATAATGTGCTGCAGGACTAAACATAAATATAATCGCAATGGATGAGATTTTTTAGTTTAGAAACCTTAAAGTTTTCCCACTCGTTGTGCTACTATGTAATCATATCTGTCACGTAAAAGTGTGATGTCACATAAAGGTGGCTAATAAATTCAATACCCAAATAAAATATTCTTACGCCTGTAAATACTTAAATAGATGAATTAAACATATTTGCAGAATCAAAAGTTAATAAGTAAATAGGTAGATATAACTTGATTGGATACAGCATACCGGAAAAAATGCTTATGTCATAACTATTATGGAAATAAAATTAGTTAATTAAAGCACCTTAATAATTGTCATAATCGTTGTTTTCATACATTTTTAAAACTTTTGTTAATTAAAGTTCACGCTAGATTTACCTAGTACCTAGAGCTATCTAAATAAAAAAATACATAGATCAAACTCATGGTACTCTTAGTAAATAAAAGATCATCATAACAATATAACTATCTACTTATAAGTAACGGGATCCCAGTATCTTTATGTATACCTATGTGTAGGCGCATGTACTCAAGGTTTCCTAGTTAACATAAATTGCCTTGTTCGTACGGTTCGCCCTGTGGACTGCAAGAAGGCAGGGTCGCTGACCACACGCCCAGCCGGTCCGTCAGGTCTAACTCGGTCGAAGGAATGAACTTATAAGGACCTACATTCTAGGGCATTCTGTAGAAGCTAGTCTTGACACTTGATTCAAGGATTATAAGAAAATTAAATCGACAAGTTTTTAAATAAAAATTAGTAAGAAATATCCGCAGCTTTACTAAAGAAATGCCTGTAAAATGGATGAGCTGATCAATTTGCTTTGCTTGCACATAATTATAGCGTAATATGAATTGACGGGTACCTATTCCAGCACTAAATTAGCCTTTTACTAACGCGCTTCACAGAGAAATATGTGTACTCGCAATTAGAAGTATAATTTAATTAGTTGAAATTAATTTATTAAATTAATAAATTAATTTATTTAATTGAAACAGTACAGTCCCTGATAGAAAAGCATCCACTGGCAGCGGTCGACCTTACCATGCCCGATCCACCACAACCCGGTGACGTCACTGTTCAAGCGACCGTCAGCGAGGTTTCTAAAGCCGTTATGTCCTTTCAAAATGGTTCCGCCGGTGGCCTTGATGGCCTTACACCTCAACACTTAAAAGATCTTTTATGCGCTATTTCGGGCGAGGTTGGCGCAACCCTCTTGAAGGATTTAACTGATTTAGTTAACCTGATGTTGGCTGGTCGAGTTAACAGTGAAATCACTGACATTTTATACGGCGCCAACTTGTGCGCACTTGCAAAAAAAGATGGTGGCATTAGGCCAATTGCGGTCGGTATGACTTACCGTCGCCTGGCGGCCAAGGTTTGTTGCAAGAAAAAAGTCGCTCCTTTGAGCGATCTTTTTCAACCAACACAGCTTGGTTTCGGCTCGCCAGGTGGCTGTGAGGCAGCTGTTCATTCTCTTCGCACTTTTCTCGATCAAAATTGTGGTGAGGTTTTGCTAAAGGTGGATGTAAAGAATGCCTTTAATTCGGTGGACAGAGGGGCCCTGTTGAAGCAAGTGAAAGATAAAGTCCCGGATATCTACAATTTTCTTTGGCAATGTTATGGGAATCCTTCGAAATTAGTTTACAAAAATAATCTTATTTTGTCTTCTGTTGGTTGTCAACAGGGTGATCCACTCGGACCGGCCATTTTCAGCCTGGCCATCCATCCGATTATTCAGCGTCTAAAGTCTAAACTTAATGTTTGGTACTTAGATGACGGAACTTTAGGAGGTGATGCGGGAACTGTACTTGACGATTTAAAAACTCTTATAGACGAATTTCGTCTCATTGGCCTAGAACTAAATTTATCAAAATGTGAAATTTTTATTTCAGATACATGTTTGGACAAAGATTTGGTACTTGATCAATTCCTTCGTTTGGCACCCAGCATAAAAATTGTAGATAAGTGCTCACTTCGCCTCCTTGGTTCGCCGATCCTAGACGAATCCTTCCCACCTTTTGTTGAGGAAAAAATTCAAAATTTTATGATGGCCTCGGACAGATTGATCAAAATTAATGCCCACATGGCATTTACTATTATCAGGTATTGTTTGTTTGTACCAAAATTTACATACGTTTTACGATATTGTCCATTGTGGAAACACAATGAGCTTCTCGTAAGCTTAGACAACGTCATAAAAAATACCCTGATGTCGGTCCTGAATTTGAGCCTGGATGACATGGCTTGGTCTCAAGCCTCCTTACCTATCAGGTTTGGGGGCCTGGGGGTCCGTAAAATTTCTAGTGTCGCTCTTCCGGCTTTTTTGTCCTCAGTGCATAGTTCGGACAATCTCATTCAAAAAATACTCGCTCCCTCGCGAGACCCCTCATTATCATCTTTGGCTATAGCTAATTCAGCTGAGGCAAAAAATGCTTGGGTTGCAGCTTGCCCCAATACCGATTTACCTAAAGTACCATCTTCACAGAGACTGTGGGATGGGCCTCTCTGCGAGTTGGCACGGAATAGTCTAATACAAACGTGTCCCAACTCGTCAGACCGTGCCCGACTTCTAGCAGTCTCTGTTAGGGAATCTGGTTTTTGGTTGCAAGCCATCCCTTCCATTAATACTGGTAATCTTTTGGATTCATCTGCTTTTCGTGTAGCTGTTTGTTTGCGCCTGGGTGCAGCATGTTATGTAGGTCACCGCTGTCAGTGTGGTAATGCAGTCGACGAACTCGGTCACCATGGTCTCTTATGTTCTCGGAGTGCTGGCCGAATCTCCCGCCACTCCAGTCTCAACGACATCATTCGCCGGGCTTTTACCAGCGCCAATGTAGCAGCCATTCTCGAACCGAATGGTCTGATGCGTGACGATGGTAAAAGACCTGACGGTATGACTTTGATTCCCTGGAAGTTAGGTCGGCCGTTAGTGTGGGACGCGACTTGCGTTGATACACTGGCGCCCTCACATCTTCCAGAGACTCAAATTGCGGCTGGTGCGGCGGCAGTTTCTGCTGAGCGGCTCAAGCGGCGTAAATATGCTAACCTCGATAGCGGTTACATTTTTGAGCCGTTTGGGGTAGAGACTTTGGGTCCTTGGGGTCCGGGAGCTCACCGCATTTTCCAAAATTTATCTGAGCGCTTGGTCGAGGCGACGTGTGACCAAAATGCTGGGGTATATTTGGCCCAACGTATAAGTATTGCCATTCAACGTGGCAATGCTGCCAGCATTCTGGGCACTCTGCCAACTGACAGTGGTTTGGAGCACTTGGATTTTCTGTAGATCGGCTTGTGGCCGATCTGTGGTTAATAAAAGTGTTCTTTACTGCTGTAGTAGCTGTAGTATTGTTAGTTTGTTTTTCTCAATAAAGGCATTTGCCACTTAAAAAAAAAAAAAAAAAAAAAAAAAAAACTGGTATATTTAATTAGTTATCAATATAAAAAAAATATGATTTTGTTGCTGTTCTAACAATAGGTACTCTGGAAATCACGCTTTGCGCTTTGCCACATTTACTCTTAGCATTTTTTAATAAAGATAAAAGATAAAGATAAAAAAGTATTTATTATCAGTAAAAAAAAGATACATATTTTAGTTACATTTTAGAACAAATTGCATTATGAACAACGAAAATTACATATAAAAAAAAACAACAATCCACTGATAATTGGAATAGGCTCAGCATGTACCGGGCAGACAGGCACTGCACTTTATCATACTCGTAGCTTGCATTAGCTACATATTTCGATAGCGTCACGACAAATCCGTGATCATCGTATCAAAATGCATGGTGAAAGCGCTATAAAATATTATAAAACAGATTTTAACGCAGTTTTAATGTAGGTACCTAGTTAATAAACCAACATTTAATATCATTGGAATACAAATACAAATCATTTATTTGCACACATGGGTATACAGGTTTACAGATGTTATTGTTAGAAATTATAAGTACTCCATGTCTCACCGTCAGGCATGCAAAAATTTATTAATGTACAATTTTATACATAATGTACTTTTCAGTAGGTTCCTATTTGACTATTCCATATTAGTATGAAAAATACTATAAAATCATTATTCGCTCGAAAGATACCAAATATTGCTACATTCCTATAGTTTGTACCATATGTGTACACAGTTTTGAATAATTTAAATTTTTTTGTACATTCATATAAAACTAGATACAGATAACTTAAATAATAATTATTATAATCGATTTACGTGCGTACCTACATATATTTTATAAATAAAATTACATACATTTACGAGTATTATTACTGACCGATTTCATTCCATCTAAAAATATCTAAGTAATTTATGAATATTTAATAAATGTACTCTGATGCAAAAATATAGTGTATCGCTATAATATAATTTTAGCGCCGTATAGTGAACCCGGTAGCAAGTACGTCACAGGGTCAGTTTTTGAACTTGATATTTGCATAATTTATTATTAGCCTCTATGTAAATCATAATCATAACACTTCCTTAATCAAATGAGGTCCTTAGAAAGTAGACGGGGTAGAGATTCGCTGTTGTTAATATCAATGATTCATACGCACATTATGGCTTTTAAAATGATGTAATATTTTGTTTGCAAACAAAATTAGAAGGATGTTGTACACAAAAAGGGTAATTTTTTTTTGTGAGTGTTAGACCCGGTCCATTATTCATATTATTAAAAAAGCCGAAACACCATAAGTCACGACAGCAATAAATAATTTTAATATAGCGTAATAATTTATTAATGTAATTGTTATTGGCATATCACGAGATCAGCGACAATTTTTGTCCTTTGGAACCGGATAATTAATTGACGTATTTTTCTATGGGTATATTAATGGCCAATTTATTAGATGTTAACCGAAATTCTACGGGTGATACATATCCTGGTCGTTGACCAAGAAAACCCAATTAGGTTTTATGATACATGTGACAATACTCATCTAATAAGGTAGCAATTACTGCATTACTGAGACTGAGATGACTAAGGAATGGAAGGCCCTTGTCTTTATAATGAGAATGGCATTGATTTTACGTACTTAAACGAAATTAGGCTCAAGTTCAGACGTGCCGCATCACCGCGTTGGTCGTCATGGAACGATCCACCTCTCGTTCAAAGAAAATTCTTTTTGTTTCAGTATCTGATCCACCAAAAATTAGAAGAGCTCCTAGACCACATACCGGCGCGAGTACTGCCCGCGGAGTGGGGCGGACAAGAGGAGTCCATCGACACCCTCGCCAAGAAGTGGAGGAACAGGATCGACGAGAGCAGGGACTTCTTACGGAACCTGAACGAGGTCTGCCAGAGGAGACCTGCGCCGATCTCGGACACCGACATCTACGGGACCATGGGGGCTTTCAGAAAACTTGATATAGACTAGGAACTAGAACTCTAAGATATAAAGTGAATTCACAGCGTTTTAACAATAAGACGGCATCGTGGCAGCCTTCTTATTAACGTAAACTCCCTATTTTCTAAAAAGGTATTTAATCGAGGTTTTTTACTGTGATTGAACAGTGTTTAGTGAATGCAAATATTAAATAATAAAGAGTTCTTAAATTGTGGTAACTACAATACAATTTACCAAAGAGATTGCACTCACAAAATTTGAAAGAATCAGTGAATCAATTTGGGAATCATCTTATTTTTAATAAAGCTTAGTTTAGAGGCATAATAAATAAGTATACATTAATTTTGTTAATTAATAGATCAATGTGCGGAAGTTATGAATGGGAATGTTTGTTACCAATCCAAGCCAAAACTATTTATTAATCAATTGGATTTAACTTTGATATAAGAATTTGATTTTTGCGAAACCGCAGGGCGCATAACCCAATTAAATTAATTAAAAACCCATGACAGAGTTTAAAAGTTCTTGTCCCATCCATAAAGCATATTAATTACAGAACACAAATAAAATACCTATGTAATTCTGTTTAATTTATAATTTTCAGTGAGCAGCATTCATTTTTAACAGCATTTCTATTAATTTTATCTAATAATTAAAATAGTTTCTGTGGGAGGTTAGTGGAAGTCAATAAAAGAATACTATTAGTGGAAGTATAATATTGTAAAAACTTATGTGATATGTCTACATTTACATTCTCTAGTTAATATGTACTTTATATGTAATAGAGTTAAGTTTAGTAAGTATTCTAGCCAAGGTAGTTAGTTACAGGATCTTGTGAGCCTAATAAAATATTTCAATAAATGACGCGTTTCTCTAACCCTAAATATGGTATATAGACTTGATTAGCACTATTATCCGAGTACTAAGTATCGATGGGTTTATTGAGCTCTCCCATATTTGGTTATCGTTATGTCATTGTATGTTCAATATATTATCTAGAAAGAGATCTATTTGCCAAAAGCGTACACACGTGGCTACCAATTTACTCTTTAATTATATTTATTACACGCACCTCAAATACAACCGATTACCGTGAGGGTAGGCGAGTTCTAGAGTGGAGACCACATCTCGGCATATGTAGTGTAGGGCGCCAGTAGGTGAGATGGGGCCACGATATCAGGAAGGTCGTTGGGAGTGGTTAAAGAAGAAGACAAAGGATAGAATTGAATGGCGTGACTTGGAGGAAGCTTATGTCTAGTTTCATTCAAAGGTGGACAATAGCCACATACTCGTATGTATATTCCATAAAAACAGTAGCTATGACGTGTATTGGGAGAGGTCATGGTTGCTGAACTATTAAATAACAGAGGACATTAATTGATGGTTGCCGATCAAATTATGGTAACCAAATATTATCTTAAAGAACATTTTCACACAAACATGGATATGCAGCGGCATGCAAGAATTCCAACCATGCACGATCGGTAGAAGACCAGAGGCGTCTTCTTATCAGACTCAAACTCAAAACTCATTTACTCAAATAGACTGACTAGAAAATAGACAATGGAGCACTTTAACAAATCAATTTTACCTTTTTTTAAATTTTAAGACTACTGCTCGTTCTTTAATCTTCTATGTAATGGCTAGCTTTAATAGTGGCTTTTAAATATATGCGACATAGACAGGTTTCAGTTGTAAGGGCAGCATAAATTGCCATTTCTCGCGATGAAATTGAATATAAGACAAAACTGAAGTACCAAACGTTCCTCCCCTCATAAGAAAAAAATAGGTAATAAAAAAATACGGATGATTTATTGCGATCCTCTTATCACGCGACACATCGGTATCAGTGTTGTTTTGTGTTTTTCACTTGAAGAAAAGTAAACTCAGATCGCCGCGCCGCGGTGCCGTACGTGTGAAAACATACCTGCATTATATTATTATGTGAACTTATTTTTTACTAGATACAATAAAGCGGTTTTATGCGCTTTAAACTCTAATTTACGATCAAAATCTAAGGAAAAAAAACTCCCAAGGTATAATTATTACATAAAACGGCTAGGTACCTATTAGAGGCCAAAGGAAAGGTTTTTCACCTTTTTATGGATGCGGTATTTTTTATCTAAATTTAAGTTTCCTTCTTATGAAAAAATACCAGATCCATTATATAGGAACTTATTTAAGTCGCATCCTATATAATATGTACTACAATATTAAATGGACAGGTGGTACCTTAGGCATCTACTACAAATACTAGGTTACCAACTCACAAGTATAATATATTACCTAGTTCTAGTATTCTTTTATCTGTGCCTAGTTATAGCTTTATAGGTAATGAACTTCGCACATGGTCGTCTTACAAACCGGCTTTTTTCAATATCAGAGAGCTACTCGTACCTACATATGTATGTAAGTATAATATGTTGGTAAGTATATTACTATGTCGTATCTATCTATACCTTATGTAAAAATATGATAATAGGTAGCATTTTGTGACGCAAGTTTCTAAATTGGTATCGATTTCTAATCTATAGGTATGGCAGAGACCTATTTAAAAATACGTAATATACCTATATATTTGTTTTAAAAATAGCAGGAGAAAATTAAGTAGGTAATTACCTACTTATTTTTTAACGCAAAAAAGCAAGAAAATGAACAAGACGCACTTCTGCAGATTGGGAGGTAAGAGATATTAACGCTGCCCGCAAGTAAAATAACTGGCACTGTCGCGGTTCGGGGTACCGGGTACCCACCAAGTCGATCTCCTACCTTCTGCAAAGGAAGTCTATCCCCGGTAAAGCATAATATCTATATTATAGGGTTAGGCTCGTAATTTATAGGATAGGTAGGTACCTAAGTAACATAAAGAGAGATACCTAGCATTCTTCGCTCAAAATTAATCCTATTACCCAATAGACAATAAGCACGGGGTGTTTGTAATGGAATTTGTAAAGGTACCTATATATTATATAAAACCGGGGGTAGACTTCCTTTGCAGGAAGTCGACTAAGTGGATACCCCAACAGTGCCAGTTATTCTACCGCCTAGCCTGAGCATCAGTGGCGGCGCTAGGCGTCTCGGCGACGTCGGCGACCGCCGACGGCCTCGCGCTTGCTTCGCAAATTTTTTTATTATTTAAATTTTTTTTTTTAAAGTGATTGAGAAGTACTTAAGAGCATTCATCAAAATGCATCAAAAGAAGACCTTTTCAAGTATTATAATGATTTAGGTAGGACTTACAATATTTCAGAATGGCGAAAACAGCGACATACAGCCATTCGAACTATATAAAGGTACTACTAACTCAATGTTAATATCAGGCGCTGATCCAGGGCCCTACGTGCATGGGGGCCATGAAAATTAAGTAATTTAATGTGATTTAATTTTTTTCTTGGCAAAATCAGCGGATAGCAAACTCTTTTTAAAATATTCTTGGCGCTCGCAGCTAACTGCTCGCGCTCTAATTAGCAAAATTATTGTAATCTCGTGACTTAGAACGAGCTAAACGTAGGTAGGTACATCTTTCGCATTCAAATATATAAAATTTTCTCTGGTTGCGCTCTTACTAGATAGAATATTTAATTTTAATTCAGTTTCCTTGCCACTCGATGTACAAACATTACTGTGCTTCGGTAGAAGGGCACTGTAGTTAGTGAAATTACACCTAGAATTTTACATTATTGTAAATTCCTAGTTGGCACTGTAGGTAGGTACTGATTATGGGCAGCGTTATCACTTACTTAAGATCGGGAGATGGTCTTGCTCGTCTACTAACTTCTTTACATTAAAAAAATATTAAAAAATAAGCTTAAAATTCTTAGTATTGTCTTTCCGTAAGACGGGATGTGTATTACTATACCTTTTTGTCTCGCATAAATAAAACCTCTTTTATTTTATGTTGCAGCGCCATCTGTTGTCGAATAGCAAATCAGATGCAACAGTGCCACCTAGTGACGAGTAGAATGACTTTGTTATATATTTTATTGAAATGGCAACCCTGCAATTTTTTTACTGTCAGTTGTCAAGCACAGTCAGGCTGTCATTCTCAGTCTACTTGTCAAATACGTGGCCCTGTGACAGTGTGTGGAGAAAAATAACTTACTCATTACATATTGAAAAAATATTAGAAAAATATAGCAGATTTACATTAAGCTAACAGAAATGGAGAGTTCGTGGAGATATCTATGCGTAGCAGTAATCTTATCTGCGTATGCATTTAGCACGGCGCAGAGTTATACCATCACAGTGGACGCTCATGCTGAAGAATGCTTCTTTGAAAATGTAGAGGCTGATACTAAAATGGGTAAGCCCCAGCATGTTAAGGGATTAGATTAGATTATTTCTAACATAAAAAGAGTTAAAGAATCCTTCTAGAGATTGATATCTTGAGTACATTTTGACTTGCAAAAAATCATAGATCTGATTGCGAAAGGTATGCCAAACCGGCACATCATGTGGCCACGTAACTGCATTTACGTACGCCTGTACGTAAATGCAGTTACAAAACAAAGTAAACAAAACAAAGGGTCCCAAAGATTTTAAAATCATGATTAAGTCTTAGCTATCTGTCCTGAACCAATACAAAATATAGAGAACTCAACCATAAGCGAAATGATAATAATCCTAAAGGCTTCATAAATCGCCTATTTCGGTATGCATTATATACGATCTGCGGTTGAGACCGTTTAGAGAACTGACTTGCCTAGTGCTATTGACCAGCTCATGAGCATTCATTTTATGATTTTCAGGTTTAACATTTGAAATAGCTGAAGGTGGTTTCTTAGACATAGATGTGACCATAAGTGGTCCAGACGGGAAGGTTATCCACCAAGGACAGAGAGAGTCCTCAGGAATGTATGCATTCTCGGCCACCACTGCTGGCAGATACACTTATTGCTTTAGTAATAAGATGTCCACTATGACACCTAAGGTTTGTAGAAAATTTATAAATTAATAAACTGTCTTTATCATACTCAATGTTCTGTCATGATTTAGTCTACTTGAAAAGTAAGATGACCAGGGTAAGCTGGGCTGCAAACTAAATGGCACTTTACAGAATGGTATTCACAGAACTGTAGATATTGGCGGCTTAGTACTATCAACAGAACGGGAAATTATTTTTTATGGTTTCAAATCAGTTGAAAAAACAATGTATGTGTGCATCAGAATACGCATTCCAACCTCAAAAAAACAGCAGTCGTGGGCAGTGTTTCCCGCTGTCATATTTTTAATCGCTAGGCTCCCGTGACTAATGGGTTGATGTTTAATGATTGTAGCTTTATTTACTTATTTATTAATACTTTATTGTAGCTTTAATCAGTATTAAAAGCTTTTTTGTCTATCTTTAATCATTTAGATATACCTAGTCAGGTCATAAATTCTGTCACATGTTTAATATAAAATTATTGGAACAAGTTTATTTATTATGTAACCATTTATATACCAAAATGAACTTAACAAAACATAGATTCTTATGACAATAAAGTTTATTCAAAATGACCTCCGTGATTTTGAATACAGGCCTTCAATCTGCGCGGCCAGTCGTCTATCGCAGCACGAACGAGGTCCATGTCAATATCGGCTGCTGCCTTAATCAAGGATGTCTTGAGTGACTCCAAATTGGGATGAGGCTTTGAGCACGCCTTTTCCTCCATGTGTTGCCATATCTTGTAATCTAACGGACTCAAATCTGGATTGGAGGAGGGCCAGTCTTCGTGCCAGATGAAGTCGATTTCACGCGCCGCCAGCCAGTCTTGTGTGCTCTTCGCTCTATGAGCTGGCGCCGAATCTTGTTGGAATACCCAGTGCCTGTTATTGAACATGGTATGAGAAACAGGTTCCACAAGGTTCGTCAGGACTGTATTTTGATACACAACTGCATTCGTTTTTACACCTTTCTCACAAAAATGTACCTCTGTTAAGCCCCAATAAGAAACTCCCAACCATACCATGAGCGAGGATGGAAAATGACCTCGTTGGACACGCGGAATACGGTTGCTCGCTTTTCACTACTGTGTGCGTACACCTTATTATTTTGTTTGTTGTAGCTCTCTTCTACGGTAAAAATTTTTTCATCCGAAAAAAGAATTTCTCGATATTTTTTTCTCGCGTACCGCTTCAACAAAGCGCGGCATCTCTTCAGTCTCAGGTAAATTAGACGAGCATTTAAACGATGTCCTGTTTTTCTTCGATATGCCCGAAGCCCTAAGTCTTCATTTAACACCCTTTTCACCGTGGTTCTGCTTAACCCCATCTGAAGGGCCAACAGTTTCTGCTTACGTTTGGGATTTCTTTGAATTCGCGCCTTCACAGCTTTTATCACTGCTGGAGTCCTAACAGACCGAGGGCGACCACTTCTTGACCTGTCATCTACACTAGTCTTCATTGTATCGTTTGATGGTACGATAAACGAATCTTTTGGTTATATTCAAATTTTTCAGTATGTCAAAAATTTGAATTAGCGCGTAACCGCAACGATGCAACGCAATAACTGCAACACGGTCTTCTTTAAGCGTCCACTCCATATTTAAAAATGAGTAAAATTCTAAAAAGTATAAATTTTTATTTTCATGAACAATTCGAAATTCGAATTCAATAAACTTTTTTGTGGCCAGCATTCTAAAAGAAAAGTTTTTACTGTGTGACAATACTTATGACCTGACTAGGTACTTATATTCATGCAATGTGTGCATTTTATTACGACTTCTTCAAACCCTAAGCTATTAATATTTTCTTTAGGTGGTAATGTTCAACTTGGAAGTAGGAGACTCACAGCATAAGGGCAAGGACAAGGAAGGAGAGGTGGACCACAACAAGCTTGAAGACATGATCAAAGAGCTCGCCACCACATTGAAGACTGTCAAACATGAACAAGAGTACATGCAGGTACTAACTTTGAAAAGATTTAGAAACAATGGAGATTTTTTTATTTGACTCTTGCATCAGTCATTGTTTTTTTTTTTTTAGTAAAGCTATGTTCTTTAAACTGTGATTTAACAAGCCTATGTTATTCCTAATTGTTTTATAACTTAATGTAATATAGGCAGAAAACAAACAATCAATATATTTTGGCAAAATAATATACCCATTTTATTAACATCTTGTGTTTGTTTATCCACAGGTAAGAGATCGCATCCATCGTTCAATCAACGAGAGCACAAACTCGCGTGTTGTGATGTGGTCTATATTTGAGGCGTCAGTACTTCTAGTCATGACTCTTGGTCAGGTTTACTACCTTAAGAGGTTCTTCGAAGTGCAACGAGTTGTTTAATAACTAATTTGGGTATTGTACGACTATAAGCCAAATTCTTCACATTGTGTAAGAATTTGTTTTATAATTTAGGGGTTTTTGTAAGCATATCTCTGTAAAACTGTATGTTTCTATGGGTCAACGTATTTTTATTTATTGAATGAAGTATAGAAAAAAACCATAAGAAAATGTCATACATTTTATAGAAACTATGTTTACAAAAAAGTTCCCTTTACAATATTGTTAGGGCACCTCGCCCCTTGACTTTTTTGTATATGTATATCTTTGAGAATTGTATCAGATCATTAAAATTTCATGTGTGTTTCAGTTCTATGTAAATATGTCATTTTCATTATGTGTCACATCTGTGTAAACAATTACAATAGCAATTATTGTTATTTATTTTTACTTGAACAAAGTTTTAGTTCTAACTTTTTTGAATAGTATATTATGTATTATGTAACGAAGTTATTAACATAAAGTGCAATATAACACTTATAAAAAGGGGTGAGGTACGTATGAGTTTCGATCTGAGTGTGTGTGGACATATGTGAATGTATGTTTTCGATGAAATAAATTAATATTGTTTGTATAATATTATCATTTCATTTTAAATCAATTTCTCCTTAAGAGCTTCTTTACAAAATATGCTGCAGGCAGATTGACATTTAAACGTTTATATTATTATAATAGCTGTAATAAGAAATCATCTACTACTGTTACACTTCAGAACAGTGAATTAAATAAAATTCTACCTTGCTCTCTAAAACTGTATATTTCTATATTATAGAACTCAAGGTAAAGTCACTGTCCATTGAATTTTATCCCAAAAATAGTTGCAAAAGGATTGAATACTGTTAAATAAAAGACTGTATAAAATCAACAATGTAATTGGTACACCAGCACCAAATATGTTATGATATTATTAAAATAGGTACATTTTTTTAATGTTATAGGTTGTGCAAAACTTTCTGACAGATTTCTGAAGTTAGCCATTTGGCTATTGGCGGTGGCAGTTGCTATGCAGCCGCTCAACTGTCAAATAAATTTGCGCGTTCTGTACCTAAGGGATAAATGTTATTGCAAAAATTAAATATTAATCTATGATTGTGTAATTGGAAGACAAATAATATCAGACCTACATTATATACATATCAAAGAAATTACATGTTAACAACTAAATCATAACTCTAATAATCGTATTGTTTAGAACTCTGGCAAGAACATGCACAGTATAAACATAATTCGAGCACCTTTCGTGAGAGATTCTTGAGCAGATATTTCGATTTTACTAGATTACTCTCCTGTTATCTGTGATAACAATAGTCCAATACAAAAAAAAAGTACTTGAACACTAATCCTAAGTAGCATTTATCTTAATCTTAATAGATTGAAAGTCTTAATATCTTTATAAAGGTAGCGAAAGCTCTTTGTGTGTTATTGCTTAGTTTTACATTTATCTCGTGATGTATGTTTGCTTATGGGGCTTAACCGATTGAGCTGAAATGTATGTACAATAAGAGCGAGAGTTGAATGCAGTCTGGGTCCGAAAAGTAAGACCGCTTCCGAATCTGTGAATAACCGTAGAACATTTACGCGACGTATATACACTCTTAGTGAACTGTTTATAGCTTTGTCTAAAAAAAAACTTTCAAACAAAGTAAAAAAAAGTAAAATCTCAAGCTTGGCCATGAAACATTTTGGTCATATTCTCGTGCGAGCGAGATTCGCAAGCATGCACGAGGTCCTAAAATAACACATTGATTGACAGCCAGTAAAGAGTGAATGATGGGTTGAGTACTAGGGTCCCAGACTAGCCGTTGATATCGAGCCGTCCAGTGATGAGCGCGGGCAGCACGGCGCCGGCGGGCAACTGGCGCACCGATTCCGTGGCGCCCGGCAGCTCTAACAACACGCTGGCGCCGCACGCACTCAGCAGCCTGCTGCTGCACTGGAAGATAAATAATACTTGTTTAGACGTCTGTGCGCCTGGTACTTCTATGTTATCATTACATGTGAATTTGTTTATTTGTTTGGATTTGACCTCTATACATTGAAATTGAACATTTTCTGTGTTAAACCCATACAACACTTGCAATACCTAGCAAGGCTGTAATTACGAACACGCAATAAGAAGGGCCCCTTCCCCCACCTGAATTTCTTTTCTTACCCTATTGCATCTTATTTGTCAAAAAAAATACAAATTTTCATAAAAAAAAAAAATAATACCCAGTGTTGTATATTTCCTCTCCCTGCACGGTTGTCTGGAAGAGATCGCTTTGAGCGATAAGACCGCCAATTGATACACCCTTAGTTTTAATTTTGTTGTTTGTAAAATTTACTGTATATGTGGATCAATAAAGTGTTTCTTATCTTATCTTATCTTATAATATTTGGGGTTTATACTCCAACAGAACAGGTTACCCTACTTACACTGTCAGAGTCAAATCACAAATTATAGGTTGTGTGGCCAACCTATATATTGCAGTTTCAGGTCGCCGAGATTCCTACAAGGCCTGCAACATGACCTGACGACTGCCTCCTACATATCTTATAGGAAACAGCCGGGACCCAGTTTTACGTGCCTTCCGAAACACGGTAGCGTTCAGGCGAAAATCTTTGCCACACTGAGATTTGAACCCAGGACCTCCGGCTTACAAGTCGGAGGTATGACCACTGGGCCACGGACGCTACATCATACGCCATCGGACGTTCTTATCGCTGCGCCGAGCGGCAATTCCTATGTGATGTATAGTATACCAGGGAAAGATTTATCCTGCGTGCTAGTCTCTTACCATTTTCGACCGCATCATCACTTAACATCAAAGGAGTGGGGAACATCATGCTGGTGTGCTTAATGACTTGTTTTTTGTACATACTTGGTTCCCAATAAGTGTAGCGATAGGCATATCATCATCAGGCGAGAGTGCAATAGTAGCGCGTGCGTATTCAGGTCGCGGGTCGAGCGTGTGCGCGTGCGCGAGGCGGGCGCGCAGCCGCGGCCACGCACGCGCTCGCTGCACGCACACTCGCAGCGCGCGAACCACGAATAACAGGCAACACACGTACGCTGATACTGGGTTACCTGGAAATTACATTTATTTATAGGTAAACCAACAGCTAAAAAATAAAACTTAATAATTCACAATGTACGAGGGTGATTTGATAAGTCCGGTAAAAATAAAACAAGGGTTAATTTTTTTTGGTTTAGTTTTTATTTATTTCTCAACATAGTCTTCCTGAAGGGCAATACACTTAGTTAGACGATCCTGTAGCCTACCGATCCCCTCCTTGTAGTAGGGTTTTCCAAGGCCCTCGAAATAGGCCCCAGTCTCCTTGATGAGCTCAGAATTTGAGAAAAATCTGCGCACCCCGAGCCATTTCTTCATGTTTGGAAACAGGTAGAAGTCACTCGGAGCCAGGTCAGGGGAGTAGGGTGTATGGGGGAGCACTTCGTAGCGCAGCTCCACCAGCTTGGCCGTCGCAACGGCAGACGTGTGTGCAGGTGCGTTGTCATGGCGAAACAAAATTTTCTTCACTAAATGAGGCCGTTTGATTGAAATTTCTGTGTTGAGCTGATCTAGGAGAGACGCGTAATAAGCTCCGTTTATTGTCTTCCCTGTTTGGAGGTAATCCACAAGGATTGTGCCTTGAGCGTCCCAGAAAACAGTCGCCATCACCTTTCCGGCAGACGGAACCACTTTTGCCTTCTTTGGTGCACTGCCGCCAGCTTCCACCCACTGTTTGGACTGTTGTTTGGTCTCGGAGGTGTGAAATGGATCCACGTTTCATCCACCGTTATGAAACGCCGCAAGAACTCCTCCGGGTTGCGCTGGTACAGCGCCAGACTGGCCTTGGACATGGTCACGCGTTGTCGTTTTGGTCCACAGTGAGCAATCGCGGCACCCACCTCGCGGAAAGCTTTTTCATCTCTAGGAAAACGTGTAGGATGTTCGAGACCCGTTCAGTTGAGATGCCTGTAGTCTTGGCTATCTCACCAATTTTGATCCTGCGATCCTCCAACACGAGATCGTGGACTTTGGTGACCATTTCGGGTGTGGTCACCTCCACAGGACGTCCTGGTCGGGGCTCGTCCTCCGTGCTCATCCTGCCGCAACGAATGCTTGTGAACCACTGATGAATCATTTTTGATGAAGGAGAAGATTCACCGTAATACTTGTCTAGTGATTTTTTTATTTGCGTAATTGTTTTCTTTCTCAAAAAGTAATGCTTTATCAACACTCGAAACTTACTTTTCTCCATCTTCACTGTATACTAGGTACTTGTCTACTCTAAATGACTGTCAAATCAAAACTAATCAATATATTTGGATAAAATTTTATCGGCATACCATCAAAACAATAACCTGTCAGGACATGTTAATAACTTGTCAATACTATGTCGCTATCATCCATTTTTACCGGACTTATCAAATCACCCTCGTATACTCCATACAGCCAATTAAAGGTTCACACGTACATATATAATATGTTATGTGTCATATATATGTTTTTTTAAGTTTTTTGTTTTGTGGAGTTTCAATAAAGAGTTGTGTATTGTGTATTGTATTGTGTATTGTATATAACACAAAGTATTTTATAAAAAACTGTAACTTTTAAATGTTCACACAAGACACGACCTGTTCCACACCTGTTCGTTTGTGGTGATTGAGAATCCCGCACAGGCACTTAAAAATATCGAAGAATGTGACAGAATGGAGATATTGAAATGGAAGTGGTGATGAAGTATAGTGGCGTTTTTCTCGAGTCTATACGAGTGTCCTACTGACCATCAAGGCCTAATAAAATTCAGGCCTCGCTGTGCCTCAGGTGCGGAGCAAAAATACATATTCATAGATAGACGCTATCTACAATTTTTATGAGATTCTTTTTGATGACTTTTACAGCAGAATGATCATACTAGAAAACTAACTACATAATAAAAAATCTTAATAATGTCTTACCGGGCAATGCAAATATGAACTTTGTTTTCCCTTCATACTGACAGGTCGCGAAGGTACTCGGCTTGCCTGGCTTCATACGGACGCGGCCGAAGTGAAGAGTTGCTCCGAAATCCTAAACAAATATTAAACAAATTGACATTTAATTTGATTCAGTTTTATAGGCAAGACCCCGGCATTATGACGGCCCGCAGGAACATCCCCTGGTTTTTTAGTGGATATCCCGCCGCGCCCATCTTCGACGCGGGAGTCTCAAATGAAACTGTATTTTCCTACAGAATATAACTGTATTTTCTCTACTACTATTCTTTTTTACAATAATACAGGGCAGCTTATGGCGAGCTGTTGGGGAGTAGCGACCCCACGGACCCGAGTGCTCCCGGGGGAGGATTCTGTTCCTCATCTCCGGCTTGCCTTCACCGGCGGCCGGAGTGAACACTGACGAGGAACAGTCCCTCACCTCTGTGCTTGCCTTGATTGGCCGGCCAGAGTGGAGTCGCGAGAGCTTTTCGCTCGGAGGGAGGATGTGACGCATAAGTGGCGAGTTGGCCTACGTGTTTAAAGTCCAGGGACACCTCTCCCCCTCCAGCCACTTGCACCAACGTTGCCCTTCTCGTCGGCTATGTAATGCCGGCCTTTATGGGGGCCCGTTTAGTGAGTGGCGAGTCATCACCTGCCTATACATATATTTCCTAATGGGACGGAAGTGGCAGGTGCCGTAGTCCTAGCAATAGCCTCATTAACCATCCATTTAGAATACACATCCATAGCCTAGGTCAAGTAGTTTCCATTAATTAGCAATAGTCCTGTCACTTGGCGGAGACTGCCTTTGAGCCCATTTTCTATGGATGGACTCACAGACAGACTCCAATAAGTGTCACCCATTACATTTATATTAAAAGCTCAAAAGGGCCTCTGCGCGTTGGACTTTTTGTCTCCGTGTACGCCTATAAAAAGGCCCGGGCTTAGCCCGTGTTAAAGAGCGACATATTACTATTTTGGCCCAAAACCATCAGAGTCAGACGTCGCGGCAGGCCTAAACGGAGATGGCGGGACGAACTAGATTCCTTCTGCAAAAGCTGGATAACTATAGGCCTTGACAGAAAAGAGTGGAAAGAGGGAATGGGAGGCCTTTGCCCAACAGTGTGACAAACCAGGCTGAAAATAAAATAATTTAATTACAAGAAGACAGTAATATTCGTACCTTGAGTAGTACAGGTTTGAGTAAGTCCCGCTCTCCCATAGACACTCCTCCAGTACAGACTAGTATGTCGGCGCAGGCGAGCGCTGCAGATATCCCCGCCACTAACTCCGCGGGGGAGTCTCGGGCGATACCGCAGTCTATGCTGTCGTAGCCGTGTTCTCTGAAATGTTAGTTATAATAAAAAACATTATCAAAATGAATTGTGCCTTTTTTTAAACCAAGAAAAATACGTTACGCATCATCACCACACACCGGGGGGCGCGGGGCGGAAGATGGGGATACCCACTAAAAACCTGGGTGTGTTCCTGCGGGTACGCCGAAGCACTCATCCGCGGCAAATGAATAGTGCCTAGATTTACCCGGTGAAAAGTATCTTAAGTGCTTAACCATCATCCTTTCAGTGTTGAATATTTTCTGTGGTTGGTTGTCTGTAAGATATCGCTCAGGCGATAAGTACCGCTAATTGGTACACCATTAGTGTAAATTTAGTTGTAAGTTTTTCTATTCTATGTGGTATCAACTAAGAGTTATTTTATCTATGTGTGTTATTTCTCTGGTCTAAGCTATAACATACAAAATCTTATTCTATGGTCTAAGCTATAACATACCAAATTTTGAGGTCAATCCATTTAGAAATAAGAAATTCACATGGCACACTGTACCGGCCTTCTTTCTGTTTGTTGACATCGTGATACGACACACGATTTCAGGCTAAATTTTGATCGCCGCACCCGCACAGCAATAGATACCTCAAAAGCGCCTTGAGCATGCTTCTATTGGAGTCCCGAATGTGTGCCGGACGAAGCTTCAGCTCCGACGGCTCTTGCAGCTCGTTACCAGTTGACAACAACGCTATCTGGAAACAAAACAAATATATTGTAAGAAGTAGTTATTAAAAATCCTTGCTAAGTCTGAATAATTAATATTTTTTTATAATTGGCTTTATAGAATTTACTTTTGCAAGTATTTAACATTTAACAATTTGGCCGTCAAAAGGTTAAGGTCTGTAGGCAGCTGGCCTTTCAGCAAAACCTTTAAGAACATAACAAGAAACTAGTAGAGCTTTTGTTCAATTGCCTTTTTTATTTCGTTTTATGTTGTATGATGTATGTGCCATAAAGCAACGTACAGTCTTTGTCGATTCCTATTATAATAGATTATAATCATTATTATAATATTTACCTTAGGATATGCCTTAACAGTAACATTCTGATATCCAGCACCGGCTAAGACGCCCACTATAGCCGCGTCTAAGTAATCACCTGCGATAAAAGAAAATCTTATGTTTTTATGATATTTATATTGCTTTTCAGAATATATTTACAGATCCACGAAATGTTTCGGCCAAGTAGTGAGCTATGACGTTATGACTTAACAATTCTAGTGCGTTGTATTCCAACCGTTTTCTATTAAACTGGCTTATACTAGCGGCTTTGCCCGCATGGAGAAATCTTTTCTTAGCAGAGGTCTACGTCATAAAACCTATCTGTGTTCCAAATTTCAACCCAATGTATTCAGTGGTTTGACATGTGTTGATAGCTCAGTCAGTCACTCTTGCTTTTTATATACTTAGAAGATTTACAAAGAAAATATAGATATGTGTTTAAAGTGTGAAAAAATATGTACCTATATTTTCTAATAATCTCCTTGATGGACAAATATGTTTTAATTACTTGTATTTACTTCGGCTTCGTGCCGACCATTTCGATCCTGTACGGGGATCTTCTTCAGGGAGTAGCTCCGGTAACGCGCTTCAAGGAGAAGAAGATCCTCGTACAGGATCGAAACGGTCGGCACAAAGCCGAAGTACCTAAATACAAGTGAGGTTATGCCGTTTATTTACAAAGATGTTGTAATTAATAAATCTATTGTTGAATAGATTGCAGATTCAAATATATTTATGTCAATCAAGTTTGAAAATATGTAGTTCCAAGTAACCTTTTTTAACGAGTGGAGCTCCCATGGGTATATCAAAGCCGACCGGTCTGAGATCCTGTTGAGGTTTCGGAGCCACCAGGATCTCCACTTCTAGCTCTGTCTGCCCATCTTCTGACGCTGTTAACAACTTTGTATCTTCTACCTGACGAAAATTAAAACGTTTTAATATTGTGTATGACAAACATTTAATTGGTTAATATTTTTAAATGCATTTATTTTACGTTATTGACTACCTACTTTATATAAATGACTAGCTTATGCTCGCGGCTTTGCCCGCACGGTGAAATCATTTCTTAGCGGAGGTCTATGTAATAAAACCTGTCTTTGATCCAAATTTCAACCCAATCCGTCGAGAGGTTTGGACTGTGCGTTGATAGATCAGTCAGTCACTCTTTCCTTTTATATATTTAGATATACGCCGATTTTCCAACTCTAAACCTACCAAACAGCGACACAATAATGAACAGTAATATATATTGTATGTATCTTATAATCTATATCAGGATGTCCCGAATGACATATAATAATAATGAGACATAATAATAATTTATCTCGTTAATCTCTTTAGATAATGCGATTCAGATTTGAGAGTACTCATGTCGATGTGGGCGCTGTTATCACCGCTACCAAAAAGGATGAGTAAACACATGATAAGACGGTATCTTACGCTAACGTAATATACATTATGACATGATTATTTTTCACACTTAAAAAATTACAATAAATTCATGTTTTGTGCCAGACTTGAGGTATTTTTTGACCCAGTAAAAATGCGTTTCGTAATGTATTTATGCATAATCGCACCGTGCCGAGGGGCACAGGGTGTTATGTGGGACTCCTCCACCGAAGAAGTGCGGGGTATAGTCAAAAAACGTTGGGTGCCGAGGCTGCATTCGTCCGCGAGCCATGAATCCCTGTGCCTATGCAAAGATAATGATAGGTTGTGAAGTAATTGACCGTCCACCTCCCATGGTCAATGGTCCTGTGCCTACCTCTGCGGCTTTCGGACCGAATCGCCGCACGCGCTGTACTTGTCTCTGGCCGCGAGGGGTGCTGGCTAAAACATACCGCTTTCTTCTTTACCCATACAAATATTTTCATTAAAGTCCCGGCCATTCTCCCATACTTCTTCCATCATGGGCAGACCCGTCTACTAGGTTGTGAAGTGTTTGTAACCTGTACAACGCAGTCGGCGCCGGCCGGTAGCGCCGCACCGGTGTTGATGCGCGCGCACTCGCCGGCGCACAGCGGCGCAGTGGGAGCTTCGCCCGCCGCCAGCGCCGTGCGCACGCGACGCGGTCCCGCACCGTCTCTCGACATGCATGCGTAACCTGATAGAATGATGTAGAGTATGTGTGTATTGAGGAGTTAGTTAAAACAAAGCAAAATTAAAAAATCTAGCTGTCGAAATCTCATAAATAGGTGGTGAGAGTGTATGTTTTTCAATTGTCATCATAATGAATCAGTATCCCCTTTTGTCTGGTCTTTAGTTATCTTCTTTGTGTGGCGTTTGTATAATCAGAATGCCTGTTTTTCGGAAGTTTATGGCGTCTTAATAGTATCTTAAGTCCACAACTCAAGTCAGTTATTACAGTCTTATTTTTCTCTGTACAATCTAGTTAGTATTACTAAACATTCTTAGAAATTAAGTTTTCTGAGATAACATTAATTTTCACATAAAATCTGCAAATATCCCCCACTTTTTCTAACTTTATTACCGATGAATTTTAAAATAGCTAATAGCTTTCTAAGTAAAACTTCTAAACCACGTCATAATGTCGTGAATTCGCATCATTTTCGTGTGCAGTGATTCGTAATCACTTGAAATACAACAATGGATCACCGTAAATATGTGGTGGAACTAATTGCCTTTTACCTTGCTCATTATACACAAACATCAAACTATGCTGTTACCAACTATTTTATCAGACTTTTATAGCCTTAAAATGACTTTATTAAATACATAATTATGGTAAAATATTCAATTCAGGTTATCTTAGTCTATTTCTATTACATAAGTATGAGAGACTTTAATAATCAAAAGAGTATAATATCTTCCTAATGTTATAAATGTGAAAGTTGGTATGGATGTTAATTTTTGCTCTCTCACACCTAATTAGCTGATAGGGCTTAAATTTGGAACTTTGTTCCTAGAATGACACAGGCTACTTTTCTACTCTTTTAACTTGTATATTTAAGACAGTAGAATCGCCTAATCATAAGACTTTTAATTAGCACTTATAAAAGAATATATATATTTATCACTTACCATCTTTGACAGATGCAGTGAATGGTGGCATCGGCTCCTTTGCACACAATGTCTGCCCTACTATTCTCCCCAATCCTTCTTCTAACGTAACTATCTCATAACTTCCTACCCATTGCTGCATTACTTCATCTACCACCTTCCAAGCATCAGACATTTCCAGCATTGGAAATGGTGACTCTCTGGGCCTTAGGGCAACTTTGGTTATATCCACCAAACTGCTATGGTGGTGAGAACATACATGCCCAAACTGCATTGAATCATGAATAGTTCTGACCTCTGACAAATCATTGTGAATTAACGATATAGCATGAGACAAAACAGGTTTGACCACCTCAAAACATTCAACGACAGCTTTCTTACTGCCTGGGAAGTTTATTATTAAAGTTTTGTCTCTAATACCAGCTACAGATCTCGATAACATTGCCATAGGCGTCTTTTTCAAACTTGCTTGTGTTATAGCCACAGTTATGGCTGGGACTTCCCTATGTATGACGGCTTTAGTAGCTTCCGGAGTTACATCTCTTATGCCAAGACCAGTCCCTCCAGTTGTTAACACTAAATCCAAATTCGTCTCACAGAAGTATTTTAGTTCTCGTTCAATGATTTCCTTTTCATCTGGAACGATGATTGTATGGAGATTTGCTTCCGGGAAGAGTTCTTTGATGAAATCTGCTAGGGCTGGCCCTGATTGGTCTTTAGAGGGCTCCTTGAAGCATGTGTCGCTTATGGTGATCACAGCCACCGCTTTCACCATGGTGCTAAAATTAATATATTGATGTTAAAAATAGTTTTTAATGGTAAGTATATCTAGTGTAACTTTTTTCTATGTTATGCAACTATTTTAATTTTACACTAATTTAAATTATAAAATAGATTAATTAAAATTCTTACATTTTTAAATAAATATAAAAAATACAACTTACACCGCTTCACTCCACTGATTTATATGAACACTAATAAATCTTGGTGCTCTTCCAAGTGTTTATGAATGAACTCATGAGAGACCTTTATTACGACACTGTGATAGCGCGCGGTACAAAAATAACAATTAAAATGATAAGAGCCAAACTCCGCGGATGCCGGCGCGGCAAGATGCGGCACACGGGCCTAAAATAATCTTTGCGCACACATTGTCACCTTGACATGTGTGACATTGACAGAATGGTACTGCTGCCAACATAACAAATCAAAAACTGCGTTCAATAAAATTTAATTGTACTAAATAACATGCTCAATAATATAATTCGCAATACTTTTACACATGATACAAATAATATGAATATTAATGTCGACAAGACTGACAGCGTATACAGCTAGTGCGCAACAAGCCGCGTCTCAAGCACGTGTTTTGGTTCCAACATGACAACATTCCAAAAAATTCTTGGGATTTATTCTTGGCGATGAATATTGATTTTATGTTTTGTCGTATGTGCTCTCCATCGGGTATGGAAAGCAAAAACATTGTTGGAGCAAATAAAAAGTGTAGTTTGACAATGTTTTATGAAAAATGTTGTGATGCTTTTGTTGAATGTTTGAACCAAAACACACGCTGAAGACGCGGCTTTACTTAAACTAAAATGGCTGCCGATCTTAGAATAAAATAAAAAGGAAAGAAAGATAAGAGACGCCTATACCGCAGTCGTCTCACAAATGTTCTTTCAATTTACTTCGACGAGGTATCTGACACTTTCCGATCCAGCAGGCCCAAGTTTGGCATAGCAACGATAGCGCGTATTTGCTTCCCTTTTAATTTTAATCTTAGTTGCCGACTGAGCTCAATATAATATTATAATCACAACATTCATTATAATTCTAGACGATTATTCGTAAAGCTATATTATACATATCAACTCTTATTTGTCAGATCACTGATAACATCCTGTTCTATCGTTATTTTACAGCACACGTCGATGAGTCGTTGTAAAGGCTTGTATTTGAGTAATGCGCGGGAGTTGCCCACCACTATCAGCTTGTGTTTCGCCCTTGTCACGCTCACTGCTAACCGTCGCTGATCGTTTAGTACTTCGCCCTCCTAAAAACAAAAATTGTGCATTCATATTTGTTTTATTGTGAAATTTAAATTAAGTTCTATATTTTTTCGAACGTAAAACGACCTTATTTTATTGACGTAGTAGGTACACAGATAGTTATGATAAAATTGGTGACGCCCATAGGGTCTTACCGCCTGAAAAGTATTCTATGTGTTATTCAAGAGTCTAAGCTACCTAATTTACCAAAATTCAGCCCAATCGCCTGCCCAATTACGTGGGGTTAATTAATAAAAATAACTCGCGACATTTACTTATCTATGACTTAGAAAACTAGATGGATGGATAACACTTAATTGACACACAAAAAAGATCTTAAAAACTAAAAAAGTACAAAACTAAGTGTGTAAATAAATGTTACAATTGGCGGTCTTATCGCTAATAGCGATATCTTCTATACAACCGAGTAGGGAGAGGAAAAAAAATTATATACATATGGGTTGGTGGTGTGATGTAACTTAACAGAAAGCAAAGTGTTAAAATATTACAAGATAAAAATAATCCTTAGTAAATCATTTTTTTAATTCTCAGACTAAGCACTAAAATACGCTTTCAGATTTATGTCCAAAAATTAAACAAAACAAACACACACACATAAATTGATGAGGTACCCAAAAATGTATTAGCTAATATAATATTTAGTGTTAATTCCGCTTCAAAACCAAACCTTTTTCCTTTTTACCTAATAAATTTGTTATAATGGATTTCCGCAAAGTAACGCCTGATTTCATTAATTAATTAATTACTTGATATATTACCTTAACTTTCCTGTCATCCGCTTCAAGTTTCCTGGTACACGAATAAATAATGACAGACTTGTCTCTCCCTTGGAACTGGTCAACGGTGCTCACTTCCACAGAGTGTTGGACGAGGAACCGCCGGAGGAAGCCCACTTGGTCGCGGTACGGCGCTATTACACCTATATCGGTGTTTTTAACTCCACCCTGTAGGGAAAATATGGATATTGCAGTATTGCTATGTTTTAAGGACTTCTGCTGTTTTAAGGGTAAAGATAACCATAAAAAGACCGAAAGAGAGATAATTATTATAACACCAAATTTACTTATCTAATATATAAAATTCTCGTGTCACAGTTTTCGTTGCCATACTCCTCCGAAACGGCTTGACCGATTTTGATGAATTTTTTTGTGCTTATCCGATATCTATGAGAATCGACCAACATCTATTTTTCATCCCCCTAAATGTTAGGGGTAGTCCACCCCTAAATTTTTTATTTTATTTTTTTGACAAAATTTTTAATTTCTATTTTTTTATGATACAACATACAAAAATACATACAATCCTCAATTTTCACCCTTCTACGATCAACCCTTATTTCTTAATAGCCATTTTAGTAATTTAATCATTTTTCCTCTCCGGTCGAAAACTGATCAATCGTCATTTAATTAGTTATCCCCGCCAGATGTCTACAGGTGTCACTTCTGACCCAGTAAACAGCACGGAGTAGGGATGAGAACGAAGCCGGTCTCCTTTCTTTCTCACTCCCTACACAGTTGTCGGCCATCATTATTGTTTATGCATCAAGTATAGTAGTAACGTTGACAATTATTATTTTGCTATCTCAGTGTAACTCTCATATTAACTTTTAATCATTCCTATTTTATCAATAATAATTAAATTATCAATTTTGAGTGTATTTTGCACGATTAGTTAATCAAGTGATTTTATAACCTCAAAAGTACTCAACACGTGACACGAGCTTCCAATAACAACGGATTTTGTGTTGTAAGTATACTTTTTTTTTTTATTTATATCGAAAATGTTGTTGATCTTATAAAAATGTAATTTTAATTTAATTTTATTAAAAAAAAATGTAATTGAACAATTAAGATTTTCATAGTTTACAAAAAATCAATCATTATGAATCTTTATTGAAATGTCAATGGAAATATTGGTTGTATGAAAAAAATTTCCATAAAATAATGCTTATTTCACGCATATACCACATTCTTACATACATACAATATACAAATTCTAACATACATACATACTTCCAATAAGTAAGCTATTTTTTGTCTACACTAGAAATTACTAGGAAATTATTTATATGGCAAAACAACGTTTGCCGGGTAAGCTAGTATCGTATAAAATTTGAAGTACAGCGTCATCCACATCTTTTTTTGCATTTTTTTTATGCAATGTAGTAAGAAGACGGGCCAGACGCTCTCCCGATGTTAAGAGATAACGCTGCCCGGGATTCAACAATAAAATTAATATTGTTGCATTGTACCATAAATGTAACGGTTACGTTGTCAAAAGCGCAAAATTTACATTAGACAAAAATTAGGGGTTCAATAGAAGTTTTAATTTCCACTTACCACTTTCAAAGCCTCAATTAATGCCATAATAACACGAGCTTCGTCTTCATTGGTCAGGAATTTGGTACTGTTGTCGACAGAATTAGTTGATTCTGTGGCAGGCATGTCGATGAATACAGCTGCGTGATCGTGCTCTATGCTGCACGCAGTTTGTAACCATGAAGATTTGATGAGGTGAAGCTTCTGTAGGCGATTGTACAAGCATTAGTAAGCCAGTGTACTACTTTGCGAAGCGTCTCCTAGAGGTATATAATTCAAAGTGCTTTTGACACATTGTTGTGTTTGAATATTTCATATATCGCGCAAACATTTTGGCGAAGTAACCTGTTATAAAAGAAAATAATCTAAATATTTCGATAGTGATAATTTTAAGAAGAAAAAGACTGTTGTAAAAAGAGTGCACTTCAATAAATATAACATGAAAGTATTAAATTCTTCACGGGTTACAATTTGTTGACTCAAGCCGAAGACGTTGGTACACATGTACGCACACACGCAAGCATGTACGCACTTACGTACACATCCATACTTTCACATTTATCCTACACACTGCAACATCTCTTTAGTTCAGTTTTCAAGGAGATGTTCCTATATGAATTAATAGGTACCTTTATATCAAAGTTCATCGTAGCCGCAGCGACGTTCTCATTAGCGCACTTGAGTTTATCATTGTAAGCGACTTTGTTAGCGATGTCTGCTAATGGCTTGTTCATTCGGTACTGCAGTTGTAGAGTGGATGTCGCTGATTCATTCCTCAACCTGTGGAACAGACTCTCTTCCATGCCTAGACGTCTGAAACAAGAATATTAAACTTTACCATTGCTGCTACAGATTGACTGAGAGCCTTTCCGCACTTCGTTCGATCCAAGAACGATTTGATTCCGTCAAATGACGAATTCGAAGTGACCATAGTTTCCGTATAATACTATTCTATGTCTCTTTCAGTCCGCTATTGGCCCGTCAAAAATAGTCTTTCGGCCAGAAATGACTTAGCTTTTTCATAAGATAGAACGCTACGCTACGCTGCACCGTTCGAATTGAATGTAGTGTGAAAGCGCTCTTATGCAGAAGTTATACAGAACAGAGAGCACTTTCGTACGATTATGTCGTGGATGTGTAATTTTTTTTTTACCTAGCTGCTCGACTCCTGACCACAGGGGGCAATTGCTCTGGATCTCCGACCAGAATGAACTTCTTCGCAGCGAATAATGGACGAAGGACTGTACATTGGAGGACCTATAACATTACAGAATATTTGTTATTTTTTTTTTTTATTTATTTAGGTAAACCAACAATGACATAGTATGTAGTAATTATGTACTTATAAATAATAAAGAAACTTAAATTACTATGCCACCCACATCGTCTACCACCGATTAATGATTACAAAATAGAAAAAAAAACTAGGCCAAGACATCAGTTACCATATAACATAATACAGCAATGTGAATATACCTACATATTATTACATAATACATTTTTAAGAATGTTATGTCATACTCTTATAATACTAGCTGCGCCTAGCGGTAAATTTCAGCTCAATCAGTCCACCCGTTTAGGCGTGAAAAAGTAACAAACATACATACATTCTTACAAATTTCTTACATTCACGTAAAAATTTTGTTATCCATATGATAGAGGTAGTAAAAATATAATAGTTTACTTACCGGTGAATAATTCTAAGTGTTAAGCATGAATCAAAAATACAAAATAATGTTAATATTCAACATCCTGTGCCAAAATTCAAATTTGAACATCAAATAAATATGAGTACATAACATATACCTGTGTAGCTTCATCCACAATGCAGATATCAAAAGTAGTTCTTGTAAGCATCGCGTGCACAGCTCCTAAACATGTTACACCGACCACTTCCTAAAAATAAGAAAAAATAAATACATTATACATATTTATATTACAGTGTATGTTTTTTTGCGATCATATCTTCTTAAAAATCTGATCACTTATTTCAGATCTTCCTAAAAACGTATCTACCCAATTAGTGTATTATATTTATCTATGCTATCTAATATACGAGAAGAGCTAGACGTTCACCTGATCTAAAGATATTACACTGACCATAGGCGGATTTAGGGGGGGGGGGGGGGGGCAGGGGGCCAAGCCCCCCCCCCCCCCCCCCCCCCAGAAGCATTGTGGAGTTACGAATTTTGAACATATTTCATGGTTAAGATGATTTTTTTTTCTCAGCGCTCGCAGCAAGCTTCGCGCGCACTTATTATTAAGGGTATTTGAACTTTTAAACTGTTCAGAGCGAGCTAAACACACACTTTTTGGAGTAAAAATTATCCTATCAAAAACATAAATGTGAAATTAGAGCCAAGTTCAATATTACGATATATGTATTATGTAGGTACCTATGCGTTAGTTGTTTGTTGACTTCAAAGACAAAAGAAGGGAGATCTAAATTGGTGCCAAGTTCAATGTTTAGTCCTGAAATATATTTATAACATAAAATATTCTATTACAACTTAAAATATTATTTCTTCTTATAACTTAAGATAAATATATTATAGCTTGAGATCTGACTTGGCTTGTTCTCATATTGTATTATGCTAAATATTATAATTAACTTGCCTACTAAAACTGTCTATAAAACTAGCCGCCGTGGAACATAGGGCTCTTTCGTGACTGTTTTTGTATGCAGGTATCTACTTAATAATATGTCGTATATGAGAACAAGCCAAATTAGATCTCAGGCAATAACATATTTATCTTAAGTTATAAGAAGAAATAATATTTTAAGTTGTAATAGAATATTTTATGTTATAAATATATTTCAGGACTAAACATTGAACTTGGCACCAATTTAGATCTCCCTTCTTTTGTCTTTGAAGTCAACAAACAACTAACGCATAGGTACCTACATAATACATATATCGTAATATTGAACTTGGCTCTAATTTCACATTTATGTTTTTGATAGGATTATTCTCACGTGAAGCTCTTAAAATCCACATGTAATAAATAACTGAGCCAATACCAGACGCATATCAGAAATGAAGTAGTCATAGTAAGCCCTATCATATAGATTAATTATCAAGCCCATTGGGCTTACTAGAACTTCATTTATATTTATTTGATTTTAATTATTTCCGGTGCACCGGCCATGGGACTGTCGCTCTACTCTCCGCCGACGAGAGAGGATCGAGGTGGAATAGAATAGGTATTAGGTATCTTCTCCTTATCGTGACTCATAAACAATATAACAAAAGTATATACTTAAAATTACCATACCATTATTATCAGTCATAGAGGTAGTTTGTACTTATAGTAGGTAACATGTAATTTTTTTTTAACAAGCATTTATTATTACTATCTAGCACAAAGGTACTCGTCAAGACGAATCAAACGAGCTCAAACTCGATGGGGTTGCGTCGCTTAATTATGGAGTTCCTATGGCCACCTTCCAGCTCCATCATCAGACCCTGATTACTATATAGTATCAAAGTACTCGTCAAGACAAATCAAATAAGCCCAAACTCGATAGGGTTGCGTCATATAATTACGGAGTCCCTATGGCCACCTTCCAGCTCCATCGTCAGATCACCTCCATGTCACAATAATATTGCATTGTCATCCAATTTATACATGCATGCCAAATTTCAGCTTAATCGGAAACCGGAAGGTGGATCATATTTAATTTGCAAGTTAATTACCATACCTACTTTAAAATTAACAATTTTTATTAAATTTAAAAATATTATTAAATCATTAAAATTTACTAGTTTCTGATTTTTTCCTTTGTTACTATGACTATGCCTATCGGGATGCCAAATTTCAGCTTTCTAGGTCATCTGGAACTGGGATATTACTTTTGATCTATCCCTCAGTATGTATTAACTTCACCGATTACTGGATGTTTATATCTAAATAACCGTTTAAGCTGTGTTATTGGAATTTGGAACATAGATATAGTTCGTATATTTAAGTATATGTGCCAAATTTGACTTGTCTATGTGTAATAGTTTTTGTATAACGAGGGTGTAAAAAGTCGTCAAAACGCGCTTTGGACGGTTCGTGTAATATAACACACGGCGCGGTCGCCAGTTCCTTTGCTTGAACTTGGCTTGACTCGCTGCCGCGTGTCTAGATAATATTTTTGCCCGTCTGCATCTTGACCCCCCCCCCAGCCAGTGATTGGATCCGCCAGTGACACTGACCATTACAGTTGGAGTGTTACTTAAGCATTCCATAGGTAAGTAGTAAGTAATCCTACACAATTTTGCGATCGTCATACAAACATAACATAATAATATATTATTTTACTATAACTCATAGTCCATAGTAGACTACATATTATGTAGTCTCCTTAGGCCAGAATTTCCCTGGCCACCATAAGGCCTGATCAAACCTGAGCGATATTTTCGCTACCCGGCGGAAGCGAAAAGAAACCACATACATATTTCTATGCAGTTTTGGAGCAAATCTTGCCAATCTTACCATAGAATTATAAAGCCTGTCCAATTGTTCAGGAGTATCACAGGAACCAATGAGCGCTTGTTCAGTTCGGCTGGACAAAGATGGCGCCACTCTAGCTGAAGATCCGAGTCTCATCACTTTTATTGAGTCTGGTATCCTGCCAGAAAGAAATCATAATTATTACAGTTTATTTGAGATTAAATAATAATAATTAATCAATGTAAAGTGTAAGCTTTTGTATAAAGAAATAGTAACATCTAATGTCTCTTTCGATAAATTGGTAGAACAATTACCTGCTCAAAACAGTGTCGACAGCCGAATGCGTGTGCGCAGTCACTAAAACTCGTTGCTTCAACGCGACCAACATTTGAATGAGTACGCTTATTGTTTGCGTTTTACCTGAAACATAACGATGCATTGATAAATCGTATTATTTGGAAATTACGCGCTACCTTAAATGGAAGAGCGGAAGAACGAGATTTTTTGATTTTTATCCATATGTGCAACTTTTGTAAAAAAAAATGTGGGTTACGAGGTGTCAGTGTAGTATGATCATCAATCCTCGACAAGGTATAAGTGATTAAAAAATTGGCTTCCATCCATTTAAATATTTAAAAGGAGAGAGACCAATCGATTAACTGACTGACTGATCTATCACGTACCTATATTATGCTAGATCTATTGGTAAACAAAAGAAAGGCGTCCTAAACAGAAAATCCAGACAATTTTTCTTGAAATTCGACCTAAAGCTAAAAGACTCCGAAAAATTACCTGTCCCAGGTAATCCCTGTAGCAAAGCATAGTCTTTGGCAGTGAGAGCTTTCAGTACCGCCCTCTGTTGTTGTATATTGAGTGACCGCATCAGTTTAGCGCCGAGTCGGCCCACTTCTCGAGGCAACTTCTCTTCGAATTGTGGTGGGGACTTGTCTATTATTAACCTGTTAGTACATAAATAATATTAAATACTTGTGTGTGGGTAGATTTAAATCTACTTCCTTGATGACGTCGCTGGACCGTCTCACCTCCAGTCTTCTCGTGACCACAGCTCATTTAACTGAGCCGAATAGTCGAGGTTGGTTTTATAATGTTTTTGTAAGACTAACCTTAAAATAACTACGCGTTAAGTCCCGATTAATAAAATTAACATAATATTCTTAGTTTTTGAAGTGAAAACTTCTTTAGCGGCGCTGAGCACTTTTTTTTGTATGGGTAAAAACTTTCAAACTCGCGTCAGGGTCACGTGATGCTGATCGAAAAAGCGTAAGATCGAGGGGAAGGGAGAGGAACTAGTATCTCTCACTCTTTCTACCGTGCTTGAGTGTGCTGCTCTGTGAATTTGGTTTAACTATGTCAAATGATCGCAATTTTAGCACAACGAAATACAAAACTACTATTGATGCGGTCTTTATTAGACACTTAAATAGGTTCGAATCAAAACTGTTTGTTTCTTACTTCAGTTATCATAAACCAATTGTATCAGTTGTAAAAATTTGCGATGATGATTCTGATAATAACGATGGTGTAAAAGTCGTCGAAATTATGGATGGAAGTTGATTTTTCTGAGAGATAAAATTTAATGTAATATATAAATAACGATATCTACTATATAAAAATAAGTCGGGTTTTCCTCCCTGACGCTATAACTCCAGAACGCACGAACCGATTTCCACGGTTTTGCATTCGTTGGAAAGGTCTCGGGCTCCGCGAGGTTTATAGCAAAGAAAATTCAGGAAAAATTTCAAAAGAAATGAAAAAAAAGTAAAAAAAATAAGTTATTCAATTGGAAACCACGCGCGTATTGGGCAAATGTCAACAGCAGGCATTTGTCTTTAAGGTGGTAATGGCCGTGTCGGTGCGGAGGATATTGATAAGTTTTATTGCAACCTTATTTCGAATTAATACTGGCAACGTAGTAGCCAATGGCTCTCCTTGGATGAATACAAAAAAAAAAGCGTGTTCTTGGGCAAATTTTTATTAAATTTCAACAGCAGGCATTTGTCTTTAAGGTGGTAAGTTGAACTGTGTAAATTATGTGGATCGTGAATTTGAGGTTAAATAGGGATGTTGACACATGTTACGAATTGATATAAAGTTATGTTTTTCACATAAAAGACAGCCAATGGCTCTCCTTGGATGAATACAAAAAAAAAAGCGTGTTCTTGGGCAAATTTTTATTAAATTTCAACAGCAGGCATTTGTCTTTAAGGTGGTAAGTTGAACTGTGTAAATTATGTGGATCGTGAATTTGAGGTTAAATAGGGATGTTGACACATGTTACGAATTGATATAAAGTTAAAAACCTAAAATCACAAAAACCTAAAATCACATTTTAAGGATCTATTTACAAGCCAAAATTGAATAAAATGTTCTTGATTTCGACACATTTTAATTATTCATAACATAAAAACCACTGAACCGATTTTGATGCAACTTATACTGTGCCCTTAGTTGGTCCATACTTAAACCAAAAATAAAGTCAATAACTAAAATGTCTCTCTGAAAATATAAGATTCATTTTGGTTATTGACTTTATTTTTGGTTTAAGTATGCTCCAACTAAGGGCACAGCATAAGTTGCATCAAAATCGGTTCAGTGGTTTTTAAGTTATGAATAATTAAAATTTGTCGAAATCAGGAACATTTCATAGGAAGTGTAAGGACCAGCCAGTGGTATGACGTCACGCGCTGTCAGATGACAGTTCTAAACGTTTTAGGCAGTATTTAAAAAATCATTTTTATTTACGTATTTTTATATTGAAATTTCATATATTTTTGCATAAAAATATGATATCTTCTCTTATATAAAATCGTTCGTACACTTTTGTTCTATCAACGCACAGCCCAAACGGCTGGACGGATTGAGCTGAAATTTGGACAGCGTATTCCTAGGAAAATTTCTTCGTGCAATAAGAAGCGATTTTTTGAAATTCCTTCAGGAACAGGAATTATGCCCGAAAAACGAATGTTTGCAAATCTGTAACCGCTGAACCGATTGAGCTGAAATTTTGTAAAACGATTTTTGGGATTGTAATTAGAAACATCAAATAGCTTTTATGTCAGAAATTTACTTTTAAGGGGGGGTAAAGGGGGGTCGAAGTTTGTATGGAAAATTTAGAACCGCTGACCCTATTGAGCTGAAATTTGGTACAGACGTAGATTGAGTCCTAAAAAATTGTATGCGATACATTTTATTCCAGAAATCAACCTTTAAGGGGTTGGGGGGGGTCATACAAGTTTGTGTAAGAAATCGTTAACCTCTTTTTTGTTTTAGCTGAAATTTGAACAACGTGTTCTTTAAGTAACGCAAACGACCCATAAGAAGGGATTTTGCGAAATTCCCACGGGTGCGGCAATTATTACAAAAAAATTAGTAGTATAGATTGTGTTCAGGAACATTGAATAATTTTTACTATTATTGGAGGAGGGTCAAAGTTTGTATGGGAGATCAGAAACCGCTGACACTATTGAGTTTCAGTTTAGAGAAAAGGTAGATTGGTAACCGCTTCTTCGTTTTAGATGAAATTTGGACAACGTATTCTTTATGTAACGTAGGCGACCGATAAGGAGGAATTTTGTGAAATTCTCACGAGAACGGGAATCATTTTCGAAAAACTTTGCATGGAAATCAGTAACCGCTGAACCTAAAATGAGCCGAATTAATGTTAAGCGATAGCTTAAGTTCTGTTAATGAATAGTTCTTTATGTCAGAAATAAACTTTAAGGGAGAATCAGTATTAAAGGAGGGGGGAAGGAGGGTCAGTTTTAATGGAAATTCAGAAACCACGGAATTGATTTGAGTCGCGGGAAGGATAATGTGAGAAAATAGTTACTAATAATAATTTAAGTTAGGTAACTCTTTAACGTATCTCTACTGTATAGAGATACGTTAAAGAGTTACCGGGAAAGGACTACAAATAGTTTTAATTCCTGAAAAGAGGCGTGAAAATTTGTTAAGGCAATCAACAACCGCTAAACCGAGAAAGTTTGACCTCTAGGGAAGGACATAGGATTGGTTCCTACGGCAGCGAAACAAAACTGCATTGAAATACCCAGCCCGATATTCTTCACTACCTACAGCGGGAGCAAATATACATACGCTAACAAAGTCGCGGGGATGGAAATACAATCATAGTCTAAATTCTAAATGGCTCCACCAAATTTTCGCTTTATCAATTGACTGTCACGCGCAACGAAGTGCGCGCGGGTCAGCTAGTAATATTATAAATAACAACATATAAATTGTCATATTTGTGTACGATAGCGCAATAAATAAACATTGTATTCTACCTCATAAATGATAGTATTTTTATACTTATAATTAAACACAACGTTAATATTGAAGTTTTCACTTCGGCCGGCACTCCCGGAGTGCTACCTTTTTTTTTTTAAAAACTGTTAGATCGGTTCTTCACTACGTCCGATACGAATTCGTAATATACTATTTTCGTGCAAATTATGTGGCTACTTCGGTCCGTAATAAACAGTCCTTTCAGGCGACGGATAGAAATCGGACGGCTGTGTGTGTGTGTGCTGTGTGTGTAATAGTGCGTAGGCATTCTAAATGTTCTATGGCTATCGGATCGTCATTTGATAGATTCGAATCAGAATCGGATCGATTGTGAACCACCTTTACAGCAGTTTCTTAACAGTTACTCTTATTAATGCTAATAATATGTACGTGCAAAATAAAAATAATTAAGATAATAAAACTTACTTCCTCAGCCTCTCAGCCCGGTCACTATCCTCCATAAGGACACCAAGGTTGGTTAAGTTATTGACAGTGGTAGCATAAGATTCGTATGTATCTATGTGGTAGATTGTCTCTTGACTGTTACGTCTGCTTAGATCCCTGTAAGAACAATACCATTTGTGTAGGTGAAATGTGCGTAGGGGCCTGAATAACTTATAAGCTGAATGGTTTAAAATTTGGTATATAGATCCTTAGATCTATGTACCAAATTTTAGTTCCTTAGATCTACCTTCATTTTTGACCCATAAAAATTCGTTACGCATCGTCACCCTACGCCAAATGGCGCAGAAACACTCCCCTTAAAGATGGACGTAATGGGGATACCCATTAAAAACCTGGGGGAAACATAGAAGACAAAGATGCCTGGAAACCTCTGCAACCACCTGTAAATAAATTATGTAACCAAGATAATAATTGTAAACACATATTTAAAAAAAGCAATCCCTATGAGTTTCTTGCTCATTCTTCTCATAGAGGTGCCTTGCGAATGAGCGGTAGAATATTAAAATAAAATGTAAAATTGACTTGCAAAAGTGCTCCATTGTAGCCTATTTGAATAAATGAATTTTGAGTTTGAGTTTGAGTTTGGGGTGTTCCTGTGGGACGCCATGATGCCGGGGCAGTAAATACGCCGAATCACTCATCGGCGTCAGGATCAACAACTAGGGTAACTTTTCAGTGGATAAAACCTCTACTTAGTTACTTAGTGACATAATAAGGTTACCTTTCCAAAAGTATCTGTATTTCTGTTTGTTTAGCTACAGTCACGACACCCGCAGCTATCCACGGCCTCTTATCTATACTGACTATTGAGAATTCGCCTTCTTGAGGACCAGTCGATGTTTTGCCATTTTCATTACCTGAAAACAAAATATTGCTCTTAATTTATAACAGGATGAAGACCCAGCATAATAGAATCCTTTCATTCAATTTAATTATATTTATTCTATGTAGAAAAAACTTTCTATATTATAATGTATATTATAGTAGTTTAAAGTTTATAATAATTACCAATTTCGTTATTGTTCTTTTCGAAAACATGTACAAATCTATCTTGCGATGGTTTTACTGCCTTCAGTGTTAAGTTTGGTGTACAGGTGCCACGTTTAGTCCTGAAAAATAAAATAGGTACTTTTGAAACTCCGAAAACTCAATTTAAGAAGGAATGTTTCGGAATTCTTCACTGAATGTCTGTATAAACAAAGACATTTTACGGAAGGTAAAAAGTCAGTGTATTTTATTAAGTCATAACCCAGAATTTTTTTGTGTTGCATTAACTGGATTAGCAGATATTTATAAATCTTCTCCCTAAGTATTTTTAAATACATTTAGTTTTTTATTGTTTCAAAAATAGAGCTAAAACAGTTATTTTAAAAAAACGCACTCGAATTTTTAAAACGTTAATAAAAAGGTATTCGTCTAAGTATTTTTTAAATTTGTTACTAGTCTTCTATATAACCTACCGTTTCTCAACACTATCAGTCCAAAGAGCATGTAAAGGTGCAGCGTTCATTTGGCCACGTTCCTCCATCTTCAACAACGCGGTCCATTTGAGGAAGTATTCTATGTGGGTAGCTGTGAGGTGGCCTAACGCTGCTGTACGTAGTTTGGAGAGAGGATGGTTGGCTGAAACTGATGGGCCGTCTGTATGCCTGTAAATACAAGTGAAATTAAAAAAAAAAACTTTTTTAAAACAAGCTTTTATTACCATCTAGCACCAAAGTACTCGTCAAGACGAATCAAATGAGCCCAACCTCGAGGGTCGCGTCGTTTAATTACGAAGTGCTTATGGCTACCTTCCTGCTCCATCATCAGATCAGCTCCATGTCATAATAATATTGCATTGTCATCCGATTTATACATGCATGCCAAATTTCAGCTCAATCAGAAATCGGGAAGTGGATCAAACTTCCAAGATTTGATTACAGACAGACAGATAACAGACTGGTGAAAGTAAACAAAAGCTTGTAAAATAGAAAAAAAATGAGATTATATTCCCCGATCGTAAACAGTGTTGACAAAAGTAAACGACTGAGAATAAAAAGTAGTGTTGACGAACACACACATTTTATTCCCGGAAAGGTCTGAAAGTCTTTCAATAACCGATGACGAAACGCACATTTCAATTCATAACTTGAAAACCGAATGTTTTCGATATATTTATTTATTTATAAAAAAAATCTGAATGTAGGTGTTTTCGTGTAATCTGACCACCTTAGTAGTAATTTGGTGGTCCAAATCGGTTCAAGTGTCATTGAGTAAACGGTTAACATAAATTAAAATACTAAGCCTAAAAAGGTTTCGACAAATCGTTTGTTTCTTTTAAGTCGAAAATGGTTGAAATATCTTTTTAAGAGAGATGATAGAAAAATCAAGACTTACCATAGATGTAATGAGCACAAAGTAAGGTATGCGCATTTGGAGCAAGCATTCTCATGGCTGATTGGTTCTGGAAGACGCTGCTGCAATAATATCGACGCATCTTCTATATCAACTAATTGTTCTGAAAAAAAAAGCCTAGAATTAATTTAGGGAGGAGACTAGCTACCACGACACAGGATAGCCTAGTGTGGGACTAGTGGACACCATAGGTAATCTATTAGTTCATAAGCAATTAATTTTAATTTTTTATGGTACCATGTAGCAACACATCTTTCTTAAATATATTTCATATTTCAATAATTATACCGCTTTGCCAAGTCCATTCCATTGAAATATGCATTTTGTTATTCTACTGCAAAAGAGAAGGAAATAATTTATCGATATTTCTTCGAGAACGATTCTTAATACGAATGTATTTAAAAAGATATTGCCGTGACGATTTCGATAATATTTTAAATGGGACCACCTGTAAAGTATAACCTTTCCGACAAAAGATTTTTCAAAATCGGTACAGGTGTGTCTAGTAATCGTTAAACATGCAATAAAAAACGTCGAAAACTATTTATTCCTGTTAGGTTATAAGACAGATCGTCCACTCTTAAAATGCATGTCCTTGCATCGAACTTGGGTAACCAACCAACATACCATACTCTATTTTATATTTCCTTTCCCTGCTTTGTTGTCTGGAAGAGATCGCTATTAGCGATAAGACCGCCAATTGTAACACTTATTTCTGTGTAATCTTAGTTCTAAGCTATATTATTGTATTTGTGTGAACAATAAAGAGTTTTCCATTCTATTCATACCAGGGTCAACAGTTTCAGGTCCTGGCGCCAAGTACTGAGCCATCTGGTTCCTCAACATGATGAGGTCACGACGCTCCGGGTACCCACAGCTCACTTCACGCAACTCTACACGCTCCCTGGATAAACAAATGGAAACTTTACTAACAGAAGGTCGTACTAATCACCAGTGGAAACTCAAAAAATGCTGGACAAAAGAATGGGTTTATACGCCAAAAAACAGATTATCTTACTTTTGTCTGAGTCAAATCATAATAATATTATAATTATACATTTAAGTAACAAACCTACATTAAAACACATTTGAACCTGAGCCGTTGCAGTTTCGCCAAGATTACTGCTACATGGCCTAATGACTTTCTTTTACATATTATCTTATAGGAAGACTGAGATCTGACCGCAAACTGACCGTGATCCAACATTAATCTTCTTTTTGTTCAAGTTCAAGTTCTTTATTTCCATATAGGCATACAAAATGCACTTATGTGCGTCAGTTACATAGATATAATATTACAATTGTAATTTCAGCCAATAGGTTTTGTCAGCAATAAAATCTTGGATACAATAGTAAGCTTTTTCCATAAGTATTTTTTTCACTTTGAGTTTGAAATGTTTTTCATTAAGATTTAAAATACAATCAGGCAACACATTATAGAATCTTATACTGTTAATAACAAAAGATTTATTAATTTTTGCTAATCTATGGGCTGGTATTACTAATTTAAATTTTGATCTAGTTTCAATTTTATTGTTATGACACTTGAATTTATGTTTATTTTTCCGTACATACATGATATTCAAAAATATATAAAGACATGGCATAGTCAAAATACCCACTGATTTAAAACGTTCTCTTAAAGACTCTCTTGGACCCAAACCATATATGGATCTCACTGCTCTTTTTTGTAAGATGAAAATGCTGTTTGCATTGGCTGCATTGCCCCATAAGAGGATTCCATAGGACATTAATGAATGGAAGTAACTAAAATAGACAATTCTGGCTGTTTTAACGTCTGTTATCTCTCTTATTTTACGCACTGCATATGCAGCTGAACTTAGTTTACCAGCAAGCTCCCCTATATGATCAGTCCAAGTTAGTTTAGAGTCCAATGTCAAACCCAGGAATGTTGTGTTTTTTGATATGTCAAGTTTATTATTTGAAATACAGATCTCAGGGGTATCGCGATTATATAGAGCATTAGCTAAGGAGAATTTTACACATTTAGTCTTCTTTGTGTTTAGCAAAAGGCGATTGACATTGAACCATTCGTGTATCTTACCTAGGGATTCATTTATATCTTTTGTGGCATCAGCCACGTCCTTTCTCTTTAAATTAAAAAGAAGGGACGTGTCATCAGCAAACAGTATAATATTACAAAATTTACTCGCGTACAAGGGAAGATCATTCATATAAATTAAGAAGAGAAATGGGCCTAAAATAGAGCCTTGTGGCACTCCTATTGACACTGGTAGGTCATTTGAAAGCACTCCATTTATGTCTACAGTCTGTGTTCGAGTACTGAGATATGAATTCAAAAGTTTTAGTGCATTATCCCTTATCCCATAATGATTTAGTTTTGCCAAAAGTAAATCATGATTAACGCAGTCGAAGGCCTTCGATAAATCACAAAAGACCCCGACTGCGTCTTTATATGAATTCCAAGAATCATAGATATACTCTACTAGATTTACAGCAGCATCAATAGTTGAACAACCTTTGGTGAAGCCGAATTGTTTTTTGTACAGTAATTGATTACAGTTGAAAAATGCAATTAATTGTGTAAACATTATCTTTTCGAAAATTTTGCTCATTACCGGTAAAATTGATATTGGCCTATAATTAGAAATTTCTTTTTTACTACCATTTTTATAGAGGGGGATGACTTTACTAGATTTCATTAGATGAGGAAAAATGCCACTATCCACAGATTTATTAAAAACTAGAGCTAAGTGGGGCGCCAGGACTTCAATGAAATTATTGGTGAACTTAACTGATAATCCCCAAAGATCCTCCGACGATGTCTTCCTCAAAGACTTAAAGGTTTTGATAATCATTGTGCTAGTTACATGGGTAAAATTGAAAGTCTTGGGACATTTCTCAACATTAGACAGTAGAATTTTAGAAGCTGCGGTTGAACATGTATCAGTGAGTGATTTGGTCACCTCATGCGGTATATTGGTAAAATAATTAACAAAAAGGTTTGCAATATCAGTTTTATCTGTAATTTTTTTCTCTTCATGTATTATGTTTAAATTATTGTCATGATTATTACTTTTCCCTGTTTCAGTTTTAATAATTGACCAGACTGATTTTACTACATTATTAGAATTTTTTATTTTATTTAAAATAAATAGAGTTTTAGCTTGTCTACAAACATTTTTAAACATTTTACTGTATTTACGTACATAATTAATAAAGTTTTCATCCTTACTTTTGGCTTTTTCATTGTTCTCTTCTCTTCTTCTCTTCTTCATCTTTTTTGTTAGTGACTCAAATGCTGAATGACGCTTTGCCGCTCTAACTGTAGCGGTGATAATGATGATACTCACTTCAGATACAGCAGCAGCCCGCGTTGCACAGTGTGTGTGGGCGAGCGGTTGTTGAGAGCAGCCAGCGTCATGCCGTACAACACGAGCTGCCCGCGGTGCTCCGCCGACACTGACGCCTTGCCGCTCTTCAACTCTAAAGGTACTATGGCTTGCTCTGAACCTGGAGGACATATATATTTTTCTATTATACTAAATAGGCATTATGCTTTCTAGTTTCTAGCTCCTAAGTACTTTTTACACAAAACTATGGTATTTTTTTGTATTTCAACGAATCGAACCAGGTGAACTGGTAATCGTGGTTCGACTGTACAATCGAACCACGCGGTCATAAGATTTGGTAGTTCGACTGGTAAGATTCTAAAATCGAACCAACGGGAAAAAAAGTTCACGTAGTCCGATTGATCGAACTAAGCGGTCGGACCACATGACCACAACCTACGTTTGACCACATTCCACCAAAAAAAAAGATGGAAAGTGAAATGCGACGTCGACGATGGATTACGTAAGATGCCTATTCACTCGTGCCTTGAAGTTACCCAAGTTGTACCGCTCGGGAAACACGGACGGCAAAGTGTTCCAAATGCGACCAGTTCTTCTTAAAAACGATGAAGCAAAACGCTTGGTGCGGGCAGCTGGTAGCGCCACTAAGTAAGGATGCCGCATTGCCATCTGCCGTTACGTCCGTAGGTAGAATGGGTTTGGAGGAAATAGTTCATATTTAACATAATATGAGGTTCGATTATTTGTGTATAAGAGATAGACAATGCGCGAGTCGCTCACAAGTCAACGGCACGTGAGTACTACAAGTGTGAAGTCTTGATGAAGAACATCACAATAACCCAAGCTGTGATTGAGTAATTCTAAAGAACTTCTTTCACATAAGTACTACTTGACAATCATCATTGTAAGTCCATATCGTCATACTGCTGGGTAAAGGCCCCCTCCCTTGCATGCCATACAATGAAAAGGCTAAAAACACAATTTTTTTACTTTAAAAAAAATTTAACTTTTCAGATTACTATTCTATTACTAATCAATTAATTACCTTTTCTGTCATGAATAGTTACTTGAAGTGTAGCATCAATTTTCCCTTTCAATCCCAACTGAGGACAACAAAGATTCTCTTCAATATCCAGTATTTTATCCACATGGCCATTCCAGTTGTTCTTGTCTTTTTGGACTTTCTGAAACAATTAATGAAAAAATTCTATCATGAGCAAGAAATATTTTGACACGAAATTTTAATAGCAAATTGAAAGTGAATTTATAGATTCACTAATCCAAGCATATTTGAAACCACTGAACGAATTGGGTTAAAATTTGGTGAAAGTCATTCACTAAAAAGTTACCAAAAAGTCCATGAATATGGTGATAGGTGGTAATCCGGGAAGGGGGCGCCCAAAAAGGTTTGGATGAACTGTGTGAAAGAGGATATGCGTGCTAGGGGAGTGGATGCAGATATGACGGATGATAGAGCAGAATGGAGGAGAAAAACGTTTTGTGCCGACCCTATCTAGTGTGGGATAAGGGCAGGAAGAAGAAGTCATTCACTAAAAAAAAGGTTTCTACAATGCAATACTGTTGTATTACATAGCTATTGTGATAGTAAGCAGGAAAATATTAGATTTCCTAACTTTGGCACACATTTAGATATAATGTCGCTAAGAAAGGATTGCCAGGTAAGAAATAAGTACCAAGTATAACTTAGTGACTTGTAAGTCTTCTTACCACATCATTTTCCACATAATTCTGCATAAACTCAGCGAGTGGTCCAATGTAACTCTGCATACTGTCCCTTGTCTCATCCTCGCTGAGTCCAGCATCATATAACATCTGTACTGACTCCTTGATGATCATGTCAGCTTCTAAACGGAGCCGGGCCAGTGATGAGATCCTCCGTGTTAGAGCTTTCTGGACCAGCTCGTGGATTAGTATGCCTATTGTCATCTGAAAGTTGGATTTTTGATAGAAAATGTAATATGTATACATATATAAAATTGTTGTGAGTGTTAGCACTAACATCTTATCCATAAGCCAAGATGCGGCCGTAATTAGTAGCAGACTTTTTTTTTTATAAAACAAAGTAAGAAGATGATCAAGACGCTCTCCTGATGATAAGAGATAACGCTGTCCATAATTAGTACAGTGCTACTAAGTGCACTGAGCCAACGCTTCCTACTTGAGAGTCATAAGATGTTAAGACTCTTCAACCCAGTAATTTCTCACCAAACCTAGAAGGCTGGAAAAATCCCTGCTTTTTACTGTACAAGTCGTCAGTAAGATAATTTATGTAAATACACTAAAGTCTTGTCGTCTTGCACATGTAAGACTTGCAGGTAGGTACTATATCTCTCTGCAGCTGCTAACTTTAGCCTGGCTCATTGAAACTGTGGGTATTGCAGGTACATACTATATTTCACCACGGCCGCTAACTTCAGCCTGGTCAATTAAACTTGAGAGTAGTGACATTTACTGACTTACAGTGTGCCAAAATATTGCCCACGGTGCGGTGAAGTGTCCTATGTCTTTTGTGGGTGGTAACTAGCCGCGGCCGAAGACTATTTCTAGTAGACTGTACATGACATAAGATAATTTTACGCACAAACACGAAATAGTCTTGTCTTGCGCATCTTAGCCCTGCACATAGTACTATATTTTCACTGCAGCTGCTAACTTTAGCCTGACTAATTAAAACCACATAAAGTGACATTTAATGACTTACAGCATGATTAGCAGAATCAATGCCCTTCCACCTCTCCTGCAACACAGCCTTACGACTGCAGAACACTCCAGCTACTACACTGGTGCTGGAGACAAGATGATCTGGCCTTAGTACCAGCAAGCCTGATGTATTGCCCACTGTGTAATATCCTGTGTCTTTAGAGGCGAGCACGCTTATGATGTCGCCGACTGTTAGAGGGGTGTGCAACCTGTAATGTGGATTTTGGTCTAAGAATAGAATAGAATGACTCTTTATTGCATACCAAAATACAAGAAATAGTTATGAACATAATATAACAAACTTAAAACTAAAGGTAAACAATCGGCAGTCTTATCGCATATAGCAATCTCTTACAGACAACAACGACGAGCAGACGGTGAAGGTACGTTTTAATTGGTTTTTAAAAAGCAGATAAAGCTTACTTAATTGGAGATTTTTTTAAAGATATTTTACATCAAAAGGAAAAAAGTGAAGTCCCTATAAGATCATTTTCTTAGACTGTCTGTTGGTGAAGACACTTTTATTCAGGAGTGTGTAGAGTTATTTATGTATGTTCATTAATAACTAAAAGAGATCAAAAGTGTAGAAAATGTCCAGTATTCTTACCAAATGCCCTCAATAAAGCAAGTTGCCTTATTATTATTTGTATTTTTTAATTCCAGTTCAATTCTTGTTCCATGATTCTTCACTGATATAACTTCACATCTCTGAAGTGTGCTCAAATCCAGATCTTCTATTTGATCCTGAAAAATTATACAAGTTTTAAACCTGAAATAAATTCCAAGGTTCCATGTCCATTTGTAAATAGGCCTCTTTGAAACTTAAAAGTAGATTGATAATAATCCTTTTCAGAAATTTTTGCTTTTTTATTATTATCATTTTCTGTATGTATAAAAATAAAAGGGACTTTTTTTTATGTGGAGAAGTAAGAAGACGAGCAAGACGCTCTCCTGATGTTAAGAGATAACGCTGCCCATAATCAGTACAGTGCTACCCAGAATTTCACAATTATGCGCAATTCTAGGTGCACTGCACCAACGCTTCTTACTCAAGAGTCATAAGATGTTAAGACTCTTTATCCCAGTAATTTCACTAGCTACAGTGCCCTCCTACCGGAGCACAGTAATGTTTGCACATACTGCTCAGGCGGTAGAATAACTGGCACTGTTGGGGTACCCACCTAGACGACCTCCTGCAAAGGAAGTCTACCCCCGGTAAACCCCCCCCCGGGACTGACTGATCTATCAATGAACAGCTTCATTTGGTTGAAATTTGGCCACATATACATTTTTAAACTTATTCTTAGAATAGAATAGAAAACTCTTTCTTGTTCACACAAATACAAAAATATAAACTTAGAACTAAGATTACACAGAGAGAAGTAACTTATTCTTCCTTATTAAGGTTTTTTTTTTTTTCAACTTTATTCAACCTATATTTTATATGACTAAAACTAAAATTTAGAACACTTGTATTTTCCTTCAATTGGCAAGTTTTCTTTATTGCTGTAGTAGCTGTAGTTACTATTGTTTCCTTACATTTACTTAATTATTACCAATTAAAAGTTCCTTAGTTTTACTAGTCTTGTTATGTAATAAAAGCGGGTAGGGTTCATCATAATATCAATTACATTGAAAAAAAATCAGTCATCTTTGGTAACTTTGAATTTTGGTATAACTTTTAACGAGGTAGTAAAAAAATTAAGGGTTTAGTAATTTATTACATGGACGGATTGTTAAAGTATTTTTAAAATATACTAAGGATCCGTTGTATGCAGATTGCAGATATTTTTTATTGAAACAAGTAGGTATATTATGTTTCTATGTAATAAATTGGTAAACCACATTAACAATTTTGTTCAAAGTTACCCAAGACCAGTTTTACCTCTTCAATATCGCCAATTTCCCATTCATCACCAAACATATCTCCAACATCATCACTATCACCAAAATTCAAAGCCTTCACTGTTGAACCACTCTTAGATGGAGAGAGAAGCTTTTGGAGGAGTTTTTCAGGTGTCCTCAGCTTATCAATGGTTGAGCAATGAAAATCTGTAAACATCATGTATTCAGAGATAAATCAGTTAGCATACTGATGAACCATGTTGGTTTTAAAAAGAAGTCAATGTTGAATCAGTCCTCATGAACAGCAACATTATAGTGCACAAATAAATAAGGTACACATTATTTTTGACATTTTACTTTAACTGCGGTTTAGGCGCTATGATGCTGAATAATAGAATTTGAAGGTAAAATTAAATCTTCTATAAAAATAACATGAAATTGTGACTGAGTGTCAGACAGGCCCTCTGTCTGACACTCAGTCACAATTTCATGTTATTCTATTGGCAAATCTCACCCACTACGATTGATGACGACTTCAATGTACAGGTACATTGCTGCATTTGTTATTTTACTCATATTAATCCTCTGACCTCTGTGGCGCGGTGGGCTAATACCCACCTGCAACGCAGAAGGTTGCGGGTTCGATTCCCGCATGGGACAAATGTTTGTGTGATCCACAGGTATTTGTTTCTGGTCTGGGTGGTTTTCAATATCTATTATAAGTATGTATTTACAAAAGAAAAGTATATAAGTATTATATCCGTTATCTTAACCACCATAATACAAGCATTAAGTTGCTTAGTTTGGGGTTAAGTAGCGCTGTGTGAAACGTCCTGAAATATTTATTTTATTTTTATTTATTAATGAGGCGGTTAAGCAAGTACTGTATGCAATTTTGTCTATGGATTCTAGTGTTTTACATCTTGTTTGGTGATAGCCAATACTATCTGCCCCTCAGATATATCATAACACAACTCAAACTGCAGAATTGTTAATTGAGGTTTAGCTTTAACTTACTGTTGAGGACATCTAATAAAAAAGGATTTTTTAACTAAATTAATTTCATAGGTGCAAAATAATTAAATATAATTAATAATTACCTTGAGTAGCACCTTTCTTAGGAGTTACATTTTTACTCCTTTTAAGATTAGTTTCATTTATGTTACCATGATTTTTGGATGGAGACTCCTGATTTTTATTTATGATTTTGTCACATGATTCATGATTATTCTCTTCGTTGTTTTCAATAGTAACTGGTGTTAAGGGTCTTCTAATATTATTTTCATTTTCAAAACTTTCTCCTTTAGTTTGTTCTTTATTTATAGATTTCATTTTTACAGTTTCTTCAATATCATGCTTTTGATTGTGTTTCTTAGGCGACCCGCGCTTGTGACCATTCTCTTTATTAGGCGACTTTAAATATACATTTTGAGTTTGTTTTTTGTATGAAGATGTGCCATTTTGTTGGCTCATCTTAAGTTTCTTAGGAGAATTATAATTACTTATCTCAAAATCATGCAAATCGTCATCTTCAGTATCTATGAGGACCGGTGATAAAGCTTTTCTTTTACCAAAGTCCTTGTTCTCAGTTTCACTTGGATTTTTTATGGGAGGCTTAAGTTTTTGGCTACTATCACCCGTGGAACTTTTGAAAAAGCTTATTATGGACTTCTGATTCTTCGGGGGGCCACTTTGCGATGCCTGAATTAAAATAATAAGATAAGATAATCATTTATTAAATAAAGTGCGTTTACAGTCTTAACATAAAAAATACATTAAGTCGTGCACTGCACAAAATTTTCGTCAATATTTTTCCTGAGAAAAATAAAACATACATTAATAATTATAATAATATTAACTTATAGCTGTAAAGGGGCTAGTATATAGTATTAGTATTATTTATTCCATTATAATACTTGTCCCGATTTTCTTCACACAGTTTAAGAAAAAATCTTACCTTCCTAAGGCTTAAAGCTTTCGGCATTTTCGCTGCTTATAAACATGCTAAATTAAACTAAGATTGTTATTACATTAAATAGCTTACACAACAATTATAATCAAAAATAAACATTAAATTGTGATTTCTCCCGCCGTTCGCCATTCAATTAAAATTGATCAAATTATGACAAATGAAATGACACTGAAGTAAGATTGACGATATTGACATTGAAATATCATAAATAATGATATACCATGTTAGATCCTATGCTGTATAACAAGCTTTAAATGATTAATTACGAACGCAATGTTATATTCATTACTGCCAACATTCAGAAACGAACTGTCACTGCTGTCATTGGCAGATTTGACATTTATATTTATTTTGATTTTGAGGTTATTTCTCGTGGATTGGAATAAAATATTTTTGTTTTATTAATAATACATTTGTTTTTTCAAGATAAGAGAAGTTTTTTTTATATAATGTCTAAAAGACCGGAGCATCAGGCACCCCCAGAAGTGGTCAGTATCGTTGAAATAAATCTTTTGCTACAAAATTATCAAGCAATAACATCATATAAAAATATCTTATCGTTGTTACAGTTTTATAACGAAGATGAAGCTAGAAAATACACACAAAAGTATGTATCTTTAATAATTGGTTTGGTATATTAACCCATAAAGAAAGTTTACTAAATCATACATTCCGCTTCCCTTATCAATTAATTTTGACTCTGCTTACTACATGTTTCTTATGTACTTATTCTTTACTAGCAGTGCCCAGCGGTTCTACCCACTGAAAAGTAGGCAATGTGTTTTTATAGGGTCTTAGCTACCTTTATACTTAATTTAGCTATGAAAAGTTGGTTGGGGTGTAGCGTTCGGGGCACTATGGAGAAAAGACTTAGAAAAATTTTGATCAAAAAATTTAAATTTTAAATTTGTGTTTTTTTTTATTTTATCATATAAGACATCCAAAAATAAGACAAAAATTATCCGGGTCATTTTTTCCTCCGCCCAGCCGAATTTCGAGGAAACGTTGCCAAAGATAAATCGTTGTGAAGGGAATCAGGACTTTGAATATTTTACATGTGTTTTCGTATTCCGGCAACAGTATTTTTTTATCACGGGATTGTGTTAAGAACATCACCAGGACTGACGTTTGTATGGGTCATATTGACCTTGACTCAAAGGTCACTGACCTTGAACCAAAATAAGAGAAATTAGTCCAAATACAAAGGTCAATGACCTTTGGGTCAAATTCAGTGACATTATAATATAGGTACGACGACGAGCGAAGCAAGGAGGAGTGTTAGGTTTTACTTATGAGCAACGCGCGAGCCGAGCGAGCGAAGCGAGCGTGCCGCGGCAGCGGCCGGCGAAGCGCCAGAAAAAGAGTGTAAATGAGGTTACTGATTGGTCTACATAGGTATGTGTCATGTAATTATAATATAGGTACCTTTTTTTCATAGCGCCCCGAAGGCTACACACCGACCGAAAAGTTACCTTTTCATTTCACACACACATCCATACTTTCGTATTTATGATATTACTAGAACTACTTGAATAGTATCTGCTTCGTCTGTGGAGCATGATGTCCTTTATGACATTAGCCTGTGCTCTAAACTGTAACCCATTTATTAATAAACATTATTTTTCAGTACTCGAATCATAGACATCCAAGGGCAGATGACGGAGCGTTGTTTAGAATTGCTACTACTGCCTGAGGACACTCCCTGCTTACTGCTGGACATTGGTTGTGGCTCAGGCCTTTCAGGCACAGTGCTTGAAGAAAATGGACACATGTGGATTGGAATGGATATATCTCCTGCTATGTTGGGTAAACAAATTTATAATTATTGTGAAAAATACCTACAATGCTTTAAATGATTAAATAATAATTGGCTATTTACTACCAAATTGATCTATCCTTTGATGATGTAACTGACTGATTCTTTTATTTATTTAAGTATGTACATTGTACATACTATGTATGTTCATTTATTAACAATATTTTTTTATTTTACATCAACAAATTTTAATTAAGAGGATTTATAGTGAGGGAAGCCCGGTCAAGTTTAGGTATATTAGCTGAGCGCGACGCACACCAATGCATCACTTACGCGGCCGAGTAATACAACATGTAGTCGCTTGGAATAAAATGTCTTGATCCTATGCAATGCAAGTTATTTGTTGAAATCATTAAGTCAATATGTAGGTATTAAAGTTTTAACCCCCGACGCAAAAACGACGGGGTGTTATAAGTGTTTAACCCCCGAAGCAAAAACGACGGGGTGTTATAAGTTTTTAACCCCCGACGCAAAAACGACGGATCATTCCCTTTTAGTTCCCTAGTGGATCTAGTGGGAACTTCTTTTCTCAGTAGTTCCCCTTTTTTTGAAAAGGGGGGAGGGGGAGGGGAGGGGGCAGGGGGAAGAGAGGCGGAGGGGTGAAGGGGTAGGGGGAGGGAGGGAGGTGAGGGGGAAGGGGGGAGTGAGGGGGGCAGGGGGAAGGGTGGGGAGGGGTAAAGTGGGAGGGGGAAGGGGAAAGGGAGAGGGGAGGAGGGATGGTGAGGGGGAAGGGAGAGGGGGAATTGGAGGGTGAAGGGGAGGGAATGGGAGGGGAGGGGGAGAAGGGGGAGGGGAGGGAAAGGGGAGGGGTGAGGGAAATGGGGAGGGGTGAGGGAAGGGGATGGGGATGAAGGGGGGAATAGGAGGGATGAGGGCGGATGGGGGATGATGGGGGGATGTGAGGGGGAGGGGAATGAGGGATGGGGAGGGGGATGGGGGGCTTAACTAGTAGAATACAACGCACTATGATAAATTTAAAATTTAAGATGGCCGCCACCAAAAAACCGCTAATTACATATTTTGAAAGCGCTGCGTTGGGGGTTGTTTTTAAATTTTTAATTTAATTCACTTGTTGCTATAGTAAGCTAGCTGTGCGGCGTGCGCATGTTTCTCTGTCTCTCTCTCTCTCTCTATCTCTTATAGAAAGCAAGCCAGATATTTTCATTTCTATTTCGCATTGAACAGTGTGGTGTCGCGACGATTATTTTGAGTGTATACAGGTTTTTTGTAAATAATAAATCATGTAAATCGTGGGAACTTCGTTCCATCTGGGTGTCTCTTGACACCTCTCAAGTTTTTTATTATTATACTAGCTGCGACCCGCGCTGTTACCCGCGGCACAGTTATTGCCGATAAAACTTGATTATAATAATTTTGGCCAAGTGGGGTTACGGCGTAGATTTTGGCCAAGTGTGATAACGGCGAAGATTTTTGCCAAGTGGGGTCGATGGCGAAGATAAGTACATGATAAGTACGCTGTCATGGAAGAAATGAAAGATCTTGAGGAAATCTACATTTCAGATGACAGCTGTCAAACTTGATATGTCAATATCTCAGAAAGACTCTTCCATGACAGCGTACTTATCATGTACTTATCTTCGCCATCGATCCCACTTGGCAAAAATCTTCGCCGTTACCCCACTTGGCCAAAATTATTATAATCAAGTTTTATCGGCAATAACTGTGCCGCGGGTAACAGTGCGTCTGATACATATTGTAGTAGATAGGAGAACACATACATTTTTAAAAAACTTGAGAGGTGTCAAGGGACACCCGGATGGAACGAGGTTCCCACGATTTACACGATTTATTATTTACAAAAAACCTGTATACACTCAACAAAAATAATCGTCGCGACACCACACTGTTCAATGCGAAATAGAAATGAAAATATCTGGCTTGCTTTCTATAAGAGAGAGAGAGAGAGACAAACAGAGAAACATGCGCACGCCGCACAGCTAGCTTACTATAGCAACAAGTGTATTAAATTAAAAATTAAAAAAAAAACCTCAACGCAGCGCTTTCAAAATATGTAACCCCCTCCCTTCTCCTCCCCCCTCATCCCTC